>VZTG01008670.1:18689-29406 GCA_013397845.1 Melanocharis versteri | reverse complement strand
TTTTTTTTACACCAGAAAACCAAACATCCAGTATGTTAGTCTCCACTCTGACTTCTGAAAACATGTCTGGGTATCTGGGGGCACAGCACGATCACGCCTCTCTGGCAGTGAGACTGATTTGAAACCTTTCTTGTCCTGCCTATTTGGTTCACTCTCCAGTCAGCATTGCCTTGGGCTACGGTGGTGTAATCAGTCCTGGTTTGCATCACAGTCTTGCAGAGGGTTGCATTGACACAACAAAGGAGGAGACAATTGGCTAAAGAGAAAGGAGGGAGAGGATTTTTTCCCCAAGAATTAAGAATACTTTCAATTTTTTTTTTCCAAAATGTCTGTGAATTTAAGGGTTAATAACAAGTGTTATGCTCTAACCCCAGTTGGTAACCAAGCACTGTGCAGCCCTCACTTTACTTCCCCCTTTCAGTTTACTTCCACCCTGCCTCCAGTGGGATGGGTAGGAGAATCGGGGAAAAAAGGTAGAACTCTGAGTTGAGCAAAGAACAGTTTAATAAATGAAATAAAGTAATATTAAATAATTATAATAATAGTAGTAACGAGAGAGAGAGAGCAATAAAGCCCAAGACAAACAAGTGATGCCAAATAAATTTGCTCACCACTCACTGACCGATGCCCAGCCTGTCCCTGAACAGAGATTTGTCCCTCCCACCCAACTCCCCACAGTTTATATGCTGAGCATGATGTTCTGTGGTATGGAATATCCCCGTGGGAAGTTCAGGTCAGCTGTCCTGGCCACACTCCCTCCTTTGTGCATGTCCTGACTGGCAGAGAGCATGGGAAGCTGAAAAGTCCTTGAGTTTGTATAAGCACTGCTTAGCACACTGATGTTCTGGTTGCTGCTGTCAACATTATTTTCATACTAAATCCAAAACCACAGCACTGTGCCAGCAACTAAGGAAAACCCCCACTCTATCCCAGCTGAAATCAGGACAGAAAGTAAAAATTTTCAATTTCCTGATTACAGTTCACTTCCTTTAATTGCTTTATTTCCATTTTCTAGACTTTTTTTATGATGTCATGACTTTGGTATTTTTCCCTACTAGTCTACTGGTCTGGATAGGAATAGGAATTTTTATTGTTAGGAGAAGAAGGGAAAAACCAAGGAGAAGTTAAATTTTTGAGATTATTAAAAGAAAACTTTCAGGCCTCATTTTTGTAAGGAAACAGAAAAAGGGGCACAAGCCCAATTTTTTCTCCTTTACAGGTCACCTTTAATGAAAAGAAACTGCTTCAAACTCCAAGTGACAACAAGAGGGGTCAACAGCCCTTGTGTTGTAACTTCATTTCTCAGAAGATACTTGCTTTGAGAGGTAACATGATCCAGAAGAATAAGCACAGCATTGGGAATCTGGAACTCATGTTCAAATTCCAATTCTGTCAGTAACTTGCTGTCTGGCCTAAGGCAAGTTTTATGCTAATTTTCCTCTCTTTCCTGAAGGGGAAACTGGAACATAGTTCTAGGTATATATTTTTTATCTACGTAAGATATAAATATTTTCTTCCTCTATAACTTAATCTATATTTGTCTTGTGTGGGTGCAGAAGTCGTTTGGTTGGGGCTTTTTTAATCAAACTGAAACCAAAACTATAGCCTAAAATTTTCTCCTTGTTGCTCCTGCGAGCAGAAATCTGTCACTGTGATCTGTAGGATGTAGCAATCTTCAGACACCTTGAGGCTTTGGTTTGCAGCAGTGCTGAACATTGCTAGAAATGGGTGGTAGCTACCTAAACAAGTATCTCCATGCACATGTTCACTCTTTTTTACTACCAAAACCCCACTGAAGGTAGGACTACAGAGGCATTGTAAATGAGGGGTGAAAATGAAATAATATTTATGAATGTGTGAAATGGTGTTGTTCATCATTCAAAACTTTCAACCTGTTGTTCAGATTGTGGTACTGTAGCAATTTTTTCTTGTGTACGTATTCACTCTGCGCAGAGAGGTTTTGGTCTGCTGACATGTTTGTTTTCCTTAATTATTTCTTTTTCCTAGGTCTGTTGGGTATAGTCCAAAGAGCCCCAGGCCACAGTTTGAAAATTCTTATGCACTGGTTGCAGATCTGTTCTGGGGTAGCTTTTTTGACAAACTTAACGGGAACACTGTCTTTAAGTGGTGGTGCTAAGATTCTTGAGAGGAACCTTGCTGCTCAGCACTGTGTGTGCTTCCTGAAACCAAGCAGGTGACCGGAAGCTAAAATAAAAGCTGCTGTGTGAACTGAGGGGGGCTTCTAAAATCAGAGCAGTGCTGGTCATGTTCTGTCATTAGTAAATATTTCACAACAGCATCTTGTATACGGTAAACATTGTATGGCTTCTAAGTGTGCAGGGAATGGCAGAAAGTAGTGGTCTGACTTACCATGTCAGGCAAAGATTTTAGGGTAACACTGCCAAAATGACCTGTTTCTTTGAAAAGTCACATTCAATTACTTCTGTGCTGTTATTTATAATGTTCCTCTACCTCAGGCAGTTTTCTGTTCTCATTTCGCTGTTTTCAGAAAACTATGAAAGTGCACTGATGAGGTAGGAAAAATAACTTGTGTGTATATTCCAAATTTATTTTAACACCTACCTTTTCTTCCTCTTGTCAGGTCTGCACAAGCTGTGAGGACAATGCAGAAGCTCATGGGTTTTGTGTGGAATGTGTAGAGTGGTTGTGCAAGACCTGTATCAGAGCTCATCAGAGGGTTAAATTCACAAAAGATCATACTGTGAGGCAGAAAGAGGAAGTATCTCCAGGTAACATATTTATAATTTCACAAAGAATTTGTGTCTGCATTGGAAAATTATATTGGACCAACACACTCTTTAAAAAAAGTGAGAAATTGAAAGCTGGTTTTATACCTGATTTTTTGTCTCAGATCAGCTGAATAGCTGAATAGTGGTACAGGTTGTTTTTATTTCTTTTTTTTATGTAACATATTTTAAACCAATAAATACACATAGATTTTATCTTTCACATGGATTGATTGCAAATTATTGTCTAGACTTTAGAGATCAGCTGCACAAAATACTTCTTTAGGCATTTGGCTCCTCTAGTTTTACTAGAGGTCTAACAAATGGTTAATATGAGCTTTAGCATTGTATACAGCAGGAAAAGGAGCACTAATAAATTGTATTTTTTCAGCATTCTGATAAAAGGCCAGCCAAAATTAATGTTTTAGCTAAGTATCTTTCGAGCTAGAAATGTTTTGCCTTAGAAATGTAAGGGAAGTATATTAAGGATTGGGGCATTTTTCCTCAGTAGGATCTAGGATAATTCGGGCTGGAAGGGACCTCAGGAGATCATCTAGTCCAGCCTTCTGCTTCAGGCATTCAGTTCTGAGTTCCAGTTGCTGAGGGCTTTATGCATTTGGGCCTTGGGAGCCAACAGTAGTGAATGTGGTGTACAGTACAGCCTCTCTGAGAAACTTTGACTACTCTGTGGTAGAAAAGGTTGTATTTCTGTTCTTCAAGAACCTCTTTCGTTTCAGTTTTTTTCCCACTGGGTCTTGTCTTTTAGTGTCATTGTAGGAGAATAGTAAACATTATAGGAAACTGACAAACATTCTACTGGTTCTAGTAGGTCCATTGGACTTGAATGATTTTTCTTGTAAATATAGAATTTTTATTTGATTTTCAGCAATTATTATGTATTATTTCCAATGTATGTATTAGAATAGATACTTGTTTTCATTCCGCCCTATCTAGTATTATGAGGTTGTTACTATTATTGCTCAAAGTGTATCTTCCACCGTGATACTTTGAAGATATACACTGTATTCTGTATCCCGCTTTCACACGTGGTTAACCAAAAGTGAGAACTGAGCGTACTTTCAAGAGAGGACAAAAGTGGGTAAAAGTGGCTGATGGACTGTTAGGCAGAACATGACTTGGTGGTAGGAATAGTCTCAGTGCATTCAGGCCTCTTTGGGACGAATTTTGTTGGTGAGTTGGAAAGAATTTTGACCGAAGGATACAGATCTGAAAATAATTTCTTCCAGATTTCTTGAAAGTAAGTAAATGAACGGGTATGAAAAAGAGACCTTATCGATCTGCAGTGAAGGATGGGCTGCAGGGTGAAGCCGGTTTTCATTACAGGCCATATAATCCTTATGAACTCAGTGTCCAACCTAACTCCTAGGAAATCAGGCTTTGTCAGTTAAGTCGTTGAAAGAACAGATTCCATTTCTATGATCTGATGGTGTTTCCTCCGCCCTTTGATACTTGCTCACTAGAAACTGAAGTGAGACCTCTCACCCGTTTAGAATGGGGTCCTGAAGGGAAGTTCACATCTCCTGGTTATTACATTCTGTATGTTCTACACTTTTGAATGCCCGTGTCTTGATGTCCTCGAACCCCTTTTCACCAATTCAGCTGAGAAAGAAGACAGAGCACAAATTAAGTCAACCACCTCCTCATCTCCATTTAAGAAAGGAACTTGCTGGTTGTGCAATCTTTTGCAGCCACAGCAGTACTGGCTACTCATTTTGTAAATGGTTTTGTGAGGCCATAAGAGATTATGTTAAGATAGGTTCTAGACATTTTCCATTAGAGAGGGTACTAGCTCCATGCTTGAGCAACAAGAGTGAGACACTGCAGTTTGAGGTTATGGCTGTTACAGTCTCAGTGGGTGACCTGATACACACTTGTACCTCTGGGGAAAAACAGGAGGATGCAAATCTTGAGTAAGTTCAGTAGACTGCACTAACATCTTCCTTTACTCAACAGAGGCAGTTGGTGTGACCAGTCAGCGACCAGTGTTCTGCCCTTACCACAAAAAGGAGCAGCTGAAGTTGTATTGTGAAACCTGTGACAAGCTGACCTGCAGAGACTGTCAGTTACTAGAGCACAAAGAGCACAGGTACCAAAGCAAAGCATGTGTTTTATCCATCTCACTTATAGGAAGGTAGCTTGAAGTAGTTTGTGATTCTAGCTGTATGGAAAACAGTCACGTGGAAAAAGCGTAAAATAAAATTTTCTGCTCAGACATAAAACTCGCAAATAAACAGAGATTGTGTCCCAAAGAATGCAACTGATGATTGTGTGTTACATTTAGAATAAAACCTAATTCTTCCAGTTGTTAATCAGGTGACTTAAGCACAAGTCCTATTTTACAGTCAAGTTATTTGGTTAGGATTTGTTGCTCTGCAGCTCTTCAGAGAGCCCTTAGAAAACACAGGGGCTGTGTTATGCAACTGTACACTTACGTGTAATTTCTCCATTTGTCCTTCAACAAGATGATTATATAACAGCATTACCAAACAGTTTCAGAATGGAGAAAATGGGGGGTTTTTTCTGTGAAGAGCCCTTTCAAAGGAAGAGTTAACCTACAGTTTGGCTATTACTGAACTTTGACAACACTATAAACACTCAAATCTTTGTGTTGCTGTTGTTTTGGCCATCTCTTAACGGCCACTGAAGCTGAAAAGCAGAATTATATGCAACTTCTGAGTACAAGGCAAAAATCTTGCTGGTTCACACATACAGTAGTGCTTTGGGACAGATGCACTCTGGTTAAATATTAATATGCTTGCTATGCCTGATGCCACCACCCAAAGAGCTTTCTTGCCTAAGCAGGTGAAGGTCAGTAGGTGCAGAAGTGCTGGCCACTGTTACTCCTTGGAACAGGCTAAACATTGCTCTTGCAGAGTTGCAGTCTTCCTCTTATATTCTCCTTTTCTTAGGATTTACATCCCTTTTGTAATGTGCCGCCTCTTTTTTTTCCTCCAATTGTTAAAGATTTCGGTTCCTTGATTTAAAATGTTGCCAACTTCTACCAACTCAGCAATCTCTTCTATTTCTGCATCCTTGTCTTGTAATCGCTTGCATGCATTTTCACATTCAAAGTGATGACTACCTCAAAACATTAATTTTTCTTTTGCTAAAATTAGGCTATGGTCACACAATATCCTTTTGTATTTATGAAAATCGTAAATTCTTCCCCCAGGATGACAGGAAATAGACTATAAAATGAAATGTACTATAAATAAAATATATAAGCATTTGCTGACATATGCTTCCATGATGACAGTTAAATTTTGGATTTGAGCAGCTCCTTTCTTCAATTAAAGAAGTATTATTTCGTAAGTCACTCTGCTTTTTAGCAAGTAAATCACACCTTTTACATGTGTAAATCCTCACTGCTTTTTACTACAGGTACCAGTTTATAGAAGAAGCTTTTCAGAACCAGAAAGTTATCATTGAGACACTAATCACCAAATTGATGGAGAAGACTAAGTACATAAAATATACAGGGAAACAGATCCAAAACAGGTATGTATCAGATTATGAGGTTAAAACTGACAGAAGGCAACTTTACATATGCTGTGGTTTCTTGAAATATTTAAATTAGTGTATTTTGTACCTCTCTCTTTTTATTCTTCCAGAAAGATGAATTCTAAAGTTCACTGTAGTGACTATTGCCTGTTCAGTGTGCTTGGTTGTGTTAGGTAGTTCTTCTGCTCAGCCTGTGGGCTTAATGGGCAGCAGTGGCTTGGGTGCAACAAAACAACTTATGCAATAAAGACTGTAGGAGACAGTCTTAAATGCTTCCCCACCATCAGCACATTAATTTTCTAAGTGTAGATCCCTCTTAGAAAGTGAAAGGTTATGACTCATGTTTTCATAATGTTTGTGACATGTATTTGAAGATTTATGTAATACTTTTACGCTTGGGGCTCTATTCACTGCTTACTACAAACCTAGGAGAAAAATAAATCTGTAAAATGCAATCTGCAGTGAGCCTTTGTGGCTGCTCCTTCAGCAGAGTTCAGGGGCAGCAGTACCCAGGGAGATTCAGCACAGTCAGGGATGCCAAGTGTGACTTGAACTCTTCCTTCATCTTAGCAGTAGAGGTTTCCCCAATATAACATCAGGCTTTGCTGTTATGAGTTTGGGCAGTGTTGTTGAAATGGCTAAATTAGTGCCGTTCTGCCTTAGATGGAAATTAGACTTAAGCAGTTTTCATTGCCATGGACCATTCCAGAAAAGTGCCGGACAGCCGAAAATCAACAATTTCAATTACAATGAGGATTTAATTTTTATCAGTGACAGATGTCAGAGTGATGGCATTAGAGTTTGCCACCAGTTAATTAATTTTATCATCGGTCACTCTTACTTGCTCTATTTCTCCCAGTAATTTTCCTGACTCTAAGTATCTGATGATACAGGTATTAATTGGTGCATGTGACCAAGAAGTATTGTAGTCTAAGCAACAGATTTTTTTTTTAATACTGTGTAGAGGGTGGGTTTGTGAGCTAAAGAACATTATTTTCTATGCTGTCTACTTACAGAATTCTTGAAGTGAATCAGAACCAAAAGCAGGTGGAACAGGATATTAAAGTTGCCATATTTACACTGATGGTAGAAATAAATAAAAAGGGAAAAGCTCTGCTGCATCAGTTGGAGGTAATTTAATTTCTGTCATACGAAAGAAAAATGTCAGTCTTATTATTTTTTTCTATGTATTCTCATTAAAGTAAATTTCTAGCATTAGTCCCCTGTGCATGTCCTATCACAATTCCGAAGTGGAGAGATGTCCTATACAAGCTATTTGAGCAAGTGGGATTTTTGGTGGAGGAAGGTTTGGTTTTTGAGGGGTGGCTGCTCTTTTGTTTGTAGTTATTATCTGTGTTCTCTGCTTTGTTGATCAGGGCTGTCTCTGAGCCCAGTTTCTTTCTCCATGCTTTTGCAATTCATAATTCTATGCATCATGCATGCAAAGTATTCTATCAGAATTTTTCATAAATTCAGTAATGCAGTAGCAAATCACAGGAGAGAATTGTCTAGAATGGGTACCTGGAAAAATATTATCTCTAATTGTGTTTTTAAAAGTGTGTGTGTGTGTGTAGAGAGGCGCACACACACACACATACATATATATAAATATATGTAAAAATGTGTCATGAGCACAGAAAGTCCTGATATCTTGAGTAAATGTGTACTGACTTTTCTCTTTGATAGCTGCATCAGGGGGCAGAAGTCCTCTTTAGAGTGAAACTGCTTGATCATTGTGAATTACCAATATGAAAGCTAATGCCTTTTTACTGTAAATTGAACCTTTTGACTGGAACTGCTTTTCTGCTTGCAGACTCTGGCGAAAGAGCATAGGATGAAACTTCTGCAGCAACAAGAGGAAGTGGCAGGTCTCTCTAAACAGCTGGAACACGTCATGAATTTTTCCAAATGGGCAGTTTCCAGTGGGAGCAGCACAGCGCTGTTGTACAGCAAACGCTTGGTAAGGTTAGGAAGACAGCTCTCTCCATTCACTTAGAGACTAGAGTTAAGTCAGATATGCATGCACATGCTTGTCAGGAGTACTAGGATATTAGAATTTTTAATGATTTTCTACTAATTAGAATATTTGTAGATAGTTCTTCATGGTTTTCTCTTAACATAAATACAGAATGTTTCTGTTAATTTAGCTCTCTGGTCATGGTTCTTTCCTGTTACAATACCATAGAACTATTGTAGATCTGGAGAAGTAGGAACAACTCCTTTTCTCTGGGTTGAAAACCATGAAGCCATGAAACACTGGGAAAAATGGTGTGTGTCCTGCATCATCATTGTGCTTCTTTTCACTCCTTGCTACAGCATCTGAATAAAAACAGTATTTGAAAAACAGGACTTGTACACCATAGTATCTGGTATCTAGCATTTTAATGTAAGTGTTATTGTATGTCTTTGTTCTGTCAGGTTCATCTCCCACTAAAAGTCTTCCGAAATTGATAAAAATTAAACTAAGGCTTTTGTTTGTCCATACAAACAGTTACAAAGCTAAATATTTCATTGCTGTAATGACCCTTAAGGTTTGAGTGCATGTTGTCGCACTAAGCTGACTGTTCATGATGAACAGAAATCCTAGAAAATTTGAAAGAAAAAAACCAAACCAAAAGTTACCTTGATTTTTCCAAGGGTTACTAGACTGTACTTACATAATAGCAGAAATCTGTGGGAATGTCGTGGAAAGATGCTAGATACTTTTTTTTCCCAATTCCTAAAAACTGGTTCACAAAGTTTTTTTCTTTATTTTCTCACTGATTAGTTGCAAACCTGCGAGGGTATTCGGTGGGGTTGGTTTGTTTGGGTTTGGGTCTGCTGTTGGTTTTTGATGGTGGTTTTTTTCTTTTTTTTTTTGATATCCATTATTGATACTGCAAGCTATAGTGGAACATTACTTTATTTTATCAACTTCAAGTAGTTAAATTCATTTGGTCTGCCTTTTACTGCCTCAGCCAGTCATATTCTTTAAATTGAATAGAGAAGGACATCAAACTGAGTCATGTTGTTTATAATTGCTTAGTGTTGCCACCAAGACTCTGCTACATAAGTAAGAAAATAAGTCACATTTCAGGCATCTTAATCATATAAACATTAGGCAGCTGAAGAAAAGGACCATCTAGCCCAGAAAGCCTCAGCAAATGAGAAGTATTTTTCAAAACAACAGATTGAGCTTTAGAAAGTTGGTGCTGCTTGGGAGTTGAGTAGATAACCTATCTGTGGGCATTTGGAAAAATCTATTTCCAAGCAGTTCTGCGTAGAGGAGCATGTGAGACTTCTGCTCCAGCACATCCAGGAGAGAGGAAGGAATGCCCATCACACTTAAAGGCAGCATTAGAGCTTGGGGGCTGTACTTTCAGGCTGTGCTTTTCACTACTACTAACACGAGGTAACCAGTCATGAGTTTATCTACAATACGTGTGCGTGCACAATAGTAGGAAAATAATGGAGCAAATTATGACAGGAACTGTGTGTGACCAGTACTGGAAACAGGACAAAAATCTAGAATTTCTGTACTGTCATCTACTCGATTCTGGTAGTATACACAAAAATCCTAAGGAAATCTCTGTTTAAAATAGTAATAATGCACTTAGAATTTTTCCATGGTCATTTAAAAATCTCGAGTCTTGCTAAATTATTTTGTACCTGGTCTTAAACTGACCTGACTAAAATTGAAAGAAAAAACTTGTACACTGGAAGGTCTTTTAAAATTCTTCTGTTAAAAAAAAAAAAGCCAAATTTGTAATATTTTAAATAGGTAAGATGATTTTGCCAAATATGTATTTTTTTCAGGATCTGCTGTGCGTGATTCTAAAATTAGTGCCTGTTAGATTTCGGTATATCAGTTCCTGACATTTCTAGTGAAACAACTGCAATACAACATTTTTTTTCTAGGAACTAGATAAATTGTGAGCATTTGGTAGAAAATTCTCTTGTGTAATCACAGTCCAGTTCTTTGGAACCAAGGCATTGGAAGAATCTGAAAATATCTGTGAATCTGAATTTTCAAAGATAGTTTATAAAAATCTGTTCTTTGGCTGTCTGAAGAAAACTTAAATTTAGTACAAAAGAAAATTCCCTGTGATCATACTTGTTGCCAAATGGATGGCATACTTTTCTTTGAAAGAAAAATGAATGGGCTAAAATAGATTTGTGGGGGAAAAAACACCAATGGTTATGTAAATCTGAACTTCACTTGCAAGTAGTTAAAGTCATTGAATATAATGGCCAAGTTTTTGGAAGGATATGTATTTCTACAGGGAAGAATTGGGGTTTTTTGTTTAGGCTGTAGTTAACTTCTTTTTAAAGCTACTTTAGGAATAAGGGAAAGATGTTAAAAATACCTCTTTATTTGTAGCTTGGACAAGTTTCTCTGTCTTTAACCTCAATTCTCTAGGGGCTTGTTTGGGGGGGTTTTGTTGGTGTTTTTTTTTGATTGGTTGCTT
>VZTG01008670.1:0-18666 GCA_013397845.1 Melanocharis versteri | reverse complement strand
ATTGGTTGCTTTGTTTGGTGTATGGGGGGGGGAGTGGTTTTGGGTTTTTTATGCTGTTCAAATACATGGCTCTGGCCCCAGAGGAAAAAACCCCTTGTTTTTGTTCCTGTTCTAGATTACATACCGACTACGGTATCTCCTCCGAGCAAGGTGTGATCCTTCACCAGTGACTAACAATACCATTCAGTTCCATTGTGATCCTAGCTTCTGGGCTCAGAATATTTTCAATCTAGGTATGATAAACTTTTATTAGCCCTTTGGTGTCTTGATGCTATTTTGAAAGCAGCTTTCTTTTTGTGACGATAGCCTCTGCGCTTTTCATTTCTTGATTTACTCTGTTAAATGTGTCTCCCTAACTGTCAAAAATATTTAAAGTGCATTGCATGGGGAAAAGTATTATTTATGAATACTATGATAAAGTATTAACAAACTTTATCTTGTTTGACTGGTATACATGATGGTGAAAATAGCAGCTTTCAGTTTTCTGGTTAATACATCTAACTTCTGATTTCTGAAATAAGGAACACAGTTTATAAGCCTGTTTCACATCCAGAGAAAGGGTTCCTGCTGTCAACCAGCACTCCCAGGTCCTTTCCCATGGTATAGCTTTCAGCCGTGATTACAAGCACCCTAGGAGCTCAACAGCTTAGCAGGAGGACTTAAAGCACAACAACAGTCAAAACCCTGAAAGACCTCTAAAACCTTTCTTTCTCTCTCCACCGTTAGCTTGGTGGGCACTTTTGTTTTTCTGTCGTGTGCAGAAGGCTTTGTGAGATATCTGTGGGACCTTTTCTGCCTTTCATCAGAAAGTGCTCTCTCAGAGTACAGAGGTGCAAATGGATGATTCTCTACAATGTCAGAGGAAGAAAGTGTTATGGCAGTTCTTTAAGGCAAACAAGCTCCTTTTCCCAGACATGAGGATATTGGATGGTAGCAAGGAAATTCTGCAAGTTCCTTCTTCATAAATAATTTTCTTAGAGATAGGAATTGAAAGTGAAACTTGTTTCCAGAAACCAGCTGTCAGGTTGTGTGGTGATAACTCTGAACTGCTGGTCAGCTGTTTGTCATGAGCTGACTTTTTCCTGTGTTTGGTGAGCTCTTTTTTTTGTGTATGTTTATTTAATGAACTTCTGAAATATGGTCTCTTACATTCTGAAAAGTGCTACAATAGAAATGGCACCTGTATAGATCAGCATTGGGGTTCTTGTAAGAGTTTAAGTGATAGATAAAACCAAATCATGTTTATCTACCTAGTTTGAGAAATCACAACCTTAGGCCATTTTGTTTGTGATGAGATGCGTTCAATTTCTGTAGATAAGCTAGATTTAAGAACCAGTGAAGAAAAAATAAAGTCTGAGTAAAGAAACAAGTTACTTCAGAAATGTTTTGAATTCTAGTCAGGCTGCATGTAGCTGACAGTGTGGTGGCATTTCTGCTAACTGCCATACTTTGGAATTGATTTTATTTATTTTGGTTAAAATAGGTTCTTTGGTAATTGAAGATAAGGAAACTCTACCACATATGCCCAAGAGCCCTGTGATGGAACCAAACCTGCAGCCACCAGGCAGCTTACCTCCCAACCAGCTCTCCAAGTTCCCGACACAGATCAGCTTAGCCCAGCTCCGCCTCCAGCACATGCAGCAGCAGGTCATGGCCCAGAGACAGCAAGCTCAGCGCAGAGCAGGACCAGTAGTTCTGCCAAACCCAAGAATGCCAGGAGCCATGCAGCATCCTCCTGCTTCTCATCAGGTAAGTTAGGACTGTTTCCAAAGAAGAGTCTCTTTTTTCCATGGCACTGAAGGAGAAAGTAAAGTAAGATAGGAAAAAAAGGAAAGAACTTAAATCTAGATACATAACTTCAGATAGCTTCATCTTCAGCTCGTGGCTATGTAGATGGTTTAGAGGACATTTTCTTTACTGAGAATTGAACGGGCATTTTAAACTTGCCTTGCAAAATACATGGTAGCACTCAGCCTATATTTATTCATTAAAAAAATAAAATCTTGTGGTATCCAGCCATATAATAGTGCTGAGCAACATTTTTGCATTTTTGTCAAGTGATCAAAAAGTGAACGTCATTAATTTTTTTTCTACATCTATTTTGCATAATACCCAGTGATTCTCCCATATAACTTTCAAAATTGGAAATGCTCTCACTGGCTCTTGTGGTGTCTCTTCAGATATTAAAATAATTCAAAACTATCTACTAGGTTTTAGCATTGAAAATCAATGTTTTTGATCATTCAGATAAATGGTGTGGTACTATTTGTTTGCATATAATTTGTGAGGAGTTTCAGAAGTTTAGAAGGGCCATTTAGTAAAAAGTGTGTGAGCATTGAATAGATCTCAGCTAACTTGCAGAGCTGGTTTTTTTGATTTTATGCAGGCACCTCCACGCTTGATTCATTTTCAGAATCATAGCCCCAAGCCCAATGGTTCAGCTCTTCCCACGCAACAGATGAGATTTCCCCAAAATCAGAACCTACCAAGACCAGCAGTGAAGCCCAACCCATTGCAAATGGCATTCTTGGCACAGCAGGCTATAAAACAGGTAGAGTTGCTTTCCCTTTTCACTCTCCTTTTAGAAATTAAACATCAAATGTGCTTTCTATCATCTTTTGTATTATACTTCTAGAGTGCTTTTCAATTAAAACAGAGACTGCATTATTTCTCTATGACAAGATACCCGTAGTTTTCTTAATGAGGTAACTGTCAAGCTGCTTTCATTTTGACAGTTCTAAGCAGCTGAAGCATTATGGAGGTGAGCCACTGGGTGTGCTGTGCAGGTGTTTCATTCTCTCACTTGCTGTTACTGTGGTTTCTGAGCGCTTACACAAAACTTAGCATGGCCGTGGTCTGCACACCGCAGTCAGTGAGTAGACAAATCAGAAAATCACACTTTAGCTTGATGATAGTGACTTCACCAGGAACCAGGTAAAACCTTGACTAAAAAGCAAGAGCTACCACAATTCTCCAGAGTATGGCAAATCTGAACTCTTACAGGTGAGGGGAGAAAAGAGAGTCCACAATTGTGAGACCTCTGCTGAGTGAGACTGATCAGTGCCCAGCTAATCAGCAGCTGGACTGGGGCAGAAGCAAACACATCATGTGTGTTCTGGATGTTTAGGAAGGCTCATCTTTGTTAAAAAGCATGTTATTAACACATGAGTTGTTAGGTCTCATGGAAGGAAAGAGAAAATCGTGTCACTAGAGGTAAGCAGGAAAGGATCAAACAAATCTGTGACCTGAAAAGTGATGTAATACCATTTATGTTGGCAATGCTTATGATATCAGAGAACTAATTTCATCTAAATGGAAGAAAGCTGTACGATATCTATGAGAACTTGTGAGACTAAAAAGTAAGTCACTTCTATTCTGTGCCTCTGAAAAGAAGACGGGCCTGTCTACAAGCCTTTCTTTCAAGATACCTCATTATACAGTAATGTCTTTCTGAAACTAGAGGCCAGTAAAAGGAATGACTGACTAGAAGAGAATTGAGCAGAGTCAGATTTTGCCTGCTGTTGCTATGAAATTCCATTAAAGTCATGGAAAACTGCATACATCTAAGTGAGAAAGAAATTTGGTCTGACTTGACTGTGCAATTCATATCGTGGTGTTAAATGTATACCATTAAATGGATGGAGATCCAGTCAGCATTTCAAATTCTAAATGACTTTATGTTGTTAAGGGAAGCACAACATCAAAGACTTGAGGGTATCCAGGTGACACTGTAGCCATTTACTTAGTGAAGCACTGGAGCAGTTGCACATACAGCGTATTACCTGTAATGCTTTTATTTCACAAAAACTGTTACATTTCTTCCACAACACTGTCAATGCAGCATGAAATAGTAATAGATACTTAACACTAAGGTATAGCTTTGAATTTAAGAATTTGCATTCATTTCTTATATTCGTAGTTTTCAACTGCTTGTCATCCTCTGTTGTCTTGTGAGACTGGTTCTTGAAATGAGATAACTCCAGAGTAAATCAGGATTTTATGTTTGAATTCAGCTTCCTGAACTAAGCTGCTGGTTTTATCAGTGTATTCAGTAGATGTGACCTGTTGCAAAGAAAAAAAATTGCTGAATTGTGGATTATTGTCTCTTCTTTTTAGTGGCAGATCAGCAGTGGACAAACTTCAGCCATCCCTTCAACTGCAAGCAGCACAACGTCGACTCCATCCAGCCCCACAGTCACCAGTGCTGCTGGATGTGATGGGAAGACATATGGTCCCCCTGTGATAGATTTGAGTTCCCCAGTGGGTAGCTCCTATAATCTGCCGTCTCTCCCTGATGTAAGTGGAACATAGAAGCCGTGTTTTGTGGAGTCTATTTTGAAGTCTTAATGTTTGTGAGAAATAGAAACCTTTTAGGCTGAAATTCTGTTTGTCAAAATGAGACAGTTCTAGGAAATAAACAATGCAGAGTTGCCTGCACGTTGCTGGAAATACTCAGAACTGTTCTGGGAGACAGCTGTTAGGACAACTAAGAAAAATAGGATTACAAGTTGTAATTGTAATTGGACTTGTTTATTTGTATGCTGCATATTTTTCCCCAGCCCTCATAGTGATCCTAACAAAAATGTGTTAGCTTAGCTTTCATTTACCAGTGTTCATAGATAGCAGTGCATTGCTGATGGCATTTCTGGTAGATTTTTAACATTTTTTTAAATCTATTTTTAACTTATTGAAAGAGCTGTCTTGGGTAGGCATTAATGGTCAGCATACTGGATATATTCCTTATATCTTTTCCTTTTGGCATTTCTTTTCTTCATATATTCTCTAACATGCCTGTGAGCTGGTGATAGAAAGAGCACAGTAAGATCATCTTTTCTTAACTTTCTAAGCTTCTCTTTTATGGTTTCTTCTGAATGGTACGTGTTTGCCAGAGGTCCATGTTGGAGTTGTTGAGTTTTAGTCAGGTGACTTTATTTTTTCACATAACTGCCTAACCTGTCTTTTGTGGTCTGAGGTTTGTAGCTGTCTGAAGTGCCATGGTTTTGCAGTCATGGCTTGCTGTTACTTCCTCTATCTCCCATCTATGCTTTGTTTTTACTGATATACTGTGTGTTCTCTGTATTAAAATGGAGTACACAGACTACAGAATCTGTCAGACTTAAAGGGGGAACTACACAACATGGTCATAAAACTTCTGAGTCTGTGAGTGTCTTAGTTTGAAAAGACAGGAGTATAATTCTGAAATTGAGGAGCTTTTAGGCAATGATATGAGGAAAAAGAATAACAGTTTTTTATTAATATAAATAACAACAGTACCCACTGACAGAGTCAGGAATACAACCTGGCACCCTGTTCAGGGTGGTTGGCAGCAGTCCAGATGAAAATGGCTCTCTGAAGCGCTGATCGGGTAGAAGGATGGTCCAGTGAAAGCTCTTGTCCTCTGGATATCCAGGAGCAGGAGCTAGCTGGTGTGTCTCAGAGTCCACCTTATATTCAGGTGGGAATGCTTGGCTCCTCCCCCCTGGGTGGAGCCTCTTACAATGGGATTGAGATGACTCATGAGTCATGTGCTGAGTTCTTAATGGCCCATTAGCAGAGATAATGGGCCCCCCGGATAGCAGGAGATAACAGTGTTTTAACAGTTTAACAGTTTAACAGCTGTTTCAACGGTTGTGCAGATGGTAACAGAATAAACCTATTTTTAACCTAGGACAGTGAGACATTTTAGCATATTTGTTTTTGTGCTCAGTATTATGAAGTCTTCTACTTGTGTGTGATTAGGCTTATGCTGTTAAGATCTGTGGCCCAAATCACTGTAAATATGCTGACCTTTCCAAAGCTGCTGCATCCACTTTGGATACATCTGGCTCACAAGTAGAAATTATAGTGGTCAGTGTGTGTGATACCAGTGGATTTATGAGAAAACTGATACCGAGGTGAGCTGTTCTCTTGTCAAACATTCTCTTACATATTGGAAGAAGCCAAACATTTTAAAAAGTCATTCCTCCTTATCAAACCAGAACCTGTAGTTTTTACGGAAAGTTAGAATGCTACATTGGGAGCACCTAGAATAAAGTTCAGTTTTCTGGCCTGGGCCATGGTGGAAAGAATAAGCGTTGGTTTGCTGTTGCCATTTTGAGTCAGTGTGCGGGGCCCCTGTCCAGAAGGAATGTGGGACAGGTGGGATTGAGTGTCCTTCGAGTTTCTTCCAGTCCTGTTAAACACCAGTGGACTAAGGAGTAGTTTGTGTATAGCATATTATCTTTTTTAGAGTATTTAATGTGAGCATGTCCAAAGAAGGTGTGGAGATAAACTTACTTCGGTGTGTGAAAGCTCCCTGTTTGATTTAAGCCTTCTCTGTAGCCTGTGGTGAAAATTTGGCACTTAGAGAGTCATCTGCTCTTAAAATGAAGTGTCATCTGGATTTGGCTATTTTGTTTTCTTTTTAGGGAAAGCAAGATGATATGTTTTAAAGTAACCATCTCACTTTTGGGTGGTTAAACTTCGGTGAAATGCATTTTGGTCTTCGCTTTCAAAATAACAGCATGGCAGAGGCTTTTTTGTTTGGTTTGGGTTTTTTTTGTTTTGAAGGGGTTTTTTTCCCTTCCCAACACTAACTGCTTCCCTTTGCTTTTAGATTGATTGTTCAGGAAACATCACATTGGATAATGCTGTAAAGAAGGATGGCACTGTAGAGCAGAATCAGCCAAAGCCCCCTTCAAACAGGACTGTGCAGTCACCAAATTCCTCGGTACCATCACCAGGCCTCTCAGGTAATTGAATGTGGTGCAATTTTCTATTTAAGTGGTGCAGTTGGAAAATCTAATGTGGCAATGTTAACACTGACATCAGAATTTATTCTGCTTCATATTAAAGACGAGAAATCAGAAAATGAAGGCAGAGTTGTAGAAAACCCTAGTAGGAGGTAGACTTGAGATAATATTTTAGCGTTATGGTCAAAAGTTAAGCATCCAGATCTTCAAAACAGGGAGGGAAAACCCAGTAGATTTTAGCAAATTGGACAGAAATCTATAGGAAAGTGACAGTCTCAGGTGCACACCAGATTGAAACCTAGCAGCTGTGGTAAGAGACAAGTGTTTGAGAAAGTAGGATAGGACGTAACGTCAGACTAGAATGGTGCCTTGGGAACGGCAGTGCAGCACTGACACAGGATGACCAGAGAAGTTACTGTGATGAGTGGCTGAATGTGGTGGACCTGGAGGACCCAGGGCATTCCTGTCACCACGCTGGTGGCCCTCAGCAGCTGTTCCTTGCTCCCATTTTCTGACCTGAGCTGTGAGAAGGCTGTATCCGTTGGAATTCCCAGGGAGCACTTATGATACATTTTGGCAGGACAGCAGAGACAGCGGATAATGCATCCACAGGCAGCACTCAGGCTTCTCAGAGTTGCTGATCAGCCATGTCCTTCAAAAGGCTTTTGGCTCTCTGCTCCCCAGACCTCTGGTCTCTCTCATATCTGTCCCCCAGACTGCTTCCTGCTCGCCAGCTCAAAGTTTGCTGGCAGTTTTCCTGAGAGATCTGCTTGAATTCAGTAAGACAAAACAACCTGCAGTGATCAGGTGGAGGGGTCAGCCAGGCAAAGATACTCGCCCATCAGCCTGCTTACATGTAATGGGCCCTTTCTTAGTCTTCTCTTCCCCTCTGTTATCTCACACCTCTCATCCTCTCATGAAAGTGTATTAAATGAGGTATTTCTCACTGCAGGAGAGATTTTCCCCAAAACGTGTGCACTTCTCTGACTCGTATCTCAGACTTGGCACAGACCTGTGTTCTGTTCTAATTTGATCCTTCTGTCCTAGGAGGAATCAGCGTGACAAACGTACACCCTCCAATTCGTTCACCCAGTGCCTCCAGTGTTGGGAGCAGAGAGAGGTAAGGAAAGAGTGTGAGAGAAGATGATGTAACTTCCACCTCCACAGAACACGCCTCAGTCTCTTCTCTCTTCAATGCATATAGATGTCGATTTGTCTCACCTTCTCTCTTAACAGGTCAGGCCTGATGGTTGTTACAGCACTCTTTGCATTCTAAAAGCAGTAATTTCATTTGTAATGTATTAATAGAACATCTAAAAATGTATTGACTCTGTAAATGATGGTTAGGTTGGCGTTATTAAAAGAATACCATTTGTAAATTAGGTTTTAAGTTCAGAAAAATCAGCTAAAGGAAAAAGCTGCATATTGAAAGCCCTTGTGGAACTATAAATTACTTCAGATTTAAGGAACTGATGTTATAAAGAGGGTTATTAAGAACTTTCTGCTGCAGTACAGTTAAGTGAGCGCTAGATATCTACTGAGAGTCTACACAAATGTTTTTATCCCTTACTGATGGAATATTAATGAACAAATATATTTACACAGTGTTGTTTAAAGAGTGCAGATCCATTAATGTGTTGCAGTAATTTAGAGCATACATCTGACATGAGATTAATTTTTCATGCAGAGAAAAATCAGATGACATTCATCCTACTTGAGTTGGAAATGCAGGTGCTTTTTAATCTAGAATACCTTTTGCTCTATTCCATTTACATGGTAAATTCTGTGAAGGACTCTTATGAACAGTTTAAATGGTTGTTTGAAGAGTCTTGCATTTAAAAATGTGATTGAATATGCTGCTGCTTGAATTCATTTTGTTAGATTTAAATTCTTCATTTTCATTTATAAAAATAGGCAGGTATTTTTAAGTTTGATTGCCCATTCTCATCCTATTAGGACTAAATACATCAAAAAAGATAGATCTAGTTCTAAGAGTAGGGTCCAAGTTTTGGTAGAGCTGCAAGGCTCTAAGAAAGTTCTCCAGGGTAATGTAAATAAGTGTTTTATCTGCCTTATTCGGTTGTGTGGTTTACAATGGTCAGTGGAGGTGCTTTTTTGTGTATGATCTGAAAGAAACTGAGATTATTTCCAGTCTTGCACTAGTGGGTCAAACCATGAGTAATTCTCTAGTTTTGGAGCACCATTAAAATTTTCCCTTTTGGTAATGCTTTTTCCGTATGCATTAAAGGAAATAAGCTTGGATGTTGCATTCCATGAAGGGAATACTGCAGTGCTCAGGATTCAAAGAGGCAAAGTAGATTAGCATCCTGAGGTCTTGGAAAGCATCAGTGTACAAAAGGTGTCCAGTTCCGACTCCTAATTTCCCTTTTTTCCTGCCTCTTCCTGTCATTTACAGTTCTGGCTCCTCCAGCAAGCCACCAGGAGCTGATTCTACGCACAAAGTCCCTGTTGTTATGTTGGAGCCGATCAGAATTAAACAGGAGTCAAGTGCATCAAACGAGAACTTTGATTTCCCAATCGTTCTAGTGAAGCAAGAGACGGAGGAGGAATCCCAGCCTCGGAATGTAATATTCACAGCTAGAAAGATCTCCTTTCTCTTTGGAGGGTATTTTGTATTTAGGGGGACTAAAATAATGTACTCATTTTCTGGTGGGAACTGTTTCGGGGGAAAACTAAAAAGCTAAATAAAAAGAAGAGGTGAAATTCAAAATCAAAATAGCCCTACTGCCAAGTAAATTAACTGGTGTGATCAGACTGCTTTTATCCACTGAAAACAACTTGCAGAGATGAAATTTTCAGGTGCTGCTAGAAAGTGTTCCCAGTCATAGTGCAGGAATATCTGTAAACAAGGTTGCTCAATTTTTGGGCCATCAGAGATTAGTTTATTATTGGTGGAGCAATAAATAGCCTTTCATAGACAATTTGTTGTGTTCATTTGCCTGTGCTGTAGTGTGTTAGTAATTTCTGCATGCATGTTGCAAGTTGTATGGGTGCTTGCAGGTAAATCTGTTATTCAGGTCAGTTTGCACATTGTTAAGGTCATGTAAATTCACATAAATACTGAAATCTGACTTGCTTTGTTTCTTCCTGCAGTCCATACTTACTTCATTGCTGCTGGATACCAACCACAATTCCACTTCTGATGAAGCTTTGCTAAGAACAGATGCACCAGACAGCACAGATGACCAGCCAGGGGTACTGCAGGAGAGCACATTCACTGGGAAAACAGGATGGATGGGATCCTCCCATGCTGGTGAGGGCAGAAAAGAGGATGATCCCAATGAAGATTGGTGTGCTGTGTGTCAAAATGGAGGGAAGCTCCTTTGCTGTGAGAAGTGTCCCAAAGTATTCCATCTTTCTTGTCACGTCCCTACATTGATGAGCTTTCCAAGGTAATTGACTCTTTCAATTCCATCTAAAATTGCAGTAATAGACATTAGACTTGTATTGTGAAACCCAGGATAAGAAGTTTCATTCTCAGAGGAAGAGCAGTGTCTTCTTTAAAGTCTTGTATCCAGGAGTTTTATTAGTTGGAGAAAATCTGAATTTTCATGAAACTTCAGCTTAATTGTATTTTTTCTACAACATCTGTAGTAAAACTCTTCACTTATTTGGCGATTAAGCAAGATCACATCCAGGGCATCTATTATTAAAACTGGGACACAGAATTACCAATCTGTCATAAAATTTTTTAAGGGCGACTGAAAATATTTATATTTCTTAATAATAATGATTAAAAAAACAAAAATTAAGAAATGTCTACAAGAAAAATCTGAAGTAATGTATAGTATTAAATAAAATATATTACTTCAGTGCTAAACATGGCTACACTCCAAGCATGGGATGTGTAGTGACTGACATCTATAACATCTCAGTCAGTGTTGAAACAAGCATTAAGCTTTCTTGATTGGCTGTTACAAAACCGTTGCTCAGTTTCTTGACTTTCAAAATAGAGTCTTAAATAGGTTATTGTTATAAGCATTACCAGCGTTTGCTTCTGGAATTAGTGTCTTTGATTGAAATAAATGGCATTTTGCACTGCCCCAGCTTGGAAATGTCATGCAATAAGCTTGTTTGTATTAAAGGATAAAAGCATTGGTCGTAACATGCTCATTGGTTAATGCTTTTATAAATACTAGGTTTTCTGATTAAATATCAGCGTAGTTTACTTGTGTTAAACATTTGGATAGCAACTTAGATCATCTCTGCGCTACTCTGAACTGGCATACTTCTGGAAGGATATCTTTCTTTTAAATGTCACTTGAAATGGCACATAAAAATGTTTCTCTTACTTTTCAAAACTTCAGATTCCAGGGTTTTTTTTATTAAAACAATGCTATGTTACAGCTTTGTGCCATAAGGAAAACCCAGTAAGGTTACAGTAAGCACTTAAATTAATAAATATTCTTTCTGGCAAGGAAACAAAAAGTAATCTTGAAGCAGTTATCTAACTATGCATTACAAGACTTGGTTTCTATTAAAATTAAATACTCAGGAACAACTCTTTAAAATGTTTAATTTTTACTGGATCATTCAGTGGAAACTGAGGTAATGATGTCTGAGGGCAAGGGAGCCAAAACCAACTTTGACGGCAGGTGCTCAGATCTGTAAAGGTGCATATTACTACAAGTGCATTGTGTTCCTGGGCTCTAGAGCATGGTTAGCTGAAGCTTCCTCCTGACTTCAGATGTATCAGGTTTTTGTTCTCATCTTTGTGGGGTTGCTTGCTTTTTTTTGCTTCCCCAGCTGTAAGTCTGCCAAACAAACTTTAGTCTCTTAGCATTAGTTCCTTCAAACACACAAAATAATTTTGTTATGATTATGTCAGTGTTGTCACTCTGCTGCTTTCATTTTTTGTTCCTGTTTCAGGTGGATAGAGCAATTTCATAGGTTCATAGAGTCACAGGGTGTTTTTGGGTTAGAAGGGAGCTTTAAAGGCCCTCTAATTTGAACCCCCCTGCAATGCTCAGGGACATCTTCAACTAGATAAGGTCACTCAGAGTCCCATCCAACCAGGGATGGGGCATCCACCACCTCTCTGGGCAACCTGTGCCAGTGTTTCACAACCCTCACTGTAAAAAACTTTTTCCTTGTATCTGTTCTGAATCTACCCTCTTTCAGTTTAAAGCAATGTTCCCATGTAGATTCGTAAGGCCACGGCATCTTTTTTCCTTCATTCCAGCCTACCACATTCTTCCTGATTCTCGGATATTTTAATGCATCATTCCTCTGTCTTTAATTTGTTTCTTGTTTTCGTGTATCACAAGATCTTTAGGTCATGGCCTGTATCAGTTTTTGTGTATCTCCCACATCATTTCTGTAAGGCTAGTCCAGGCATAGAGGTGACACTGTCATAAATCACTCTGTGAAGTTAAGAGAGTAAAAAGTAAAACTTCTTGAAGCAAAGTGCCCATCATTCACCACTGTATGTTAAAACTGGCAGATGGTGAAAATCTTTGGATCACTCTGAATAGAAAACAGTAAGATTTTCTTTTTAAATTTGTGACATCTTCTGCCTTATTAATGAAATTAAATAAAGGGTGCTGCAGAAACTATTTCCCATTTATGAAGACACTGTTACTATAACATACCTCTGGGTAAATACATGCACTTAGATCTCCTAACTGGTTATTGCTGGATTCTGTCTACTGTGTGACAATTCAGCCCTCTGGTGGTTATCTGCAAGCATGCAAGTTTCTTCTTTAGTGGAGAACTATATTAAAAACATCGACTCTTAATAGTTTTTTCAAAACTGTGAGGTTCATAAATTGTGTTAGACAAGCAGTAGACGTAGCTTGCAGAACTAATTACATCATAATCTTATGCTGACCTTTAAATCTCTAGGGCTGTCTTACACAAACTGGTAAAATCATGAACACTTGAAAGTTTTAGGGAGTGAAATATTTTCAGTTTTACAAAAAATCCTGTCTAGGGTAATATCTGTAGATTAGTAATGTGCTGTAGATCAAGCTTGTAGAGAGTATGTCATTCTCACCATATAATACTAACACTTTTTCTTCTGTTCAGCCCTTATGACTCCCTCAGTCTCCCTGTAGTTCTGGTTGTACAGAGCTCTTAATAGTGCTTTCCTTAAATCCTGTGAGCTCAAGTGGAAAAATTCAGTTTTGACAAAGGTAGAGACCATCTGTCTGTCTTTCTGCTAGGACACCATTAATGTCACCAGTGCCACTAAAAGGAAACGAAGTTGTGGTAAAGCATTTTTGCCAGCTGTCACAGCCTTCTGTAGTGTTTTAAAAACCACCACCAACAAAACAACAGAGATGTAGAGAAAACCCACTCTACAGATGAGAGATTTGCCCAGAAATATGTGGAAAGCCTTCTGGCAAAGGAGTGCTCCATCGCTGAGGTCAATGTGTCTGTTTGTCTTCTTTAGCGGAGAGTGGATTTGTACATTCTGTCGGGATTTGTCCAAGCCAGAAGTTGAGTATGACTGTGATAAACCTGCTCACAGCTCTGAAAAAAGAAAATTGGAAGACACCATGGGTTTGGCACCCATCGACCGTAGGGTAAGGATAAAATTCTTATTTAAAACTTTTAAGCTGAAGCCATTTTGAACTCTGTTAGAAACTTTCATCAGTGTTTTACCTGTTTCCAGTTGGCAACTTGTGTAAATACATTGAAATTAGTCTTTTATTTGGGGTCTTAGTCTACCTGTAGAATCATTTATGGAAGAGTAGTAGAGAGAAGACTCTCGGTCAGGTGTAAGAAGTCTGACACTGATTTATGTGAGTGATTATGATGAGATTTATTGCTAATACAGTATCTAAATATTGCCAGTGCAGTGTGTAATATACGCAGGTCTAAAGGGCTCTAACATAGACAGGTTCAGCTGGAAATGTGCAGGTTTGCAGAAAGCACAATTGCAAAGCAGCAAAGCACCCATGGAACTACTTTAGGATTTTATCTCCACATGTGGCTGGATCTTAGTTAGCCCTGTTGCTCACCTGTCCAAAAGTGAGTGTTCCCACCTTCGGGCTGGATGTACCCTGCAGGGGTGGGATCCACCTGGAAGCTGCCCTGCAACCTCTGGAAATCAGCTGGCCAGGTCTCCAGGAGCATTTTGTACCCACCTGTACCGAGATCAATCACAACCATCCCCATTCCCCCAGCTCTGGAATGCATTAATTATGCAAGCATCTGGACAGTTCCTCCCACAGACAGACTCTGTCACACCATTATTTACATGTGCTCTATTTTGCATTAAATCTAAGTTATAAGTCCTGTGAAGATCCTGATAAGGGATCAACAAGCATAAAATCACACAAAAATATTTTTAGAATCTCTTTCAAGGCTCAAGATCCAGTTTAATATATTTATATACACAAAGAAGAAGGGGGAATCCTGAGTTCTGTATTTTCTGTAGTTTGTGATTTTAGAATAAGCCACGTAGGATTCTTGAATTACTTGGATATCTATTTTTCTTGAGACAGAAATGTGAAAGACTGCTGCTATACCTCTACTGTCATGAGATGAGTCCTGCCTTTCAAGATCCAGTTCCTCCCACAGTATGTATCTCACTTCTTTCTATTTTATGTTAGCAGCATATTTGCCATGTTTCTAATGGCATTCTAAAGTCCATTATCAGAAATCAAATTCCACAGACATTCAATGCATTAAACATGTTTAGTTTTATTAAAATTGTCAGAAGGGGGAAGTTAAAAATTGAAGCATTGGGTTGGCAGATGATTTACAAGTAAAATTCCCCAATAACTAATTTTACTTAATACTTCAAAAATAGTTACGAAAAGTAAGTTTTAACACTGCTAACTTCATATCCTGAGTTATACTACTGGGAAGGTGAATTGGGATATATTTGGGGCTTTTAAACATTACTTGATTTTGAGAACTGCAGGACTCCATAATGCTAATACGAAATTGAATTTCTTACTGAGTTGAAATTTGTTAGTTTAAAATGGTAAACAGTGCCTGGGTGCATTAGAAGTCCAAGGATACAAAGAGCTCCCACCATGTTTAGGTGAAAAGATGTTCTTCAAACAAGTCAGTTAGGAAGGACAAGACAATGGGGAAAGAGTTCATCAAAAAGTAGTATGTTCCTTTGCAGCCTTTATTCCATTTGAATAAGAATTCTGAAGAACATTCCACAGAGTTTAGTAATAAGAAATGGCACAAGAAATTAATTGATTACTCATATAATGGTCATGTGTTACTAAATTCAGGTATTAAAAATGTGAATCTAGTTAGGCAAAAGTAGGAAAAAATATAAATATATTACCACTGGTTTTCATTCTTATTTACTTTCTTATTCTTTCTAAAGAAAAAAAAAATGCTACAGCCACAGTGTGAGTATCAAAACCACTGATATCTCTGAAATCTGCCACCATTTCAAATTTATTTAATATGGTGGTCTTGAGAATGAAACTTAATAGATAGCTTATTTGACTACACCAGAAAATAATGTCCAAACCAAGTCATTTGCTCTATTATATGTAGTCAGTGGAGGTTTTATGTGTTTTTCTTTGATTTTAAAATAGGCATTGGAAAGAGTATATTTTTAGCCAATAAATTGTCATACATCACTGTTACTCCAGAAACTGTCTGCATGTATGTTAAAACTACAATTCTTGTATCTTTGAGTTGTACTTTGAAGATGAGACTAAACTTTGTCCACTGCCTCAAATCCAAAGTTTTATAAAACACTGAATTTTGAACATGATTGCATTTGGGATTTTTTTTTCCTCCACTTAGGTCCCTGATTACTACAAAATAATCAAAAAGCCTATGGACTTGTCAACCATCAAGAAAAGACTTGAAGTGACCAATTCATTCTACACAAAGCCAGAAGATTTTGTGGCTGATTTCAGACTGATTTTCCAAAACTGTGCTGAATTTAATGAGGTTAGAAAACTAGATACTTTATCAGGTTTTGTTGGCTTAATTGCTTTCAGGAAAACTCTAATGGGGGTAGAACTTACAACACAAGAATTTAATGTATTGAACTTACTTTGATGATGACACTGGAGTGAAGACGGAGCAGATTTGACACTGCTGTGGTCTGAGATGACTCTGCAGTGGAGATCTTTCCATAGCCGGGAGGAGGATGGTAACAAACATAGCTGAAAGGCAGGAGAGCAGGTAAAGAAAAGGACAGTTTTTTATCATAGAGGTTAATGGTGGGCATTATGATTTAGAAATTGGTCCTTGCCTCAGATCTTTAATTCAGAGGGGTTTTCATTCTGGGAGCTCTGTACTCAACCCTTATGATTTCAAGTTGCATTGAGTAATTGTTATTATTCCCTACTGCACATAAGGGAATGTTGTGAAATAGGGATGCAGGTTCTGAGTGGACCACAAAATGAGAGAGAATTACAGTGGGAATAAAGGCTTCTCCAAGTGGCCTCAGTAGGGTTCTCATCCAGTCACCCTTGATAGCTAGGAATTACTCCTACCATGGTGATCTCTGCTTCAGGTAATTGAGAGCTGTGGTGGCAGTGCATGACTTTAGGACTGCCCAGTCTCCCACGTTACAGTCATTGTCTACTGAGAAATACTTTCACTGCTACTAAAAAAGATCTGTAAGCTAGGTTCCTAACACCCTGAGGGCATTTCTGTGTGTTTCACAGCACAACACAGCTTCTGTCCCCCACCCCAGCCAGGATTTAAGAGTTCTTCGAATCCCTTTATATAGCTTTCAGAACCCAGGCAGTGTGGCTTTTGTGAGTGACTGTTGTGGTCACCTGTCAGAGAAAAAAATCATTAGGGGCTGTTGGCTGGAAGATCTGCCCTCGCTCTCTGTTTTGCAGACTTCTGTTGTGCCATTCTTGCTGCTGATTGATGTTTTTTTGTTGTTTGTACCTAAAAGACCTAATGTGATCTAAGTACAAAGCTATTTCATGATGCACTGATGATGTTAATTCACCCAACAGCCTGATTCAGAAGTGGCTGATGCTGGCATGAAACTCGAAGCCTACTTTGAAGATCTTCTAAGGAACCTTTATCCTGAGAGAAAGTTTCCTGTACACCCAAACAGCCAGAGTGAAAAAGAGAATCCAGAACTTACTGATGACTCGGATGATGACTTTGTACAACCCCGGAAAAAACGCCTCAAAGGAGAAGACCGTCAGTTGCTTAAATGAGCCACATGTGTTACTGCAGAAAGTTTTTTAAAAACTGAAGAATATTTATCACTGTTACAACTGTTTTGACTTGTAGGTTTGCGAATATTTACTAAACCTTCTACCCCCTGTCTGAAACACAAATCTAATGGAGATCAAGGCGTGCGAAGAGTTCCTCTGAAGTTCAAACCTTTCACCTCTTTTCTGGAGCAGCTCAGAAATTGCCATTTGTGTGGGGTGACAGCTGTTTAACTTTGCTTTGAAGAAGTTTAGAACTGAACTTCAAAACATGACATGGGTTCAGCATGTGGCTTTCTGAGTTAGAAGAAAATGTGGTCTTACCAGACTTTTAATTTTACCAAAGGCATGCGGCTGGCCATGATTTGATCTCTCTGTACTGTATTTAACACAAGCCATGGAAAAAGATGGTGTAATGTTACTGTCCTGCAATACTGATTGGTATAACGAAAGTGTAGTTGCCCCCAAAGAAGTTTTTGGAAATTTTAAAATGTAAGGGAGAGGGTGTTAAAAATAATGTAAGAAAAAAGGAAGAAGAGGAAATTGTGTGAGAGCTTCTAATGAAGGAAGCAAAGGACAGAATATTTTCTCACCACCAGCAGGAAACAATGGTATTTCTGTACTACTTTGTTTAACAGGTGTCGCAAGTGTGATGTACCTCTGTTTAATGAAGTTGGTGGGAAAGTCTTGAATGGAAAAATGTTCATTTGCAAAACCAGTCATTTTTGTGAATTTTTAAAGCGGGGAGAAAAAGCATCCTTTCTGTCCACAATCTCTTGTTCTTTTTCCGTATTTCCAAATATGTCCCAATGCAACCAGCATTCACTGGGGAGTACACAAGTTTGAAGAGAACGATAGTGCTCTTCAGTCCTTCATCTGTCCCTGAACACCAGAAAATGAGCATGGATTACCTTATTTTGTTCCGTCTGCTTTCCAGGAGCTCTGACAACAATACTGGGATTGCCTCTGCCCTCGGAGCACACCTCCAGTGTGACCCAACTGTGAAAGCTTTCCATCAAGTTCTGTAGCTCCAGCTGGTTCCCTGCAAAAGTCCAAACTTAATCCAAACAAAACTTCATCCAACTCCAACCTTTTATTTTAAGGCGTCTCTGAGAGCTATTATTTGGGGGTTTAATTTCTGTGAGGAAAGATTCCCTTGGCTTTAATGCTGCTGATGGATGATGTCCCCAGGCTGGAAGGGAAGGGATTCGGGGTGGCTGGGACATACCTGGGGGTGTGTGGGAGCTCTGGGAGGTCGGCACCGGGAATTGCTGTCGGAGCCCCTCTGCAAGCGCACCTTGCTGACGTTCCCAGGTAATGCCAGCCGTCCCTTGGGGTATTTTTGGGGTATGGGTGGGGTCTGTCCAGGCTGAAGCATCTCCGGGTGCCTGTTCAGAGCAGCCCCTGGTCGAGGAGCCGTGGGCAGCCCTTTATCCACGTCCATCCGAGCGCTGCCCAGGAATCCCAGTGCCCATCCCTGGGATGTGTGTTCGGCACGCTGCGTGCCATGGGCAGGACACTGCAGGCACAGCTCCTCCCCTGCAAATACAAAAAAAACCAAAAGACAAGAGGTGCTGATTCTTTTCCTGTGGCTCCCAGCCTCCTCCCACCCCACATTCTGGGCCAGCTGGGACACACAGAGGAAACACCAAGGAACATTTCTGGCAATGAGCAGGAATCACCAAGGGCTCCGTGCAGCTCTGGGCCAGAAAAGCGGCCCCAGCCTCAGCACCCACAGNAGGGCTCCGTGCAGCTCTGGGCCAGAAAAGCGGCCCCAGCCTCAGCACCCACAGTGATTTTAG
>VZTG01008668.1:197907-294625 GCA_013397845.1 Melanocharis versteri | reverse complement strand
ATGGAAAATTCAAACAAAACTCAAACCTGAATGGCAAGAGTCTGTATTTGGAGCACAGGTGTGCTCTTGAACTTAAAAACTATCTTGATTCTCTTTCTCAAGTTTGATCTAGATCTCAAGTTTCTTATAAGTATTTTTTCAGGTCTGTAACCATTCTGAGCCAGTACTGAGCCCCAGGAAGGAACTATAACTAAAGCCAGTCCTGGATCCAAGTCTAATGACTCCTACTTCCATGTTAGACTTAAAGCTGTATTAAATGCAAATTAAACCTTGTTGTTTTCTGTTAGTTTATTATTTGTTTTTAATTTTCCCCATCCGTTGCTGCTTGACATTTTATAAATGTCAGAGCACGGTCAGATATCAATCCTGAACTCTTTGCCTTGAAAAAGAAGAGCGAATTGGCTCCACCAGCCCTATTTTTTAAGTTTCATGGATCAAAGGCTTTGCCATGTCTTCCATGTGCATCTCTGAGCAGGTGGCAAACTCTGGGACTTAAGAGTGATTGGTTGTGGAAGCTTCTCAAACTTTCTCAGCTATCAAAGTATGGAAAGAAACAAGCAAAACCATCTGAAATTTAAAAATAGTTCTTTGAAAACATTTAAAGTAAATACCAAATGGATCTATTAAATTTTTTTTGTGATTAAGATTTTTTTTTCTAAAAAGTATCATTCATCTCTTTATGTAGCTCAAAAATTGTTATGAACTCAATTATATTTATGCAGACACTTTTGTTTGAGTAAGGTGCAAACAAACTCCTTTCAGTTGTGACTTAGATGCTTCCTTCAAATGAGTTTTAATTCATAATTATTTCAAGATTTTTGGTGTTATGGACATCTTGTTGTCATGATAAAACATCCTCACCTTGTAGGATTCTCATGGATTGCAATGGTGTTACTCATAGGCGTTATCAAATCTTGACTGGTTTCTTGAAAACATTTGTGCAGTAAATTCTATATCATTTAACATTGGCAGTTTTTCAACTGGGTCATGTCAGGTTTATCTTTTGGCTAAAAACTTGTGTCCTCTGCCTTCAAACTGTCCTTCTGTTGCTCCTGGATTTGGATGTCATGGGCTGGACCTCACTCAGTGGGAGAGAGACACAAATTACTTGCCAGTGGTACATTTTTCATAGGACTTACCCGTGACTGTCAGATACACAACTATGACCACTACGAGGATTATCCCAACCAGGACAGCAACCAGTGCAGCGACTCGTGTTCTGGAACAACGGCTTTTACCTACAGAGGGACAGAAACATGAAGACGTGGGGAACAGCTGGGAAAAAGTACCATTCCTCTGCATTCCAGGATGCCTTTCCAGGCTCACACTGGGCATCTGGGACCTTCAAGACTTCCATGCTGGAGCCAGGCTGAATGTCCTGGTGCTTCCCCACTGGCTCTGAACCCCTGTGCTCAGGGAACTGAACAGATCCCAACCTGCCAAGAGTTCAAGGAGAGGTGAAAAGCAGGAGAGTCCTCCTAGCAATCAATGCCCCCCCTCTGCTTCCTCATCTCCTTTGTTCACTTTTCACTGCTGCTGAGGACAGAAGGCTGGGCTCAGGGGGGTCTGGGTGTGACCCATCATATTCTTCTATTCCTTTGCCAGGGAAGCCAACAAGTGTTTAGGGGCACCTCAGCTGCCCCTGCTCTGAGTGTGGAAAGCAGACAATTCTATTCTCCTGCTTCCTCATGGTTTTGTGTCACTGGATGTTTGGGGCATCAGGATCAGCCCCTCTCCCCTTCTTGTCTAAATTCCCATCACTTTATCAGACAGTTAAACTCACCAGATGACTTGCAATTTGCTGCAGCACTTGTGTCTTGGGATTTCACTTTCACTTCTGCGTAAGTACAACCTGAGCCCAGGGAATAAGAACAGAGCATGGAGAGAGCTGAGAATCAACTTAAATGAAACAAAAATGACTGAAATTGTGAGAAATGCTGAACACAGAACAGCAACCAGTTTATGTGACTGTGTTTAACTATGCACATATTATATCTTTTTCCATTACAGGCACTGATCTGTGCTCTGTGGTGACCAGGGACAGGACCTGAGGGAAGGGCTGGAGCTGTGTCAGGGGAGGGTCAGGCTGGATATCAGGAAAAGGTTCTTCCCCCAGAGGGTTGGGGGCACTGAACAGGCTCCCCAGGGAATGGTCACAGCCCCAAGGCTGCAAGAACTCAAGCAGCATTTGGACAATGCTCTCAGGGATGCACTGGGTGGGATTGTTGGGGTGTCTGTGCAGGGCCAGGAGCTGGACTGAATGATCTTGTGGGTCCCTGCCAGCTCAGGATATTCTGATTCCATGTTCCATGATGACACTTTCACCCTTGGAGCACTTGCTATAGGCAGGAACAGATCGGGTTTCTCTTCAGGGCAGACAATACCAGAGGGGACAGGGGCACACATCCACATTGTCAATCTTGACAAAAGGGGAGGAAAGTGCCAAGGGTGGCCTAAGGTTGTTCATCCAGACAGGAATGGTGAGAATGACTAAAACATCAAAGGCTGAAAACTGCAGATTTTGCTAAATTTGGAGGGATTAATGATATCATCATAATTATCAAAATACCATGGAGAATAGTGAAAATTGTTCTAACATCTGCAGGTAATAAATACAAACCTTCAGGGAAGAAAACATACGGAGAGGAAAGAAAGGTCAGAGCCAGATAAAAAATGGGTAGAAAGTCAAAAATAGGATGTGATGAAACTCTCAAAGTCATCGTTATATACAACACTGAGCCTCCTGGGTTCTATCACTGTACAGAGCTTTGAGTTTTGAGCTCTTTTCAGAAGATGGAGACAATATCTGGGAAATCTTGTGCATAAATTAAGTGAACACATAGAAGAATTGGTAGGAGTTTCCCGGAAAGGCACAAGAAGAGAAACATAAAAATGTTATTAGAAATCTAACAAAGTTTCAATAGGCATACATGGGTTAAATTATATGAAAAATGGAACATGTGATCAGGTGGCATCTACTGTAGTCAACTGAGCCCTGAATTCATCTGTTGAAAGGGGTGATAAAACCCTGTTTCCTGGGGTGTTAATAACTCCACCCATGGGAAAAGAGATGCAGAGGGTTCACACTTTGTGCAAAAGACAAGCACCAGATGCCAAGAAATAATTTCTGTCAGAGTGAAAGGAAGATTAGAAAGAAAGGGAAGAAAACTGAAAATGAAATACAGAGACACACTGTATGAAGTCTGTCAATTTTTAGGATGTACTTTTATGCAGAGGTTGCAAAACCAGTGCAAACATTTATGCAGTGATTTCAAATTCATTAAAGAAAGATAAATCCTCAGTCAGAATTTTGCAAAGTCTTTGATCCTAAATCAGCCTAAATGTGTCCATGAAACATTTCACACTTGTGCATGAAACAAGCAGTTTGTACAGCCAGAGCAGGAGGAGAAGCCCTAGGCAATGCCTGCTGTGCTCAGGGAGCAGGAACAGCTGTGCAGGAGACTGCTGCAAACACCAGCAACAGCAGCCACTCCATCCTGAGCAGTTTGCTGCAGGAATCCCAGGCTGCTTGGGGACAGCATGCCTGGGGCAGGAGCAGTGGATGTTCAGCTCTGGAAAAGTCTCCAAAATGGATAAAAACTACTCTTAATATCACACCAGAGATGCTCCTTCACACTTGAACCTTAGCAAGAGAAAAAACAGATCTTATAACAACTCCCCTTTGTAAATATAAACAACCCTATCTGGACACTCCAGATGACTGAACAGTTTTCCAGCACTGGTCCTCACATTTCCCTCATGTTCTTTGAGACTTTGGTGCTCCAAGGACCTCTCCCAACACATGTGGGAGAGAGACTGGAGAATGCAAAGAGAGCTCAGTGCTCAGCAATGGACCTACCTTGGACATCAGGGACCGTCAGGATTCTGGGTCTGGTTGGTTCAGCCAAGTTCAAGTCAGCATAAAGGATATTTTCTGCCATTCTTGTTCCTGCTTCTCCTTTTTCTCTTCCTCCGCTGTTCCGACCGTGACACTCTGTGCTGGGTACGATTCAGAGCTCCCTCCCCTCTCTAACCTTCAGGAGGAAGTTCTTGACTCTTCCGGTCATGCATAAACTTCTAATGAGAAGAGAAGTCTATTTCTACTTCACCTTTTGATGGCAGAGGGTTTTATGTCTGTAACATGAGGAAATATAAGTTCATGGCCTCCATGAGGTCACCTGTGTTGGGAAGTGGTTCTGGCATTGGAAGCGTCTTGACTTCCCAAAGCCTCACACACCCACATGCAAAACACTTTGCCCTGCTGTGTCCTGAGCAATGTGGGCTCTGTGTAGCTCACACACACGGTCTGCCTCTCTGCAGGGGAATTCTGGTGGCAAATGGGGATTCAGAAAGGGGGATTGGTCCAGCCCGTTTTGGGAAGCACGAAAGGTGCTCAATATGCAAAGGCAGCAACTGGAATAGTGCAGCCTAAACAGGATAATCCCTTGGCTTTCCAGGTTTGTAACATCGCTCTGGCAGTTGGGGTCAGCTGTGTCCCCTCTCAATTCCTTGTGCACTCCCAGCCCCCTCAGTGGTTGGGTGGGATGGCAAGCAGAGGGCTCTCACTCTGTTTAATCTCTGCTCAGCAAGAACTGAAATATCCCTGTGTTCTCAACACTGTTACAGCACAAATCCAAAATGTAGCCCATACAAGCTGCTATGAAGGAAATTAACTCTATCCCAGCCAAAAGCAGCCCAGGGCCCTAGAATTTAAGAAGGATGTGAAGGTTCTTGAATGGAGGTCCAGAGGAAGGGAACAAAGCTGGTGGAAGGGTTGGAAGGAATGTACTGTGAGGAGAAGCTGAGGATTCCTGGTTTGTCCAATTTGGAGAAAAGCAGGGTGACCTCTTTTCTCTCTGGAGTCCCAGCACAGGAAGGACATGGAACTATTGGAGAGAGTCCAGATGAGGCCAACAAAGTGTTGAGAAGCTGGAGCACCTCTGCCATGAGGGAAGTCTGAGAGAATGAGATTTTTCAGTCCGGAGAAGAGAAGGCTTTGGGGTGACCTCATTGTGGCCTTGCAGTGCCTCAAGAGAGTCCACAGGAAAGATGGAGAGAGAGTCTTGGCAAGGGCCTGGAGTGACAGGACAAGGGGCAATGGCTTCAAACTGACAGAGGGCAGGGTTAGATGGGATATTGGAAGGAATTTCTTCCTTGTGAGGGTGGTGAGGCCCTAGCACAGGGTGCCCAGAGAAGCTGTGGCTGCTCCATCCCTGGAAGTGTCCAAGGTCAGGTTGGACGGGGCTCTGAGCAACCTGGGATAGTGGAAGGTGTCCCTGCCACCTACAAGACATAGCACTACAAGACATCGCTTTTCTGATTTAGAACAAACTATAGTAGAAAGTTTAGTGGTTTTTTAATAAAATAAATACCAACCTATTTCTTCCACAGAGAGACAATTTTCTGTTACGGAAATATCCTCTCAGGACCATCAGATCTGTAACATCCTCTGCTGCCAGTGGTAATGGCAGAGGCTTCTTCAGAGGGCCATTGATGTGTTCTGGTATTCTGTGCCTCACATCCCATAATCAGAGGCCCAGAGAAGCCAAGCAAACACCAGCTGCGTGAGAGAAAGAAGGGGAAGTGAAGCAGTTGCTGTGGTGGCTGATGACTCTGAAGTTTGTACTGCGGTCAAATGAAGGTTTGCAGTGGCCCTCAGACCTGACAGGGAGACGTGTCCAGAAATTCTGTGACAGGCAGCTGAAGTACTGAGGCCTAAACAATAGACCCCAGCCGAGGCCTGAACAACAGGCCTGGAGCCAAAGCTGGCCTCTCGATGAACCTTCCAACCAAATGTTATGTATTCGATCATTAATGAACTATTGTTATATATATGCGTTTGTTTATTGGCAAAAAATTTATTTACCTTTCCATATCCAGAAACTGGATAAGGCCACATCTGGCCTAATTAGAGGGGTACAGGATCAAAGACAACTCCCTTGGTTCCCCCTTGAGCCCTGGCCAGGCTTTGGGGGAAATCCAACAGGGGAATGAAACTAGAAATTATGTCGGCCTTTTTAAGAGTATAAAAGCTGGGCTACTGTCACAGCGAAGTCGGGAAGCTATTTGACATCTCTGCAAATGTGGAATGGGTTGGAGAGGATGTCAAAATCATCTTGTTCCAACCCCCTGCCACAGGTAGGGACACCTTCCACTATCCCAGATTGCTCAGAGCTCCATCCAACCTGACCTTGGGCAGTTCCAGGCACGGAGCAGCCACAGTTTTCTGGGCAACCCAAGGTATTCTGTGATTTTTCAACTCCACCAAGTCTTAACTCTTTTTTTCATTCAGATTTTTTTTTTCTATTAGGGAATTGCTTTACTAATTTGCCAATTGAACTGAGTGTAGGAAACATCCATTGAGTTCAATCAACTTTTTCAGTTTTTATTGCTGATTTTCTGGAGTGACAAGCACATGATAGCACCAATCTCACAAATTTTGCCATAAAAATAGTGCCCCTCTTTCCTGTGGAATATTGCCTACGCTGATCAGCAGGTTCTGCTGTGTCTTGAGGGAGTGCTGACTGTGTGGGCTGGTGCTGTTTGAAGAAGGAAGGTGCAATACCCCACTGAGTTGGTGCTTTTGAACTCCATTCGACAAGGATGGTGCAAATACCATGGGGAGAAGTTAAAGAGGTCTCCAGCTGCCCTTGTAAATCCTTTTATGTGACACTGAGATGCTGCTGAGATGCTTAATACTGGAGATAGCACACAGGGTAGTTTGTATTGCAATTTCTGAGCACTTAGCCACACTTTTCAGCATTTAAATGTATACTCATTATTCCTCTGTGGTATTGTGTATTTACCACAAAACTATGACGGGGGGCAGTAAATATCTTCAGTAAATTAAAGATATTTTAATGTGGGTCTATAGGGGTGGGGCAATGGCCCTGTATGTCTATGTTAATAATGAGATGTCTGTGTTAATAATTCCGTTGCAATTCATTAGCACCTAATGAATTTGGCTTCCTAAACTCTAGCTAAGGGAATGGGCAACATCTGACAGCCTTTTCCTAACAAATAACCCTTCACACTCCCACTTCACTCCTACTCTTGCCAGCTCTATTTCCATGTTTCCAAGACCAGTCATGTCCATCTCTTGGCCTGTGCAACCCCAAACTCAGTGCGGCCATGACCAAGAAAGACAGAAGAGGGAGAAATTTTTAACATACCAGGCTCTTGTCCAATACTTATATTGTGCAGCCTCAGGTCAGATGTGAAGAATCTTTTGGGGTCAGTTGAGTCAGATGGGTCTCTGTACCTCATCAAGAAAACAGGTTTGGTAAAGATCTCATTACGAGATCCAAATTCAAAGACAAGCAGTCTGCAAATCAGCTACTCTGAAATAGATAAAATATTTTAAATGAAATATACATTATGAAAGAGGAATGCAGTAAACACTTGGAAAAACAACCCTCCTATGTGAAAACAAGCCTTTTGGGCTGGTTTTTCACCCCTTGAAAATACTCAGATAATGACTGTTTTTGGTTGTAGTAAAAAGGAAAATTAAAACAAAAACCAAGGAAAATCTGTAACTTTTGTGGGACCAAAATTATTTTCTAATATAAACAAAGAGTTTCCACTACCAAGGAGGAAAAAATCATTGTTAACGTTAAATATATTTCCTGAAAATAATGGAATATTTATTACTTTTGAAATCAAACACTTTAATTTTTCCTTTCAGGATGTTCTTTTAGGAGAAATTAAATGCTTTGGGTTTACCCCAAATCACTTTTTAAAAGTCATGATTTAAGAAATAAGAACAAGTGTTTCTTCTATGTTGTCTGCAGTGATTCATAGCCAAAAGGTCCCTCTCTGGGTCACAATCCAAAAAAAGGTTTCAAAAGTGGTTATGACAAGAATTATTTTGCAACCAGCTGATGACCATAAGGAAGGCTGGCTACCTCACTCCCTCCAAAGTTCACCTATTTTCAGACAAATGTCGCAATATATTTCATGCCAAACTTATTTTACTGTTGTGTGAAAGAGGAACTGAAAACAGCTGAACAAAGTAAAACCACTGCAACTGGCAAACACTTCACTCGTAAAAACTCTTTCTCTCTGTATCTGGATAACATTAACCTGCCTGTTTCTTGTTCATAATTAAAGAAAAAAAAAAACAGCCTGGTTTTTATTTAGCAGCCTTGGTGGCATTTTTCCCCCTCTAAATTCCAGCTGCTATAACATCAGGCATCTATCCTTAGTGGTTGCCTGACTGTCGCTGTGCGGGGCAATAGAAAGAGCAAACTCACACCAGGCTGTAGAAAGCAGAAGTGAAGTGTCTTTATTTTGATTCTAACTTTTATATAGAGATATCTACATAATAGTGATTGGACAGTGTCATTCCACCCCTCAGGGGGATTGGTCAAAGCCTTGGAGCTCCAGTTAGCAAAACATGAGATTAGAAAGAGAAAAGAATGTCCCAGTTTATCTTGTTTTCTTACAGAGTTCGTGAGAAGGAGAAACCTTCTTCGGACTGCACGTCCACAGCCTGACAGTGGAAAAAACAAGAATTCCCAAGGATGTCCTATCCTATGCCTGTCATATTTAAGCATGCCAGGGCCTCAGCACCCTCACAGGGAAAAATTTCTTCCTCATATCCAATCTAAACCTCCTCTCTGTCAGTGTGAAGCCATTGCCCCCTGTCCTGTCACTCCAGGCCCTTGTCAAGAGTCTCTCTCCATCTTTCCTGTGAGCTCCCTTCAGGCACTGCAAGGCCACAAAGCCTTCTGTCTTCCAGGCTGAAGAATCTCAATCCTCTTAACCTTTCAGTATACTTTTTTTTTCAACATACTTGGAGCATGACCCTTGGCAAAGGGAGATGAAGGGGAAATCTGTTCTGCTTACAGAGAAGCAGATGCTGCCATTTGGGAAGGCCCCTCCAATCACAATGTCAGATCCAGGCAGCTCTCCATGAGGGCTGAATCCAGAAGCCACCCAGCCAGGTGTGGGGATGTGCAGCTCCTGTTCCTCGTGGCCCCAGTGGAGGTAGAACACGCTGGAAGGATCCAGGAAGGAGGGGAAACACAGCAGTGGAGGTGGCAGCTGGCCAGAACAAAAGCACGGGAGGAACCAGAGGAAGAGCATTCTCTTGATTCCCGAGAAGAACATCACCATCATCACTGCAGTCTCTGAGTCTTGCTGATACCTTGGGCAGCTATGCGGGGCCCAGTTCATATGGACGTGCATGAGGCTGGGCCTGTTGCCAGGAAGGAGGGCTGGAACCCGACTGTTCTATACTCAATTTCAAATGTAGGAAAGATCAACACTTTACATAACATGCCCTGGCACCTTGCCTGAGTGAAACTGTACTAAGCCGTCTCATATACATCTTTAAACATTTTTAACAGCTGTTTTGTACTACAGAACCAAAACAAGGCAGCAAAGTATTTACCTCCTACCCAGTACTCCTCAGGGTGGGTGAATGTTTGCTCTCCTCACCAAGGAAAAGGGGCTCCTCTGATGAACTTCTCTTTCCATTGCAGATTCTGAAATGAAGCCTGATCGTGCCACTGTGGTGGGATGATTATGGAAAAATTTGTTGGAAACAGGCTGAGCCTTAATGCCATGGCTTATCAGAGGAAGCTGTTGTGGCACATGAAAAGGGCTCCCGTGAAAGCAATCTGGCAGAGTAGAATAAGAAAAATGCCTCTGCTGCATGTGCTATACCTTGGTGAGAGTGAGTCAAGGGAGAAAAGTGCATCATCTTTTGTGCTGCCTGAGACCTTTCAGTGTAATGACATAAAAAAAAACCACCCTCAGCAGGTTTCTGACCAGTTCTGCCAGGAAGTGCTTTGTCCATCATCTCCAATTTGCCCAGTTGCATAATCCACTATAAAACTTCTCCCAGATCTGTGGATTTTGGAGGACATGGTAGTTTATTCCCATTAACTTGCAGGGAAAATGTAGAAAAGCCATTTGTATTATTTTTCTGGGACAAGTGTTGGAAGAAGAGATGAACAACAGAGAAGGAGAGTTACCAGATCTGATCCTCAGGGATAGGGTTTAAAGAGATCAAATTGCATACAGATTGCTTGAATTCCAGGTCATGTTGTTGACAGTCCTGCTTTAGACAGCAAGTATATTTATGGTTTCTTTTTTCCAGTTCTCTAATAAAATGCTGACTTTTCCAATACTATCTGCCCCAGAGATGCCCAAGACACTGTTGGGGGGAACCAGGCAGGGCTGAGGGATACAGTAATACAAACTGAGTATTTGAAGATTAGGACAGCAAAAGGATATCAAAACTGAGAGACTTTGGTCCCTCTGGGAGATGAACCAAAGACAGAATTACTCATGAAGTGGGGAGGGGAAAAGGCAATAGAATCTGCGTCTTGCAGAGCTGCCCATGCGGGAAATTTTCACTGCTGCTTGTTCTCTACTTCTAAGCAGAAAATCCCTTCCTCACCTGGAACAGAGTGTGAGATTGGAGGGTGCAACTGAGATGCTGCTGGAATGCCCAACTGTCCTGGAATTACAAGGAGAAGTGGGTTAGCTGTGTGACAAGAATTGGAGTTGCATGGTCTCTTGGGTGGAACAGGATGTGGTGGTGTTTGCATGGCACTGCTGAGGGGCGTGGGAGAGATGTGCAGGAGCAGGAAGATACCACAGATTGGCAGTGAGCAGCATGCCAAGGAAGATTTTAAAATTATAGATGACCTGAGAAGAGGGAGGAAGATAAAATCTGCTTCCTTTAGAAAACTAAACGCTCACACAGGAGCCAAGTGTGAAAAGAAAGAGGAGAGTCAGAACCACAGGATGCAATGGCACCTCTGAATATCTGCCTCAGGCAACAGACAGAGACAGACAGGAGACGAAAGCAGGGAAGTTTTACTGAGTTTTCTCTCTGGGGATTATGATGACGTGCAACAAACTCGGGAGGTGAAGAAGAAGGAAAATGCTATGCCCAGTACTCTCAAAACAGCCCTGATTGTTCCACTGCTGAAATCCTTTGCAGGCAGCACATACGTCCCTGACTCACAGCCAACTTCCACCCCACACCTCCCCAGCTCGGCAACTCCCTGTTGCAGTGCAGGAAGCAGAAGAATCCTGTTATATAGAACCAGCTGAAGCAATGTCAGTATCATTTCACAATATTTGGATGCTGGTGAGGTTATTTAACACCTCTGCTCTTTTAGGAAAAATTTTAACAAAAAATTCAACTTAAAAAGAAATTTGGTTTAAAAATGTCTGAAGGCTGATACCCAAATAGATATTTAACAGAATGGTAACTTGAATCTATTGTAACTAGGCTAAAAAATATCCTTTAATTCAGCTACTCACTTCTTTGACAGCCCTCTTTTCTGTGCTTGAATCCATCCTAGATCCTCTTTATTTCAAAAAAACTGCAGTCCTTGTGGAAGATGGTGCCAAGCTGACTCACCTTTTGCCACACATCTGCAGGGCTACTTCTACCAAATCCTATGGATCATATGGAAGCAGCAGAGGAGATGCAAAGCTCCTTGTTGAGTAACACATGCAATCCTGAAGGAAAAGGGGGTGGCATAAGGAAGATTTTTTCACAAGCTGCCTCGTGAGAGGACTTCACCTTTGCCATCCTCTTTATTTCAGCTCTTTCACTGCTGCAGGCTTTCCTATCTGCAGCTGTGTTGCACAAATCCACCTGTTTCAGGAGATGTCCTTTTGCAGCTGTGAAAAACCCTTTCCTTCTTCACAGGCTGAAAATCCTGGCTGCCCAAAAAACATCTGAGGATAGAGAGGTGGAGGATAGAGAGGTGGAGATTCTTTTCATAATAAGTAATTTGCCAAGTGGGTTAGGAGGGACAGATACATCAGCATGTGAGGGATATTTAGGGAACAGGGAATTGTGGGACTGCAGTTCTTTTTCCCCCCTTCCCTTTTCAAATTTCAAAGGGCTGCCAAAAATACTGTTGAAGTCAGGGGCATCCCAGGTGGTGGAACAAATATAAACAGTGTCTACATAGCCATTTTCTGGACAGACTTGTCATCTGAAAGCTCAGAGCACTGGGAACACAGAGAGGGTCAAAGATGAGCAGTTCCCAGACTGACAATTTGGCTTTACTTGTCTCACTTAGCAAATAGGAGGGCACAGGCACACCCAGAGCTGCAGAAATTGATGCCTGCTGGTAAATCCTTGCATGGTAGATCAGGAGTAATCAGGAGAGTCTCTGCTTTTGAAGGCCATCGATGTGGGCTCTGCAATGACTGTGCATTTGATGTATTGCAGTTATACCCACGCAGCCTCCCAGGAGCAGTGGTGAAGTGCAATTATGCAGAAAGCGTTCAATTCCAGAAAGGTTGTTATTTACCGACAACAGTTCTGTAATGAGCTTTCAGAGACGGAAGTGTTCTATCACCTTGGTCACTGAGCCTTTGTGTCCTCACACCTTGATTACCTAAAGATCTGTATCTGACATCCTGTAAATACCCACTGCTGCAACCGTGCTGGTCCCTGCACATTCTCTTCAACTCAGTGACGTGGGTTCCTAGAACTTCTCCATACTGTGATACCCCTTCTAGCCTTACACCCCAAATCACTTATCTGTGCTGTAAAAATGCCCAGCAAATGGAAGACAGAGTCATAAAATCATAGAATGGTTTGGGTTGGAAGGGACCTTAAAGATCATCTCATTTCAACCCTCCTGCCATGGGCAGGGACACCTTCCACTAGACCGGACAGACAGACCAGTGTGCAGAGATTGACAAGAAAGCAGCCACCTCATTTTCTTGGCAAATGTGGTTAAAAAATGGCAATACATAGCGAAACAAAACATGATGCATGGATTGGGCTTTTCAGAAGAAAGCAAATTATCAGTGCTTATCTTCTCTGTGAGTCTGCGTTGTGAAGAGTCTGAGGGTGGCTCAAGCTGAGCATGAGTCAGAGGATTCTTCTCAGATTTTGTAGGTTGTCCTCTTACACAGAGGATTTTCTCATTATCTCCTTTCAAATGGCACGGAGATGAGGATGCTACCTGTGTCTGATGGTTCTACTTGTTTCTGCAGAGGAATGTGAAAGCAGTGATGATACCTCCGGGCTAGATATTTCTGCCAAGTAATTTTTATTTATTTCTGTCATCTCTGAAAAAAATCCAACAGTTATCCAAAGGAGCACTTATTAGGAAAGATTTTGAGGATGGAGATCACCATGAAGGCTGCAGGAATTAAAACAGAACAGCAGGTCAGCAAGGAAGGGAAGACAGCAAATTCATGGCAGCTACAGTGAAATGCTATCCATCTGCCTTCTGTATGGAAGGATGATCAAACTGAATTACAGGCTCAGGTGACTTTGCCGCTTTTCCCTCAACATTGAGTGCCTTGGAAAACCCATCAGCATATGCCATGAGAAATAATATGATGATGCTTCCTACAAAGAGCCATTGAAATGTACTAATTGTGAAGAAAACACAGCTCCAGCACAGAAGCCTGTTTATCAAATGAGCTTTACACCTCCATTAGGGTGACATCCATTCCAGGTGTCAAGGGCACCTCAATATAATTGACCCCAAACTTTGCCCCTGAGGTAGAGCAGACAAATACCCACGTACACAATTGTGAGAATCAGATATTGTAACTTGGGGCAGCCTAAGCAGTGAAGGGAACGTAACACAGCAGACGAAGAATGAGCAGCAACTGCACCAAAACAGTAAATTATTGTTCCAAGGGTCTGAGAAATGTGACGAGGGCTCTGTCCACACTCTGCCATGCACCCACCCTGGCTGTGCTGTGCTATAACATGGTGCAGAACAGAATTAATTTTTCCCAGTACACCATTCTGCTGAAGAATGGGAATGGGAGCATTTTATAGTCTCCAGGAGGGTTCATCTCCAAAGGAGTCTCTCTGAAACCAGAGGTACAGATAATTCTGGCATTGCAAGCTGGCCTGCTTGTCAGGAATGTCTGCATCACAGCAGGATGGTATTTGTCTGCCAAAATACCCTTGTAATTCTCTGCTCAATTACCGTCAATAATGGGCTATTGCCTTTCTTGGGTCACTCATTTTCCAGGTGTTTCTTCAGGAGTCCCAGGATTTGCCTGAAGCTGAGGGGATGATCACAGCAGTCCATTTTCCCCGAGGTGACTTCTACCATTAACTGATTCAGCTGTACCTGTCAGGTGGCTTGTTTACTCCTGTAACACTGGAACTGTTTGAGGACCGTTTCCCTATCCTTTGGATTTTCCTTTTGCAAAAGAGCCTGTGGGAGTTCGCTGCTATGGTGACTCCAAACACCTCTGAACACTTCTTTCCCTTGGGGCTGCCACAGTGTCACTGCTAAAGTAGCAGCTGCTTTTGGTGGGACAATTTTCTCATCATTCCTTTTCAACTGAATTTCTAGCTATAAGCACCAGTAAAGGTAAGAGGTGTAATGAGGTGGGTGCTTTACAAATGCAGTGAAAAGACAGTCTATTGTTCAAAGAGCAAAATACCTAAATTAAACACATTAAACACATAAGCCATAGGGATCATAGAAATCCATTTGGTTTTTGTTGGGGTTTTTTCAGAGTATTATGTTAAACTTCCCATGAAGGACAATTTTCCCAAATCAAACCATCTGGCTTTAATCCATTCTTCCTGTTGAGTCCCTGCAGAAATGGGCCCAGAATATCACTCTGCTTTGTTGCTGCTAGAGAGCTAAAGAGCATAATTTACATTTCTAAATCTGCTAGGAAGGTGTGACAATGGTTTCCATCTAGCAGCTTCACTATAAAAAGAGGAAAATGGAGAAGGAAGAAAATGAGGATGCTGGGTTTGATTTCTCTTATTTTTTTTTATACATGAGTAAATCCAGTAATCTTATCCATGACTTATTCCTGACTTATGCTGCTGTTAGTGAAGGGATTCAGATTCTTCAGTCAACACATCTGTTCTTTTAGATCCAGGAAAATATAAAATTCAAAAGTCTGTTATAACACCAAGAATAAGCCACTCTCCACCTCTATGGTCTCCATTTTATTGCTGCTGGTAGTGAAGAACCTCTGATCACAAGGATGTAGATGAGGAAGAGGAATGGTTCTCAAATTCTGTTTTGGTTGGCTAGATGATTTCAGGGTAAAAAGAACATTAAATATACTTACAATGTGCACAGCCCATGAACAGACAGATATAGCTTATATTCCTGAGTACAAATAATACCTACAAAATATACTAGGTATTCAGCTGAGCCAATCGTAGCTTGTGCTGTGTGTTACTTAATTGGTGGGAAAAAAAGAGAAGTTTTTGGAAGAGCTCTTTCGCCACTGTCTTCTGCTTGATCGTATTTAATAGGCTTTTCCATGTGGTTTTCCAAGTATTTCTCTGGAATAGCATGCTTCCTTGTGTTCTGCACATCACTTTCTGCTGTGCCTGTGAAGGGAGTCAGTCTGTCAGCCAGTTCACTTCTCACCTTGTCAGCTGCATTTTTCCAGAGATTCTCTGCAATAATAAATCATTAAAATGAGAGGGTAAGACTGCAGACTGTTAATAGCAGGTAAAACACAGGATTGACACAAACTCCCAGCAAGTCAGGTGAAAGTTTTCTCTGGGATCTTACAACCCCCACTGCTGCATTCTTTTGCTCTGAAAGTGAGATGCACTATGGTGGGGTGTCAGATACTATTTTGCTCCCTGCAGGGCAAAAGGGCTTTCCATGTGAATCTTCAGCACTTCTAGTCTTCTTGCAGGCAGCTGAGCTAAAACCTAAGGCATGCAGTTCCACACGAGTGAGGAATGGTGCCTTTACCCACCACATTTCAGTGGCCATCCATTACCCCCACACTTTCACCTCCCCTTACTCCAGGCAGATGACACTAAACACAAAGAAACACCAAACACTGATATAAATGCACTTAGTTCTGAGGTAGAACATGCTTACGAATAGTCTCTCTTCTGTTTTCCAGCGCAGAGAATGAGCCATCACTCATTTTCCTTGGAGCCTGTATTTTCCGGAATAATTTTGGCTCCTGGATCCACACGTGCTTCATCGCTTCATCAGGAGTCATGCGCAGGGAAGGCTCCCACCTTAAATCCACGGGAGACAAATTGTTATTCAACTATTTCTAACTGAAAATTAGTACGAGGCAAAAGACTCAGCCTTGTCTTCTGAAAGTCAGGTCATGAGGACATTTTTTTGAAACAAAATAATTTTATCTTCTTATCCCAAAACCATGGAAAAATCTTATGTTATCTTCTCCATCCTTCACAACCTATTTACGTCAGCACCGTGCTGATCAAACCCTCTGCAGTATCAAACCATTTTTAATATGCAGTTTCTGGTTCTCTTACGGTAGGGACCCAAAATTACTTGTTTAAGGTTTGGTTTTTTGCTTCACTGAAATTATTTTCCAAAAGTTCTGATTCAACCAGCAAACCAAAATGGATCAATGATTCACACAGACTTGGCAAACAGAGAACACTGAAAGCAACCTTCTTGCGAAACAGAGTGGGATGATTTTTTCTTCCTTCTCCATGTAACCACAAGTTAGCAGTTTCTTTAGAATTTCTTTAGGAAAGTGCTGCTGAACTGCTAGAAAGACATTTGAAGTCAGTGCTAAAGAAGACACAGTAAAGTGTCAATAATAATAGTTACACAAATGATGCCATGTGGAAAACAAAACAAAACAAAACAAACTCAAAACACCCCACCAAAAAATAAAAAAACAAACACAAGAGATACAATGATTTTAAAGGCACAAGAGGATGAGAGCAAAGTCAAAACTAGCTTGCTGCATACAGGATGAACTCACATTAGGCATCCTTTCAAAAAGTCCAAGAAACCAGCATCATGGGTGTTCAGCACTGTGCTCAGATCCTTGGAGTCTGGGCATCTCTTTTTCCCCTTGCTGTTAGTTACGGATTTAGGAAATCCTTTGGAATCTTAAAAAAAATAAAGAGATGCTCCAAAAAATGACATAAAAAACCTTCCCTACGTGAAGAAGTTGCATAAACAGTATCCATGTCCATCCCACTAACTCCAGTTTTGCCCTGATGAATTGATAATCTGCCAGAATTGTGGCAAGCAGGATTGGTAACATCCTAGAGACCACATCCTACACTTTGTTGGTTTGTTTGCTTTGAGCAGTTTCCAAAACCAAATTATACACAGAGAAATGAACAACGTAATTTAGTTCCCAGAGCCCACTGCATTCCTTTCAGCAACAATACTTTTAAGGAGCAACTTCCCTGTCACTTTGGCAGTTAGAGGCCCATAAGACACGAAGAGCAGAGCTCCAGGTTGGTTTGTAGGCCTTATTTTATCCTTTTGCTTTTTTTCCATACCTCTTCCTGGAAGTATTTTTATCACCTAGGAATTAGATAAAGGTCTCTGACCCTACTCTCTACCAGTGCTACTAATTAGTGATTAACTACCAGGCAGGGATCAAGCAAGGACAAATAATCAGAAGAAATTACCAAAGAATGTTCTCCTCCTTGATGCAGCCTGGATAAAATCAGCTGGTGGAAGACCCAATACCTTCGTAGAAAATTAATTAATAGAGTTACTCCTCATTTCATAAAGATACACAACAACCATCAGGTGAGATGTGGCATTTTCCCCTCCACATGAAAAGAAATTGAATGTTGCAATTTACTGTGAAATGTATACAAAATATTTCCTCTTATTGTGGAAGGAATTAAGGGATTCCTTAGTGCTGCCTGTACATGTCCTTGTATCAAAAATAGTGTGGCAGCAGGACCAGGGCAGTGATTATGCCTCTCTCCATGGCACTGGTGAGGCCACAGCTCAAATCCTGAGTCCAGCTCTGGGCCTGCCACTGCAAGATGGACATTGAGGGGCTGGAGCGTGTCCAGAGAAGGGAACGGAGCTGGGGAAAGGGCTGGAGCTCAAGTCTGATGAGGAGTGGCTGAGGGAGATGGTGGGACTCAGCCTGGAGGAAAAGAGGCTCAGGGGGGACCTTCTGGCTCAAAGAGCCATTTGGCTGCATTAAACCTCCCTCTGAAAGACCAGGCCATAGCCAATCATATTTCATCACTGCTTCAGATTTCTCTTGGTTGCTGGCGGTGCAGTTTATCAAATGGGTATGCAAACCAAACCCAAAAGTTACCTCCATGATGCAGGCAAGTTGGTCAGCTTCATTTTCCCCTGGGAACAGCGGGTAGCCTGTGTAAAGCTCTGCTATGATACAGCCTAAGCTCCACATATCAACAGCCATAGCATAAGGATGACCAAGAATCACCTCAGGGGAGCGATAAAAGCGGCTCTGAACATAGGTGTACACTGGATCAAAAATTAGACAAGAGGCAAAATATCACAGTTGGGACTGAAATGTCAATTGCAGATTTCACAGAGAAGTGGCATATGTTCAGACATCCTGTATCTGTCTATCCACAGATTGCTCACATAGGCTCTGGAAACACTTTCTAATCCCATCCTAAAAGTAATGGGTGATACACTTTCCACTGTTCTATTTAGAAATCGTTCTTCAACAAGTTTCACTGAAGGAAATTGTTCTACTAATGCTGTGATTCAGCTTATCCATGCTCCTTTTTCCTATTTCAAGGTGCTCCCTTTGCATCAATCAACACTTCCTAAATTAAAAGCACAGTTCCCATTTCCCTCCCTGCAGTATTCATACAAAAAGTAACAATTATAATTTAACCATCTCACTGAGAAAGGCTCTCTGGACCTGAAAAACTTCTTGATGAGTGAAATATTTGGATTATCCTCTTAAATTTGTTTCAGCTAACCACTCCTGAAAGTGCAATTCTGATTTCAACAGGAGTAGAGGAGCTGATCAGGCTTGGGACAAAGAAAAAGAATGGTAATATCTTACTTGTCTCTGCCAGTATTTGCTCCACCACCACTGGCTGAACAGTTCATCAGATTTTAATTAAGGGCATAGGTCAATATATTAACCCAATCCAAGAAATAGTTTTTCCACATTATTTAAAATTAAGAAAGCTTATTAAGAAAATTACATCAACTTGACTTTTCTGCAAACCTCTTTGGTCTTCATAGCAGCTTGATCCAAAATCAATAACTTTGACTGAACCTTGGCCATTGTGGTATAATAGAATGTTCTCCTAAAAAGGAAAAAAATCACAGGGAAAAGAGGAGTTTAGCACCATATTAAGTTAGTGAACACTTGGGAAAATCAGAATGCAAATCACATTTACACTTCTCTGCATAATGGGAGCTTCAAAATACAACCTCTTTTGGAATGCATTTGCTAACATGAGGAGGCAACCAATGATGTGCATTTGGGCAAAGCAGAGGGGAGATTTGGGAAGGTACCTAGGCTGCAGGTGAACCAGACAGGGCACCAGCAAGCTACCCAAAACCCAGGGTTGCTTATCTAGTAAAAGCCAAACTGCACCTGGCTTTGTGCTGTGCTAAATTAACCAGAACCATCCTTTTGTAAGCACAGAAAGCCCCTGGCCCACGAAGGAGCCACACTCCACAGTTCTTCCCTGCACTGCTTGCTCCAGGCTCCGTGTCAGCTCACCTGTCCCCACCTGTGTGATGCACAGGTCTCAGGGGACGGATAAATGGACAAGGCAGGGTCCTACAGATTCTTAGCTGGGTACAGGGGGGTACAGTAATTTCTCCTGCAATTCCACGTGGAGAAGTGATCCTTAAACAGCCAGCTCAGGGATATGTGCACTGATGAGCAAACACAGCCTTCAGCTCTCTTCTGCAGAGCTGAGTTTTATCCTCATTAAAAGTCTGTCTAAAAGAAGGATTTCCTTCTCCACTCCTCAGCAGACAGATGGTTACCTTTATCAACCAGTTTTACAGTGATTATATGTCAGGGCTTTGAAGGACTCAACACTTCCCAGGTGGATGCCAAATAATGATGAAGTGGTTTCCTGGGTAATTAGCTCATAAGGAAATGCTTCATGTGCCAGGAAGGAGAAGCTGCTACTGGTGAAAGTCAAGGCAAGGACTGCCTTCCACAATCCAAGTGCTCTTGTCTCTGCTAAGGGAAGCAGCGTCCCCTCTCCGTAGCTCAATATCCCTTCGTGCTCATGTTGGACTCTGTCTCTAATACTGAATCCCTCACAATGCAAGGGAGCTGAGCAAAGCTGGAAAACCAGGATCAATTGGAAAACCAGGCTTTGGAGGCAGTGATTACCTAGCATAAAGGCCAGAGAAACGCCATATTCTACTTTATGTTGAGAAATATCATAGGAGGCAGATGGGATAACAGATGTGAGTTTCAGGCACCATAAATTCATGAAACTGTACAATTGTTGAATGAGAACAAAATTGTCTTTTAGTTAACTCACTACATTTTCACTAATATGTTACTCTATTTAAATACAGACTACACTAATTGATGCTGCCAATGTCATTCCTTGTCAGTGGCTGCCTGGAAACAGATTTCCCATTGGGCTAATTGTTTTTGATTCAGATATTTGGGTTATCTTGCAAGCCTCTCTTCTCACTGCAAATTGGTCTGGCAAAGATATTGGCAAGACAACAAGTACAGACAGTATGTGACTTCTCAGAATTCTAAATCAAGATACATTTAGCAAAGTGAGAACAGAATTTTATCCTTAGCATTTTTACCTGAGAACTTATTTATTTCTTTATTGGTTCATTTGCTCTTTTGAAAAGAAAATCAAGAGAAACTTTCACCTGAAGTGAAACAGAATTAAAATCCTTCAGAAATCTCAGAAAACTGCAAAAATTTAAATTTGGGGCTTAAGGAGAATGGAAATGTTTCACATAGCATGAATGCTTAGCAGATACAGCAGCGGGAATTGGATGACAGATGTTCCTCCAGAAAGAGGTGAACACCCTAACTACTGTTCTACAGAGCTCCTTTGCCATTTACTAGGCTACTTAATTTTATAGTTACGCCTAAGAAATTAAATAGACTTAACAGGATAACCTGAAACAGGCTGCCTTGTGAATACTCCTTGCATTACAATGTCCCTGATCTTGAAATACTTAATTTTACAAGTACTTTTCTTTTTCTCTAAGCAAAAAATCGTTACCTGATTTTGACTCATACATTTTTTTGCATACATTTTGGCAACCAAATGATCTCATTTAATGCTTTGGTGAATGAACTGAATCAATGGTGATAATCAGTTGACTGTAGCATGAATATAATCTGAAATAAATTACAGCTTCTGTACAAACATCCTACTGGGTTTTAGGGTTTCTCCTGACAGTTCTTCTCAATCAATAAAGAATAGATAAGCTCATGCATTCTGTACAGAATAGCAGGTGATTAAATGATTGTACTTACAGGCTTCAGATCACAGTGAATGATTCTTTCCTGGTAGAGCACTTGTAAACACCTCAGCACACCCCGCGTGAAGTGGCGAATCAAAGACAGGCTGAAGCCCTGGAAATTGTTCTTTTTGATCAGCTCATACAAATTTATTCTGTGGGGGAGGAAGAAACAGCAGACAGAGAGCAGAAAGAGATGGGGGAATTTATTTTTAAAGGCATGATTAGTTTCCAGTGCATTAAGAGCTTGTCTTCCCACATAGAGGACTCATGCAGAGGAAAATGACAGCTATTTTCCTCCCTGAGAATGCTGCTCTGCATGTGATATGCACAAACACCTCCCAGATCTAAAGCAGATGTAAAATCAGTGAACTTGCTTGCTAAACTCTTTGCTGTTAAGCAGCTGTGCTGATTTTCACCAAGAACAATAATCATTCAGGAACTGAAATAAATTTTCTTCTGTCTCCTTTTGCTGTCATTTCTCTTTGCTTTGGCATCTTGAGTAAATAATTTCTGTCTAAAGGTTTTTAACCAGCAGTAAATATTTCTAGATAACCCCCCCAACAATTCAGATCTCATTAGGTTTTTGTATCCTTCCTGTGACCATCACATCTCTGCTCCTTCCAGTAGCCCTGCCCTGTAGCCTGGAGAAGAGAAGGCTCTGGAAGATCTCATTGCAGCTTTCCAGTGCCTTAAGGGGCTTATAAAAAGGACTGAGAGAGATTTTTATAGTGATAGTGATAGGACAAGGGGCAATGATTTTAAACTGAAAGAGGATTAGGTTTAGATTGGATATTAGGAATAAATTCTTCCCTGTGAGAGGTTGTCCTCAGCACTAGCACACGTCTGCAAGGACATGACCAGCTGGAGCTTTCTGCCTTCCCCACTGGAGTGTCCACTGGTGGCAGGCACGGCCCATTCCTTTGGAATTAAAGTTGCCAAGACTTAATGGAAAAGATCACAAATCAAAGCCTTTTCATGGTATTTTAAAGGCAATGAAAATGTTACCAGACAAACATTTTTCTATGACAACCAGTCTTCAACTCCTCTGTAAAGAGCTAAAGATAGTGGCTATCCCATTTCCCTGTGTGTTTCCATAGCAGCTTTCAGAAAAGACTTGTCTGTGTCTCCCCTGGAAAGCAGTCACCTCTTACCCTGTGTGCCTGTAAGTGACTCACATGCAGCAATGGGGATTTTACAATGGGGATTTACTTTTCTTTGGGATCAAGCTGTCCATATGATGCTGAATCTTCAGCAGGGGCTGTAGCACATGCAGCAATGGGGATTTTACTCTAAAGGCTGGGAAACTGTGGGTAGCCTCCATTATTCCAGTTTGAGTCCCTGATTACAAGGAGGCTGGTGAATAAAATGATCTGACTTCTCCAAAATGCCTCCAGAATTCCTCCTAAGATGCCCTGCAGCAAAGATTCATAAAAAGCAAGAAGCAGTTTTATTTTAAAATTATTTGATATTATTCATATTTATATACCCTGAAGTTTACCAGTCCTGAATTTACTCTTTTCCTCACAGGTCTTTCGGGGAAGAAGACTTCAATACCCAGCACAGAAAATAAGGGATGGATCATGTCATTGCCCGTGTGAAGTCTGAACGTGGCCTTTTTCAGTTCACCTTGGGTGATCAAAGGCTCAGTTATGCAGTCTGTATTTAGACAGTGTTCCTTTCTAGCTGCCAATTCTTCTGAAGAAGACATAAAAATTAAATCTTGTAAGGCACAAGATCTACAATTCTCCTCAAGGTGTGTGTAAAGGAAAATATACTTTACCCCAGCAGTTCAAAGGAGATACAGAAGTGATTGCGAAAGTAGAAGTACTCCTTCATGTGGATGATATTGTGAGTATCATCTTTGTCTTTCTTCAGCAGAGCATCAAGGATCTTCACTTCTACCAAAGCCTGGCTGTGAAATCTGAAATATCACATGACATGGGAATGGTGACATCAACTCAGGGTAGCATTTATATTTCTGCAAATGCTACAAACACCATGAGCTTACGGTAAGCTCAGCAGGTGGGACAATTATTAAAATGTTTAATTCACCCCTGTTAACCACAGTACTTTTGATTTCTTATGGTTGATTCCTAGTCTAAATACACTGGCCTTACATAACACTTCGGGGTACTTAATTTGACTTGTCTGAAAAAACCTTTAAATGAAAAGGTTTCCAATGAGCATCCAGTCTAAAATCCTGGTGCTCTCAAGTCTATAGCAATACTTCACTTTCCTTGAACAGGGCCATGTTTCACACTTGCCAGTCAGACAGTGGGTTTGGAAAAGCATCTTTACACTTAGCGTTCACTGAGGGGGAAAACTGAACAGCTGAACATCTGTTTCACTGACTCTGCTTCAAGCTCACAAATTTGTAACCAGCCACTTAAGAAGAGGTTGCTTAGGACCACAGTATAAAATTTTCATGTTCAAGCAAGTGATGAGAGCCTTCCAGCATATTCCTGTGGTTTTGGAGCCTTGTGGGGATGCTCCCAGCTGTCAGTCCTGCAGGACGGGTTACCTGGGTTGTGTATTCACTGTGCAACAGAGAGACCTCCTTGTGAGCCTGGAGAAACTGTGCTCGCTTTCCTAGACTTTGTCTCCTCTGGGTCCAGGCCAGTTCCTGACATTCTTTTTCCTCACTCTGCCCTCACGGTGTTTAATGAATGTACAGGAGGTTTGATTTTGCTTTGTTCACATTGTCACAATTTGCCTCTATATAACAGGGATGACTGTACTTGTTTAAAGTCAGCAGATATCTCACCTTTTCTTATTCCTTATTATTTTCAATGCCACTAACTCATTGGTTTTGTGATCCAGGCATTTGGCCACCTGCCCAAATGACCCTTTCCCAATGACCTCCAAGACTTCGTAGCGGTAGGCAATGTGGTCATGTAAAACCTTCAAAAGAACACAAAGAGTTCAGATTCAAAGAGTACAACAAAGACTAGGCTTCCAAGTAACTCGTGTGCATGTGAGTCTGCTGTCCATGACAGATTGTGAGCTAGCTGCAGGGGAAGTCTACCTCAAATAAGGGTGACAAGGAAATTCCCAAATGATGCTTCCATAGCCCACCTACCTTGCATCAACCCTGCATGACATGCAAAGTGGATTCTCCCCTGAGCTTTAAAGGCATGTTTTCACTATGTGAATATTTATCTTCTAGAAACAACATTTATCTCACAGACAACACTTAAGAGCTGGCATAAAATCACTACAAACTTACTGAGCTCAAAATGAATACCATAATTTTTCCACTTACCTTTAAGTAGGAACCATGCTCATCATCATAACAATTATTATTCTGGGTTTCAGGCAAACCTTCAATCTTTTTAGCTTCCAGGCCAAGAAACCAGAGCTCTGTATAATTGAAAATTTCTTTTTGCTCATAGACTGTTAACTGGTTTCTAAAATTTTTCAAGGCTTCTAAATCAGGAAACAAGAACGTAAAACCAAAAATCAATAAAATGTCAGAAACCTGATGGCAAAGTGCTTTTACAATGGAACATTTCACAGTAGAGCACACCACTTTGAGCAGGATGCTGAGAAAAACTGTTAGAGGTCACTTCCAACTAAGATTTCTCTGCTTCTACAATTTCATACAAATTTCTATTTTTTTTTCTGGCTTGCAGTATTAAGTTCAATAAAGCATTCATCATCTGTCAGCAATACTTTTAAGAGAGCTTCGGTAAAAATTATTTAATTGTGAGGGATGTTATGTATATAGATGTTTTTGAAAATCCCATCTGTTGTCTATCTGCTCCCTCAGGCTCCATAACTTACATTAAAAGTTACATTTTTATTGGTTTGATCGCCATATTTATAAAATGGCAGTAATCTCTAGTTAACCAAAGCTTTCAAGTACTTGTTTTTCTGATAAAAATCATCAAGCTCAGATGCCTGAAGTTAGGGATTAAATGGAGCCCAAATCTTCTCTTCTCCTAGTTCTGATTCTTCCTGCATAGAATTTCAGCTGCCCTAACACCTCCACTCCCATCATTTAAATGTGGATATATATTCAGACAGGAGCATTATAAATCAATGTGTTGCATGTATGTGTGGGTGTTTTGTTAAACAGTGGAAGATCTTCATCCAGCAATGCAGGGATGCTAAGTCATTTCAAAGAAAAAGGCCACTACTTTTTTTTTTCCTAGACTCCTTCTAGAAATAGATTAACTCTGTCAGAAACTTTCTAGATCTGAGAACTCCCAAAATGCAATTTAGCCCACATCAATAAAATGGGACACAGCCAGAAGCAAGTGGGAAAAGGTTTTATCCCTGTAATAGAATATTGCTGTCACCTACCCCACCTAAGTCTTAGACAAATACACATTCTGTTTTGTACTGCTGTATTTGTGTTAGTCAAATCATTCTTCTATCGGGTACCGCCCCAGGCTGGATAATTAGAAATCACTGAGTCCCATCAATATTGCTGTGCTCTAAATTGTTAAATATTTCAGCAGCCACTTAACATGGCACTTCTAGTCCCTGAGTATCCTGACTGTACACACTCCTCATCTGTGCAGGCAGCCTGTCACTCCAGTTCTTTCAATTTATCCAGGCATATTCTACCTGAAGCTGTCATAGGCAGTTTGACCCCGAGGCTGGTGCTCTCCAGTTCGGATGGTTTTGTCTGGACTCTGGTATCACTCTCAGGAAGACTGTCTGGAAGGTTAAACTGGGGAAAATTGCCTTGAGTTCCATTTTCCTGCCAAGCAGAAAAAAAAAATTAAAAACTGCTATATTCACAGAGACAAAACTGCAATATATTTATTTTGGATTAGTTGAGTAATCTCTATGTCAATTTTGTGCTGAGACAGAACAAGCAAGCTTGGGCACTAGAACACCCTGCTTATTCAGACAGCAAATTCTACCAAAAGCACTAAAGGCTCTTGGACCATGGAAAGATAAATCTCTACAAATGCAAGAAGGAAGTTCATCTTCCAGATTCATTCAGTATATGGACCCTCTAGAAATGCTATCTATACCAATGCTGGTCAGTCTCAGAGGAATTGTGTAACAATTCCTCTTGGAAACCATGCCAAACCAAGTGAAAGATAGGAAGCTGACTTGGAATAACCAGTATGGATATGCCAACAAATGGTGTCTGAACAACTTGGTTGTCTTCTCTGATGAAGTGAATGGCTTGGCCAGTGAGAGAAAAGCAGTGAGCATTGTAGACTTTGCCTTGAGCAGGGCTTGTGACACTGTCTCCCACTGTATAGCTGGAGCCCACAGAGTGGGAGGTGAACTGGATAAATTGATCATAATGTGAGCAGCCTGCTCCAAGTTTGCTCTGCTTGTAGTGAGAGGTTGGGCCAGATGTCCTTTAGAGGTCCCTTCCAACCTAAATGATGCTTTTATTTATTATTTCTCATCCTTTGAGAAAGTCCTCACAGAAGTGAGGCAGGATGGAGACAAAAAAGCTCAGTGTCTCTCAGTGTCAGAAGGGTACCAAAGCTGTATTCAAAAACCAGCACATGGTTGCCAAGACAAGGAGAAGCCAGGTGATGGGATATGGACTAACCAGCGGACCAGCTTGGTCCACCATGTCCTTGCAAGAAGTCCTGACTGGTACCACTTCAATACAAGCATCTTGGTGCTTGTGGGGTTTGAGTTAAGGATGTGTTCAAGTAAAAGTGGGTTCTTCTCAAAATGAAGCATCTTTCCAGGCTTGTCTCTAATTCTGACACTTTTTCTCTCTTCCCCCACACTTACACACTTGTGACACTTTGGCACTGACACTCTCCCAGTGGTACTTAGAGAGAGGCTGGTTCACCAGGCAAACGAGATGTCCTGGAGCTTTATAACTCACCTGAAGAGAGGGGAGGACACTCTGCAAGCTCTTACTTGCTATTTGAGGCAGGCTGCTCTCAAAGGGGGGAGGGTTTGCAGCGTCTACAGCCAGACCATGCTTCACTTGACCTTCCAGATGTGGGAGGGAAAGGACACCACGACTGACTCTCTAAATAGAAAGCACAAGGAAATGTCACATAACGACCTAGCAAGCCACGCCTATGAACACCAGAGGGATTTTAATCCTTGGAAAATGTGTGTGGTTCGCTTCTGACACCTAAAGGCAAAGGGGAAATGAGCAGATGCTAAGGCAGCTCCAGCTGTACTAACGGGCAGCAGGAGGTGGTCCGGGCAATCCAGAACGTTTTAGGGAATGAGATTCCTCATAAGAACACTTCCATCCAGCATCAGAGCAGCGACTGCTTCAGCTGCAAAGGGTGGTTGGGTTTGGAAGCCTAGCAGCCGTTCCAGGCAGCAGGACTCCTGCGAGTGGGGAAAATAAAGCCCACGCAGGGTAACAAGTAGGCATGAAGCGTCAACGGCAGAAAATATCATTAACTATCCCCAGTGGAAGAAGAGAAACTGGGGCTGGAGTGCTGCCAAACACCAGGGGTGGACACAGTGGGAAGTCTTCCCTGCGCTGGTTTCTCCATATTTCCTTCCCCCTCATTTCCTGTGGAGCTCAATTTGACTGGGCCCTTTTGTTGCACTCCTTATTAGTGAGGAAAAGGCAAGCTCTTGGCAAACTTTGCTTAAAAAGAAATGCTTATGCTCGTTTAAATAATCCAGCATTATTAGTCCTTCCTAAGTTCTCCCATTTATTACTTGCAAAACATTTCTATACTATTTGTTAATTACAGTCAGTCATTTAAGGGTGCAGTTTTATGAATGTCTTTTATCTCAAGTCAGAGAAGTCACACTCTTAGCAGCAAACTCTTTCAGGTAGACTATTTCTTTGGTAAATAATAAAAAAGTTATTTGAAATAGATCAACTATGCACTGTGAAATGCAGAATAAGGTCCAGAGAGCTAAAGCTACAACCCATATAAACCTGTGAAATTTTTCTCCTCAGGGAAGCATAGAAACATATTTGTCAAGCTTTTGACAACAAAGGTGAGGTTTCATATTTTCTCAAAAAGCAAAGGAACGATGCCCTCAAGCCAAACAACTTCAGTTTTTATTCCAGTACTGTGGAAAAGCCTTTAAAACCTTAGAACTGGGATTCCAGTGGGCTGTTCCTGAAAGTTTCAAGAAACAAAAGTGATTTGGCAGAAGAAATGCCTCAAATGGTACTGAACACAGCAAAACCAAGATACTTGCAGGCATTTGGGGCAGTCATACACTCACAGGGGAAATGGAAGCGGACAGGGAAAAGAAGACTTGCCTCTGCCCATATCCATTTATTATAAGAAATCACTTAAAAAACAAGCATTCAGCTATGTTTGAAGTCAGCTGAAGAGTCACGTACCTGATGGAAGACTCTGTTAGAGCCCAGATGATCCCTCTCTTGAACAGTCAGCTGAGACTGAGAAAAAGCATCCACATGGGAAGACTGCAAACATGAAGCGATGCTTTAATAAAAATTATTCTGGAGGAAAAAAAATATGGAATCTCTGCATGGTTTCTGTGTTTCCCTCCTTTGTGGCAATGCCTGTGCCAACGCAGGGTGTGAGAGAGGGCCACAAAAGCTGCTGAAAACACGTTACACTCTGGCAATGCCTCTCTCAGTTGAGCAGCTGTTTTGTGGGCTGGGGCAGAGACAGTTTATTTTGTTATTATGCCTCTCAGATGCTTGGTGTGCCCCTGTGCTCAGCCAAGGGGAAGGGGGCCCTCTGTCATCCCTAAATATGTACTTGGAAGCTGGTAGTGAGTCTGCTTGGAAGGACAACTTCAAACTGCCTCATGAGGTAGATCGTGAGCCCATTGCTAAAAGCAGCATTAAACTCATTTGGCTTTGGTACAGATTTTATAAAAACAAAATCAGGGTTTAAGTTTACTGAAATATAGAAAAAAACCCATTGGCTCAATGGGCAGATAGTATTAGCAATAAATACAAAAAGCCCATGGGGAAAGTGCTAAGCAGCTCACCATTTTAAAGAGTTTGCTGGTGCTTTTAGCAGTTTTTTAATAAACATGGTAAGTAGCACTGTACATTTCTGCCCCATAATAAACTGCAATAAAATGAAGAAACCTTTAGGATAATTTAGACCATGAAAATTCTGTAGCTAAAGCAGATTGGAGCTCTGGTCTACAGGCTGGAGTGAACCCCACTGGGTTTGGTCAAAAGGGCTCCTGAAAGAGTCTGTCTGAGCCTGGAAGAAGCAGGGACAACTCAGATTAGATGCTGCACCTGTGCCAAACCCTGCAGATATCCAGATATAGATATAGATATAAATAAATATATATATAAGCTGTAGTGGGTGAGGGATGCTTGTGTGCAAACTGATCCACACGCACACTGTGACCTTGATACACCCAGGGCACATTAGCATTGCCACAAACAGGGAGATCAGAACGAACATACCTTGGCAATGGCTCTGGCACATCCTGCCCTGAACAGAATCACAGACTGGTTTGGGTTGGAAGGAACCTTAAAAACCAACCAGTTCCAACCCCTGCCATGGGCAGGGACACCTTCCACCATCCCAGGTCACTCAGAGCCCCAGGCTCCAGGCATCCACAGCTTCTCTGGACAATCTGTGCCAGGGCCTCAGCACCCTCACAGGGAACAATTTCTTCCTGATATCCCATCTAAATCTGCTCTCTGTCAGTGTGAAGCCATTCCTCCTTGTCCTGTCACTCCAGGCCCTTGTCAAGAGTCTCTCTCCATCTTTCCTGTGGGCTCCCTTCAGGCACTGCAAGGCCACAATGAGGTCACCCCAAAGCCTTCTCTTCTCCAGGCTGAATAATCCCAAGTCCCTCAGCCTTTCCTCGTGGCAGAGCTGCTCCATCCCTCTGCTCCCCTTGGTGTCCCTGCTCTGGACTGGCTCCAGAGGCTGTGGCATATCCATCCCTGCATATGTGCTTAGGTTAGAGATTCTAAAAGACTCTTCCAATCAAAATATGGAGATAAACCTCTGTGTACAGATCTACCTGACCACATGAAGGAAATGCTGCCCCTTGACAGGTTCAGCTGTCTCACCATCAGCCATGGAGACACAACTCAAGCTGGACACACCAGCTGGAAACTGCCCTTGAGATAACTGTGCTCTGTGTGTGCTCTTCCTGTTGATCTGAGCACAAATGAATAAAGAAACCCTTCTGCAAGGGCAAACTTCAGATTCAGAACAAACTGAGAAAAGCTCTGGCTTGAGAAGAAGGGTCATGGGTGGCTGTGAAGCACAGGAGAATGGCAGGAAAGGGATAAGTACTAAAACCTGTCTTTGCTGGACAGTAATTCCCATCTTTGGAACTGGAGATCACCCAGCCAGGGATAAGGGATGATATACTGTAAATCCAAAATATTCCCAGTTCCAGCACAGCAAATGCCACAGAAGAGGGCCACTAGACTACTGTATCCTAAACAGGAGTGTCCTAGAGCACGACACAGTTTGCCCAGAGCACCAAATATTCTTGAGTGAATTTCTTTAGATGATAATTCCATGGAAAACTCAGTGCCAGAGTATCATTACAGACAATCTACAGACAATCTTCTCATGCAATCTACATATCTTGCATTTCAAGGGACAATCACATTCGTTATGAAGGCGAGTCTGGGATACACATCCAAAACTCTTTTAATTATATCAGCTCAGATCTTAGTAAGACTATTCATTTTAGTGCATGTTATACTTTTCCCTCACACTTCATCCATACTTCATTCCCAGCTAGCTATAATTTTCAGTTTCTGGAGCTGATGAAAATATTACATTTCATTTAAATGTAGTTTCTTAACTGCTTCATGCTTTTCTAGCTACAAGTCAATACAAAGCCAGGATTTCATAGAGAAAAAGCTACCACTGGAAACCAAGGAAACAATGACTTCACATACCTGTACAGACTGCAGAATCTTCACTCCAAAATGGCATGTTATTTTTTAGGAATACTTTTTAAAAATTGGGCAGTTATATCTATATTACTACATTTTTTAAAAAGTAGATTTACTAATAGAGCATAAAAATTCCCAAAACATCTTTAAAACTGAGCAAGAGCTAAGGAAGGAAGTAAGTGGGCTCCAAGATGTACTGCCAGAATTTGGAATCCATTTAATTTCCATTCAGTGAGGAAAGAGTAACAAGATTTTGAGGTGGACATTTCTCCTTTTACAGTGCAAAAGCAAAACCAGTCCATGCCTTTTTTAACCATGGAAATCTGTGATCCTCTTTGTCCCCCTTTCTCAAAACCTACTTACTAAGGATTTCTTGATCTTTAGGCAATTTATGTAAAACATCATAAAATCAACAAGTGACCAACCTTCATAAAATTCCCTCAAACGAGTATGTAATGTAAACTTTTATCTGTGAAATACTGATCTGTGCCTACACCAGTCCTGCTGGTGGCTGAATGGGGACCAGGTGGATTTATCGGACAGTCCACACAGTGGCTTTATTTGATGGTCTTGATCCAGGTGACCCAGCAGAGCTGCTCCAGCAAAACCCTGGAGTTGCCCTATAGGCTCTGCAGCGGAGCTGTTGTGGCTGAGTTTGTTCTGGCAGATGCACTCCAAAGAAAAACTGCAGCAACTGTTACTATTCCACTCCATTTCGTTCCTGGTTTCCCTGCTCCTATGGCACTCAGCCTTGTCCTACAGCTCCAATGCTGCGATCCCAGACTATCATCTCCTGCTATTCCAGCCCTTCACATCCTGGATCACCTTGCTCATCCCAGTTACTACCAAAGAAACAGAACAAGGTCCTCACCCACCACCTAGCCCGCAGTCATAAGGAGTGTCAGGTTTACAGTGTTCTGTAAAATCAGACACTGTGACACACTTCCGTAATTTTAAAATACCAGACTATTTTTTCAGTACCATGTTAACCATAGAAATCAGAAATGCATTAAAATTTTGGAAATTTTTAAACACACAACTACATAAAATAAAGACCGCATTGTCTCCTCATTCACATAGACATTCTCTTCCCTCTGTTCTCAAAACTGAATGAAGCCCGTGGAATACATGGAGAGAATACAACACAGGTGCTAAATCATGCAATACATTAAAAAGCCATAGCAAATACACTCTCACTCACTCAAAATACAGTAGGAACACAAACATTTTCCCCACCTTGTCAACTATTTCTGTCAGCATTACTGCGAGAGCTGTTAAGTGCAGGATAGGAGCTGTTTATTCCATTCGGTGAAGGCATTTCAGGAAGCCCACCTTCATCTAGTCAGAGCATAGCAGGAGCAGTTCCATGCACAGCGCCCTGAGCAGAAAAAAATGGATAATGCTTCTGCTTGGCTTCAGATTTAAATTTTTCTCCCGGAAATATGCCAGTGACTATTAGCTGCTCTAGTATTCTTTTGGTGGCCATCTGTTCCCTTTCTCAGCCTCCTTCTAGCCAAATATAATTTTCCATATTTATCATGGCAAGTCAGTAATAAGAAAGACAAATATAACAGGATTGGCTGTTCTCCTTGTCATCTCAGTCTGTTCTTTCTCACTGAGCTCATGTGCTTGCGAAACCAAAAAACACTTGAACTTGGATTTTGTCAAAATTTGTCACAGCGACCTTGCTATACAGTGAGCAAAATCTCTTCACCAAGACTGACAGACTGGAAAATGAAAATAAATTAATTCCTCAAGGGTTGGTTTCTCATTGGGCATTATATGTCAATTAATGAAGACCAAATTGTGGCACCTTGGTCTATCGTTCTTGAGGGCATCGGTGCAGAGCTGCTCTGCCCCGTGGGATAATGAGTGTGTGGATTATTTTGGTGTGGATAATGAGACAGAGCTTAGCTGCCCTCCTGTCTTTCCTCTTCCTCCTTTGGATGCTGTGTATGTGTGATGGGGCACTGATGGAGGTGTCCCTATTCCCCAGCTGTCTTAGGGGAATATCTAAAGCAAAAATACAGTGTGGTCTCCTCCTTCATACAACCAAAGAATGGCATGTTCCCTGCTGGTCTGAAATCTGTCAACAACCCAGAATAGTTCTACTTTCATCCAAAACCCGGGGTTTTCAAGGAGGAAATACATGCTCACCCAGTGAAGGCTGCTGCTTTTACAGATGCTGCTGGAATGGTCAAAGGACAAACAGTTATTCCTTTGCACTCATGCTGGTCTCTGCAAAGCCTTTCCTGATGTAATTGCTGGGCTGCACCATCCTAAAAGGCACATTTCTCCCACTTCCATCACTCCCACTTCTCCATTCATCCAAGCTTGGCAACCCTCTAGGCAACAAATCCTCCCCAGTATTATAAACCTCACATGCAAGAGAAACTTCTCATTTTCTCACCAAATAACCACTCAGGCTGTTGTGCCAGCAGGGGAGGCATGCAGATCATGGAGTCCTAGAATGGATGGGGCTGGAAGGGACCTTAATGACCATCCAGTTCCAACCCCCTGCCATGGGCAGGGACACCTTCCGCTATCCCAGGTTGCTCCAAGCCTCGTCCAACCTGGCCTTGGACACTTCCAGGGATGGGGCAGCCACAGCTTCTCTGGGCACCCTGTGCCAGGGCCTCACCACCCTCACAGCAAAAATTTCTTCCCAAAATCCCATCTAAACCCGCAGTGGGAATACATTCCCCCCTGTCCTGTCACTCCAGGCCCTTGCCAATAGTTTCTCTCCATTAGCAGTCCCAGGATATCCTCCATAAAAAGGAGTGAAATACTAATCTACCCATGTTTCAGCCATCCTCCATTTAGAAGAACATCTTCTACTTTATTTTCTTTATTTTCCCTTCTTTGCAAGGCTTTCTCTCCTTCTCATTTCATTTTCTTACACACTTGTAAGCAAATTTGCTGTGATAAGTCATGCAGGAATAAAAACAATCTTCAGGATCATTCTTTTGCCATATCTAAAGAGGACTAACTAATTTTTGATGACACAAGAAATTGAATAAAGTTTTCTCCTCCGTTTCTCAACAATACTCTCAAAGCAAGAGGAACCTGCCAGGATTCTCACTAAATTTCAGTCATGCTACTCTGAAGTAAAAAGCAGTACATAAAATGTTTTGGCTATAAATTTCAAAGCAATTTTTTTTTGGAAGTTTGAAGGAAATATTTATGATCTCTGCTACTATTTTTTTTTAATTACCCACTTTTGAAAGATATTTAATGAAAGAAGCTGAGTGCAATGATACATAAATTCCTTGTGGATGTGATCACTGCCTGTGATCACCACACAGACAACATCTCAAAGAAATTCTGTAAGTTTGGCAACATCTCTGTGAAGTAGAATAGAATTAGTGGTAAAAGAAATGAAAACTGCAAAGAAAACCCCCTGCAAAGAAAACCCCCTACATCCTGGAGTGGGAAGAGGATTCATTCCATCTTAGCTAAAAATTCAAGGTAAACAAATTTTCCTGAGGAAGTGCCCCTGTCTTTTTATTGGCTTGTCTGGAGAAGGAGCCTGTTCCAATAATGTAGACTAGATATCCCAAACTTTTATATCCCTAGAATCAGGTTAGATTAATTCTACTCTTTATAGCATTTACTCTGCTACTCCTGCACTTCAGTCTTCCTGATCTGAGCGAGGGCAAAAGGCACAGAGGAACGACGAACTGAGCCCTGTCTCAGTGCTGTGCTGTGGCATCCATCCAGCCTTGAGCAGTGCCACAAGGAACATCCAATGCTGCCACTGTAGGCTGAACCAGGGAAGATAAACATCAAATTCCCTAAAGCAATGTGAGTGGTGTTGACAGGAAACTTCTTAAACCAATCCAGCTCTATTTGCTCTAATAAAGCAGAGGAACTATGGGTTTTTTGCCTTCTGCAAAATCAGTGCAAAGGGAATGGGTGATTTAAGGTTTTGCATACATTTACTTGGGAAAAGAACCCATCAGATGAACCAATCAGTCCAAGTCTGATAGAAATAGAAAAGCCAGTCACGGATTCTGGCTCCTTTAGAATGTTTCTTCCACAGAAGAGTGGAAGAGCTTGGGATATGATAAAGTCAAGATTCTAACATTTAAATTAGTTGCTAGTAAATTGGCTCTTTAAAGTTTATTAACAATTCCTATCACAGTTAAGATCTGCTCTTTCTCCTAGCAAACAAGAAAAAAAATTACAATGCTGTTTGTTCTAAATGTGCTCGAAAGCTGGGTAAGAATCATGAATGCAATTTTACATAGGAGGGAATTATGGCACTGTGTTGCCAAGGATGTAATTGCCAGAACCTTTTGAAATAATTCCTAACATCTGAGTAAGTGTCCTTGACTGAATTCAAATAGAATTTGGGTGCATGGGGATTTTCCAAACAGCTCTCTGACTGCATAAAGCCAAAAGGACCCCAGCAACATCATCATTTCTAGAAAACAGACTGGGCAAAGAAGTGACAGCCCAGAAATCAGTGCTCCAACTGGTTTTTCTAATGCATCAATCTGTTCTCAGGACTATTCCAAGAACAGAAAATATGATTATTCCTGGACTCACAAACTGGAGAGGAATCACATGAGAAGCAGGAATTGGACATGAACCAGATAAGCCGATTCAAATCGAGTGGGGTGCACAGATGAAATGTAGGTCTGGATATGTTGAAAAGCCATGGGCAAAAAAAAAAACAACCACCAAAATTCGATAGGCAAAGATATCATAGAATCATAGAATATCCTGAGTTGGAAGGGACCCACAAGGATCATCCAGTCCAACTCCTGCCCTACACAGACACCCCAACAATCCCACCCTGTGCCTGAGAGCATTGTCCAAACGCTCCTGGAGCTCTGGCAGCCTTGCGGCTGGGACCATTCCCTGGGGAGCCTGTTCAGTGCCCCACCACCCTCTGGGGGAAGAACCTTTTCCTAATATCCACCCTAACCCTGTCCTGACACAGCTCCAGCCCTTCCCTGGGTTCTGTCCCTGGCCACAGAGAGCAGAGATCAGGGCCTGACCCTCCTCTTCCCCTCATGAGGAAGCTGCAGAACTGCTGTGAGCTCTGACCTCAGTCTGCTCTTCTCCAGCTGAACAGACCAAGTGCCCTCAGCCGCTCCTCGTGTGGCTTCCCCTCCTGGCCCTTCACCATCTTCATGGCCCTCCTTTGGACACTCTCTAACAGCTTTAGATCATTCTCACACTGTGGCACCCAAAACCACAAACAATATTCAAGGTGAAGCCGCCCCAGCCCAGAGCAGAGCAGGACGATCCCCTCCCCGGCCCTGCCGGCGATGCTGGGCCTGGTAAGATCATTATCATGATGGAAAAGGATTTTTGGCTGGCTCATCGAGCCCTGAAATATTTGCAAGAACTTCCCTTCAAGAACTCCATCTGTTTCTACCAATTTGCAGGTCAAACGTGGGGTGTGCCTGTGTTATCTCTGTGCTGCCTGGAAGTGGAAGCTGGAGAGGCCAATCCAGGAGAACCAAGGCCTCTCAGTCCTTGTGTAGTTCATAATTACAGTTACTAAATACCTCCCCAAATCCTGCTGACATCACACGTTCACCTGTGCATTCAGATACGCTTCCTAAATAATGCCCTCTAAGGAGGAAAACCAAGGGAATCATTTCTCAGCCTCCTCACTTCAGAGGGGTTACACTGTATGAAATCAGTAGCTCAGCAATGAGTGGCTCCTCACAGTGATTTTTCTCCAGAAAGTCACTTTAAACAAAAGCATCAAATGTCAGTTTTAAACTCACAAACACACTTTTTTTTAAAAATAATGTAGGACTTTTGATTTCAGAGTAATGCAACTCACTGTAAGTATTTCTATAGAGCATCTTTTTTTTTCCTCTAAAATAAAAAATAGACCAGCTGTCTACAATATACATGTATTTTTAATATACCACAAAGCCTTTCACTTAGACCTAAAGGTCAATCTCAAATCTTTTGCAGAACCCTAGGTACCCTGAGATTCTAGAAATTAATTATTTGCTTACTATTTATGCAGAAACCTGTAAGATACTCCTGTAATTTAAAAACGTTAATTTCTTATCTTTGCAGCAATAATAATGATACTGCTTTCATTAAAAATTGCCATCATAAAATCATACTTTCATGGAATATCCTGAGCTGGAAGGGACCCACAAGGATCACTGAAGCCCAAAGCCTGGCTCTGCACAGGACAGTCTCAAGAATCACGCATCTTAATTCTATTTCTCCAAAGAAATTTAAATAATGGTTAATGCAATAAAAATATTATATGGAATTGATGACAGATGGTACAATGGACCAAACTATCTTCTTCCTGTTTTCTAATAGTTATTTTCAGTTCCTCACAAGAGGTATTTCACAACCTAATACAAACATTTGTACATCAAACAATAAAAAAAAATGCCAACCATTATTACCTTAGGCTGGACTCTTTTATTTCTTCTCACTTGTAAACAAGAGTTACTGAAGAAGCTGAAATCACAGCAGCTCTCACTGCTCCTTTCTTGCTTTTCCCATAATGACAAAGCTCCATGTTTTAAACCTGTCTCCATTAAATTGTTCTCTTTGTGATTTAAACCTGACACCGCAGTTAATCTGATCCAACCCGTGCCCCTCTGTGAATAAAAGCCAGGGCTGATTGATGATTTTTAGGGTGAGCTGGCTGGAATCAAGTCCCAGCTTGTTTCACCATGTCCCCCAGCACTGACACAAACGAAATTGAGCTGAACTGGAAGCTGATGCTCTATGAAATCTTTGAGGACTTTACACCAGCACAACATGTTTGTCAATTAGGCTCAGCAGCATTGCAAACCCATCCCTTGGGGTACCTCATTTGCTTTGCTTTCCTTCCTTCTGTTTTTTAATTCTCCTTCAAAGGCAAGCTCCACCTTTGTCTCACCTGCTCTGAACATGAACTGTCTAATGAGGGTAAATCCAAGGTGATTCCCAGTATTATTGAGAATCCCAGCATTCCCCCTGTGCACCACACTCACAGCTCCCTCTTAGCACTCAGAACTCTTGGCAATCTTGGAATGAGTGTTTCTAGGTAGTCCTGTCTCTGTTTACACCCTAATCCTCTACGGACCCCTTAGATATTCCATCAGCAAAACGCCTGCAGCTGGAGCAGCCTCATCTTGGAATATTAAAAGAACCAACCTCGGCGGTCTTTTATTCAAGTATTCCTGACAGACTCCATGGGGAAATATCTAATGCTTAGTCGCAATTCATTATTTTCTTTACTTTTCTTATGAGAATGATAAAGCAATTCATATTTCAAAAAAAATGCAGAAAAAATGTAGACACAAACTTCACTAAAGTGAAAGAAAAATTTTACAAAAAACAGAGGAGCAATGCCAGCCTTAAAACAACAAAGCCACAGTGGATTTGGAATGAAAGACAGAGTAAAGAAATCTTCAAACTGGCTTTTCTTTTTTAATCAGGGCATCATAGATTGGCCTGGGTTGGAAGAGACCTTATAGATCATCCAGTTCCAACCCCCTGCCATGGGCAGGGACACCTTTCGCTATCCCAGGATGCTCAGAGCCCCATCCAACCTGGCCTTGGACACTGCCAGGGATGGGGCAGCCACAGCTTCTCTGGGCACCCTGTGCCAGGGCCTCACCACCCTCACAGGGAACAATTTCTTCCTCATATCCAGTCTAAAGCCTCTCTCTGTCAGTGTGCAGCCCTTCCCCCCTGTCCTGTCACTCCAGGCAAGAGCCCACTCTTGTCAAGAGTCTCTCTCCATCTTTCCTGTGGGCTCCCTTCAGGCACTGCAAGGCCACAATTGGGTCACCCCAAAGCCTTCTCCTCTCCAGGCTGAACGGTCCCAGTTCTCTCAGCTTTTCCCCACAGGAGGAAAATCAGTTGGACATGAAAGTGCCAGTGAACCATTTAATAGAAAAGACGTATGACAAATGTAATTAGAATGATTGAGTAAATACAGGAATGAACTTTGGCTCTGTAAGTGAACTGGCTAATTGTTACCAGAAAAAGGAACAAAATCAACCAAACAGCACAAACAATAAGAACAACTAAAAAAAAGAAGTAAGTCTGTGGCTTCCCAACATTTTGAATTAGGCTCATGAAAGAAATCACCTCTCTCTCCTAACCACACCACTTATAACCTCAGTCATCACAATTGCAATTACAGGGCTCCTACTAAAAAAAAAAGTAAGGACAGTACTATCCCTGTATTTCCAAAGAGAATTAAAAACAGATCTCATGATTAGGTGGAAATATGCAAAGGCAGGATGAACTTCCAGGCACATCCCTGTGCCTACATTTTCTTCTAGACCAGCTCTGAGTGTTTTGGATGGTTCTGTCTTCTTGCAAGGGCTGTGAAGCCCAGGGATTTTATTTAGGGAGGCCGGACCGCCTTCTGCTGGAATCTACTTTTAGCTCTTGCAAGATGTCTACATTTAACTGCACAGGCCAAAAGCCAGTTTTCAGGAATGCTGCAGGCACTTAGGCATATCAGGAATGCAGGTGCATGCTTGGTGCAGTCGCTCACTGCTGTCCACTTCTTCCCACCCCCAGCCAGCGGAGAGCACTGGAAACACCTGGGCTTAAGGCTGCTGTCTGCATTTCACATGCTGTGTACTCAGGTATGTCTTGAATAATGTGCTTGGCCTCCTTTTTTCCAGGCTAAACATCCTCAGCCACTCCTCACAGGACTCAGACTTCAGGTTTCTATCTCAGTATCTGAGATACACTGAATTTTAATACAGTAAACTCAATATATTGAAGATAAATGGGCCGAAAAGTCCATTCCTGGCACATGTGTATTGCTATCATTAATTAAATAGTAGATTTCAACTATACATTTTGCCTCACTTTCTCTTTGGGGAGAAGGAATTCATCAGAAATCATCCCCCAGTGGTGTTTCAGGAGAAAAATGTATTTATTAAAAGAGCTTTCCTATTATTTGTAGAAAATATTTTAATAGTACTCTGCTAATGTGCATTATAAATTCTCAGAATATTAGGGAGATTTCAAAGGAGAACTGTTTCATACACATTACTGTACAAAGAATAATTAGAATTAAAGCAGATGATCTCAAGCAGTGGCTTCAAATCTAAACAATTCTGTGACAGGGACATTGCAGTGTCACTCTCACCACACCAGCCCTGTGTTTTCAGGTGTGTTACCACAGCCTTGTCTCACACTTTGCACAACAACACTCACTTCACACCCTGTGTAAGACCTCCCGGCATGTTCAGCTACAGAGTGCAAAATAATGTCATCATCCAGACAGTAATGAATCATTTCACACGTTAACAAACGCAAAATTTGCTCATAAATCCATTTCCTTTCCTTTGCACAGAAGAAATGAAGAGTGTACAGAGAAGCTACTGCAGTATGTGCTGGGCAATGTCTCAGGAATGACATGGATGAAAATTTGGGAGTTAGGCAGTGTTCCCACTTAGGAACAGGCTGTGATGTGTGGAGGACAGAATGCTTCTCATCAACTTCAATAACACACTTCCCCACTCTTTTGGGAGCAGCTGGAAAAATCTGCCTCCAAATTTCTTTGGCAAGAAAGATGAATCAAAGCAAATGAGGAAAGGGGAAGGAGAACCTGATCGCAGACAAGCTCCAAAGGGGACACAGCTCAGCAGGGAATGTATTCTCCATTATCACTTATTATTGCAGCCTCACTGGGGCTAATGAAGATACAGGGCACAGAGGTGATGGATGAGGAGAATCGGACTTTTTTCTATACACAACTCCCCAAATCAGAGGTGGAAAACACATCTCCTACAGGCCATGATTCTTCTTAAAATGATCACTTCCAAACTATTCAGTGCTACATGTCTCTCTTGCTGATTTGAATGTTCCCAGGATCTTTGGCAGCTCTCCACATTTGCAGTTCCTCTGCAGGTAGCCTAACTGCAGCCAACTCTGGGTAAATGTATCTCATCTGCCTTTGATTTATGGCCAAGATTCAGCCTTCCTAGAACAGGCTTTGTGCAGGTAGAAGGGCAGGTGGAATGGGTGGGGGCACCAGAGCACCAGAACCCATCCACATGGCAGGAAAATGAGCTGAAAAGTGTTGCACTTAATGATCTTTGTCTCAAGTGAAACAGCTGACTTGCCTTCCCAAAACCTGGCAGTGGCTTCATGGTTACATCTGCACAGCCTTGTGAGCACAACCAAAGGGAACATCTTTTACAAGGGAATTGAGTTCTACCTGAAATCACTTCTAGATGCTGTCACAGATTATTTACAAGGGCATGGAGTGACAGGACAAGGGGGAAAGACTTAAAACTGACAGAGAGTGGGTTTAGATTGGATATTATGAAGAAATTCTTTCCTTTGAAGATGGTGATGCGTACTAAAACTCTGTATCCATGTGTGTGAGGACATAGCAGGTTCATCATAATAATCAAAGAATCATAGAATCATGGAATGGTTTGGGTTGGAAGGGACCTTAAAGCCCATCCAGTTCCAACCCCCTGCCATGGGCAGGGACACCTTCCACTATCCCAGGTTGCTCAGAGCCCCATCCAACCTGGCCTTGGACACTGCCAGGGATGGGGCAGCCACAGCTTCTCTGGGCAGCCTGTGCCAGGGCCTCACCACCCTCACAGGAACAGTGACTCCACCACCTTCCTGCGCAGCCCATTCCAATGTCTAGTCACCCTTCCTGTGAAGAAATTATTCCTGGAAACAGTGGCCAATTGCTGCCTATTTTCAACATACGGAAGCACCACAGCATTCTGAGTTCCTGGGGAGTTCCATTTATGTCTCCATCTTCTGTGGTCTATGCAGTTCTCCCAACTCTGGCTGTCCTGAATACATCCCTTTTCCTGACTTAGATATGCTGGGGAAGACCACAGAATCCTAGAGTGGCTCAGGCTGGAAGGGACCACAGCGGTCATCTGGTCTCACCTCCCTGCTCCAGCAGGGCCATCCCAGAGCACAGGGTCCAGATTTGTGTCCAGATGGTTCTGGAAAATCCCCAGTGAGGAGACTCCACACCCTCTCCAGACAATCTGTTCGGGGCTCAGGCACTGCACAGGACAGAAGTTCTGCCTCATGCCCAGGGGGAACCTCCTGAGATCAGTCCCTGCCCGTTCCTCTGGTGCCATTGCTGGGCCCCCTGGAGCAGAGCCTGGGCCCTGCTCGGAGCCCTCCCTGCAGACAGGGACACACAGGGCTGAGGGCTCCTCTCAGCTGGGGCTCCTCTCCAGGCTGGACAGCCCCAGCTCCCTCAGCCTTTCCCTGTCAGAGATGCTCCAGGCCCTAAATCATCATTGCATCCTCCCCTGGCCCCACTCCAGGATCTCCCTGTCCCTCCTGTCCTGAGGGTCCCAGGACTGGACACAGCACCCCAGATGTGCCTCCCAGAGCTGAGTAAGATTTGCCCGTTCTTACATTTTTTGACTTACAAGAAACTCTGTTCCTATGAAATCGTGACAGAAATGCTGAAGCAGCTGAACCACACTCACAAATTGCATCAACATGACTTTTACCCAGGGAGGAGCTGAATTATGCTTGAGAAAAATTATAGCAAACATCTGGAAAAGAACTGTATGTTGAAGCTTATAACTGAATTAAATAATGCAAGAAATACCTACTAACATTATAAGTCACTGATCTGCGAAAATGTGTTAGAGTGAGGCTGTTGATAATATGTGACAAAAGTTAAGATGGTTAAGGCTTATTAAATTCCTTTTTGTTTTTCTGTTCTTGATATTTTGCTCACACTTGTCATCTGACCCTTTGATATGCAAACACTTTGCAAATACAAGTGATAGCCACATAGCTCTACTGCACTGGAATGGTAACTCGATGCTATAATGCCCTCTAATGTTGACTTCCTGCATAGTTACAGACTTTTAACATTCTAAAAAATATGCACCTATCTACTAACCTTTATGCTGGGATGGGGTTCACAAGGTATTTCTGAAAGAACTGCCTGATTATTACTCTTTAGAATCTTCAGCTTAATGAATCCTGCAAAGATAATAAAATTAAAGCAAGATTTACATAGATTCGCTGGAAGTAAAAAAATGTATAACACCCAAATAAATCTCTCACCTGTTCAAGGCGGCAAACAGAAAGAGAATCTGCCATCTTTGGCTCTACAAGGTGGTCTATCAACAAGCAGATAAACATCATCTGGGATTCAATCAGTTCTAATTTCTCATGATTTCTTTGTACATTGGAGCATTGTAATTGTCCCCAAGGGCTGTCAGTATGAAAAAGAATTTGGTGAGAGGAACTGAGATGCCTGAGCATTAAACAGCTTTAATACTCTAAGAAACACGTAGATTCTTTTACACTCGAGGTGTAGTCCTTCCATGCTTTTATTCAGTCGAGGCTAGAAAAAACTAACCTTTAACTTTTGAGAGAGTTACATTGAAAAACAATTAAAAAAAACCCCCAAACAACGGGGAAAAATAATACAAAATGCAAGAAAAAGAAATTTCAGTTTTTTAATAATCCAAATGTACAGGAACAACTCATACTCTAAGTCTTCATTTAAACGCACACGTGTTGCAAATATTGGGGGTGTGAGGACAGATTCAGCACAGCAGAAACAGCCTTGACCCAAAAAAGTTCTTTTTGTTTCATCACAGCTTTTTGGCTTCCTCTCAAGAGAACAATGTCACACCTGAGTGGAGACAGACCAGAAATTCTTTGTAAGCAGCAGGACGAAGTGTTTTAAGTGCAAAGAGCAGGGTTTTGCACAGAGGGTCACCAGAAGTGGTAACATCCTGTTTTTATCTTTGCGGTTTGCCCTGATACGCTTCGAGTCTGTTGGCTTAACGCAAGTTGGACAACAGAAGTGATCTCACTTGAAAGACAGAATAAATTATCTGCTTAGAGCAAATTACACCCAACCCCTCTGTCAAAAATTAAAGAGCAGTTTATGGAATTCCTGATGCAACTGATCTCAGGAAACGACATTTGGGCATTTTTGTTTCTATTAGAAAAATAACAGGAAAAACTTGTTTCCCTTATTAAATCCCATGTGTCTGAACAAGCATTAAGATACATCTTTATTATTTAGTCACTTTAAAGATACAGATTTTTACAGTAACAAAATATCTGAGAATAACCAATATAGACCTGGGAAATTAAGGTTTTGGACCGTTTGAGTCACATAAGGAAATAATCACACACTGAGAGTTTCTGAATCAAAACTAAATTCTGTTTTCTTCAGAAATAATGAAAGCTGAAACAGTGACCTTTGTCTTATGATAACCTGACTGATAATGCATCAAGAACAAACAGACAACCAACCTATAAGGAATCAGTGAAACCATTAACAAAAGGCTTTGCAAAGGCACAGATTACACCTGAAGGACAGGATGTCATCCAGAGGGACCTGGACAAGCTCCAGAAGTGGCTCATGAGAAACTTACGGGGTTTAACAAGACCAAGTGCTGGTGCTGCACCTGGGTCAGGACAACTCCCAGGATCAATCCAAACTGGGGAGGAGCAGAGGGAGCAGCCCTGGGAGGACTTGGGGGTGCAGTGGGTGAGAGCTGGCCCTGCCCTGGCTGTGTGTGCTGGGAGCCAGAACCCCCCTGTGCTGGGCTGCACCCAGAGCCCCAGGGCAGCAGGGGAGGGGGGACTCTGCTCCTCTGCCCCGCTCTGCTGAGACCCCCCTGCAGGGCTGCATCCAGCCCTGGGCCCAGCACAGGAAGGACAGGGAGCTGCTGGAGCCACTCCAGAGCAGGAACACCAAGGGGAGCAGAGGGATGGAGCAGCTCTGCCACGAGGAAGGGCTGAGGGAATTGGGATTGTTCAGCCTGGAGAAGAGAAGGCTTTGGGGTGACCTCATTGTGGCCTTGCAGTGCCTGAAGGGAGCCCACAGGAAAGATGGAGAGAGACTCTTGACAAGGGCCTGGAGTGACAAGATAAGGGGGAATGGCTTCACACTGACAGAGAGCAGGTTTAGATTGGACATGAGGAAGAAATTGTCCCCTGTGGGGGTGCTGAGGCCCTAGCACAGGGTGCCCAGAGAAGCTGTGGCTGCCCCATCCCTGGAAGTGTCCAAGGCCAGGTTGGATGGGGCTCTGAGCAACCTGGGATAGTGGAAGGTGTCCCTGCCCACAGCAGGGGGTTGGAACAAGATGATCTTTAAGGTCCTTTCCAACCCCAGCCATTCCACGATTCCATGATATTCCTTTGTTAATGCAATTCCCTGATGCACAAGTAATACAGGGAGAAATGGATCTGCTGCCATCCATTGTAATCAATAGGCTTAGACAGGAAATTATTGACATTCTGGATTAGTAAAAGCTCAGTTTCATTAATCAGTAACAATCACTCCACTGCTTTACAAAATCCCCTACCTTAGCATGGTATCATGATCCTCAATGAAGCCCCAGGAGCTCCAAGGAAATTCCTCACTGTCTGAGCCTGACTAATGCTGCTGACTTCCAGTAAGAGCATACACAGGCAAAAATATCTTGCCAGACTGCAACCAACATTTAAAGTGACCTTCAAAATTAATAAATTCAAGGAATACAGTTAGATATAATAAAGTATTTTATTTTAGTTTTTTTTTAAAAAATATAACATTCTAAAAAACATTTCCCTATCATCCATACTGCCACAGTGCTGTATAGACTATTTTAATGCCAAGAGTTTAGGTATTAGAGAATTAAAATTATCACAAACCAACATCTATGAATATAATACATAAAAAAGCTGGTGGACCAGATGTTACTTTGATTAAATAATGTTATTATTCAGTAGCACTTAAGGATGCCTAGCAATTTGCAGAATAAAAGCTCATCCTAACATCAGACATATCCATAACAAGAGTCCTCCAAAATGGATGATGCCAGGATGCTGCCCACCCTCTGTTTATCAGCAAAACCCTTTCCAGTCTTTTCCTCTGTGTGGCACTTTGTCACTGACCATTTAACTGCTGGTAGCACTGGGATGGAGAGGCTTGACTCTTGCCAGTCTGGAGAGGCCAAGTCTAAGGCAGTGAGTAGGTGACTTAACTGGAGCACATTTCACAGAGGCATTACTACTTCCTGACGGAGCTGGAGGTGATTTTAAAACAAAAAGAAGGTATCAGAATTTTAAAGGGGGAAAAAGTATAACACGACTGCTGTCTTCCAACAGTTTTCCTAGCAGGACAAAAGAAGCATTCTAAACAGAGTGCAAAAAGGTCCGAACCACAGAGGCGCATGGAAATCACTCACCAGGAATCCATCCCTCTGACAGCCAGTGCAGCAGGAATGGCACACAGGTTAATTAACCAGCCACACACTGCAGCAGCACTGGGCAAATGTTCCCAGTGTCCTGGGCATTTTCAGGCACTCCACAAAGAAATACTGAACACAACTCCAAAGCAGAAACGAGGACTTGAGAGAAAGGAGCCAAACAGAAAGAACCATGTACAGAAAAGAAGAGTAAATACGAAGAAAAATCAAAGAATCAGGAGTCAGCAGCAGCACGCTCAAACACCTTGAGAAAATAAAGCCTTTAAGTATTTGCTTTACTAGAGCAGCTAAAATATTCCAGCATTTTTCTAATATTCTTGTTTAGAATAGATAATAATTTAGCACATACCAGAGATAAAGAAAGCTCTAAATAAGAGAGAAATGGACATGAAAGGATCTTTTGATTAAGGTCTGATCCACAGTTTGGAAAATATTTTATAAGCCCCATGCAGATAAAGGAGTTAAGGATAATGCAGTAAAAGAAGCACAGATATAGCTTTTCTTCCTTTCTTTCCTTTTTGTTTTAGATCTGTCCAAAGAAAATCTTTATAAAAGGTATATAAAGAGCAGGCGTTTTCCTGGAATAGTTTGGTTTTTTATTTGTTTTTAGGAGAGATTGCTAAAAGCTTACGTCACCTCACGTATGTGTCTACGGATGCAACCTCACCCATACCTGGCGGTGTCCATTTAGGCTTTTTGTCTGTGATGGGACTTGATGCATGCAGAGGTCTCCCAGCTGCTCCTGAGGGACTGGACATCACTTTCTGCCTTGGCTCAGAGCTGTGTTCTGTTATCCAGGAAGGAGAAACTATAGGTGATGCTGGGATGGAAAATAAAATGACTCTAGAAAGATGCTCTTTAGCAGAAAAATCATCACTTAAGGTGACAGACCACTGCACAGTAGAAATAATGAGGATGGTACTAGACTGTCCCATCTTGAAGCAGTAAATATTTACACAGACACTCTGCCTGCCAGGGAATGACAGAGAGGTGGATGCAGTCTGCTCTTCCAAGAGATGAGAACCAGAGAAAGGAAAGAAGGGAGGCTACTTGCTTTTTAAAATAAGCTTCAACAAAGCCAACAGTGAAAGCTCCAACAGCGAATTCTACTACAGAGCCACTGTTTTGACACAAACCCCAGAAAACAACTGGAAAAATGAACAGAGGATCTTTAAAGAGATTAAACTTTCCTGGACAAGGAGGGCAGACAAAATTTCTCCTGACATACAAATGCATAGAAACAGTGAAATTTTGCTGCTTTGGGCATGAATAAGCTCCAGTGTTTAAATTTAGTGTGAAAGTGCAACTGAGATGTCACGAGTATGAGGGGATAATGCTTCAGTAAGGGGGGAGTAAGGGAAAATACAGTCAAAGCGGCACGAATTTCACTAAAAATCCAAACTAAATGTAAGGCATCACATCCAAAGCACATCTAAGGAGAGGGTTTTGGTGGAGAAGAACGTACTGGGTACAGACTCTGGCTCAGAGTCAGGATCATGGGCTCTGTCACCACTGTCAACCACCGATGACTTGTGATGTGCTGGAACTTTAGATGCTGCTGTCCTTTGCCTCCCATTACCCTCAGGTACGTCATCATCCATAACCTGATTGAGACCTACAAAACAAAACATGGTTCAATCAACTCATATTCACAGTAAATCTATTCTCCTCCTCTGAAAGAATTTGGTATTTGAGTCCCCAGAATTCATTTTAGTGAAGTTAGACTATTCAGAAACATATCACTGACACTTGTTTTCATGTGATCCTTGTTTTATTTTCTCATTGTCAAATTGATCAACATTTATCTATAATCAGGTTATCAAAAAGAAGACCAAAAATTCACCAATCCACAGGTTTGCTCATTTTAAGACTGGGACCAAATTTTTAGTGAAAAAATTGACATATCCTTCTGCCTTTATTTAAGATAAAGACTCTTTTTTCCACATCAACAAAAAAAAAGAAAGCAATGGAAACAAAGAAGAGATAAGCTACTTAAATGCTCTTTGTGAAAAGAGTGTGAGAACAACTTACCTAAAAGTTCACTGTCTACACTGCAGTTGGAAAAAGGGGGTCTCCTCTGTATATTTTCTGAGTCAATATTCTTACCTGTTTTAAGATCCAGGAAAAAAAATTTAAAAATATGAAATATTACTATACAAAAAACACATTATAAAAAGTAAAAATATTAAGAAATTAAAGTAGCTAAAGTTTATATCCGTCTCTAATACAAGTATATATTTGGAAGATCTTATAGAGGAGTTACTTGTCTCACAGGAAAAGCCCCAAGAACATAAGAAAACAGGCAATACCTAGAAACTCTCACTTTCTTGTCATGACATCTTGAAATAAAATTTGATTTTCAATCTATTTCAGTGTAAAATAAATTGCCATGTTCAATTTCATTGCATATAAATAAAGAGCGTTGCATGGAACTGTAAAGTAACCTTGTTCTTCTGAATTTTGCACCTCTTGGGGATTTGTAGATTTTTCTTTGACAGATAAGGCTAAGGCAACTTCCAAATCTCTTTTATAAAGTTTGTCATCCAAGGATAACCTGGGGAAAAATGCCAACATGTTAAACAATAAAACAATTACATGAGTGTTACAGACCTATTGCTGGCTCACTGAGCTTTTTAAAATTCAGGTACTTGTGAAGAGATTGCTACTTCAATACATATTTATAGCATATTGTGTTACAAATATTACATTTTGAAACTATTTGGACAAAGCACACACTAATTTTTAAAGTACTCTATACTTTAAAGCATTACGATTGCAAAACATTGAGTGTATGGAGATATATATATATATACACACACACACACACATATCTATATATATGAACTATTAAATGGCATTACCACAGGAAAAAAAGTGATTGCATTTGCTTGAAATACCACACCAAAATGTAATATTTAAAAACAACTCTATTAAAAAAATTAGATTTCTCTTTTTCACTGTCATTGACTTCGCATCTTCCTTTAAATATGTTCTTTTGGAAGGAAACAAACTTGTCTTTATATTTCTCTGGTTTAGGAGCCTCTAAGAAACTCAGAATTTTTAGAGTTATTTGCAAGTGCATCAGGAAGGCTCAAAATCTTTATTGCAGTCATGTATCACTTGTTTATTCTCAGCTGCTTAAAATTCTAGGGGAAAAGAAACCAAACTCAAATACACTTATTGAAATCTAGTTTTACACAGAGGTGACCACAACATTTCTTACCTTTTACTAAGTGTCTGTGTCTGTGTCTGTGATGGAGTCACTTCTTTGGGCTTTTTTTGCTTCTCTTTTTTCTCCTTCTTCGATTCCTTGAGCTGTGTTCTGCATTTTTTACTTGAAGGTGCAAAGTCTTCATCTGTTGGAAAACAGCAACAAGCTCTCATGAGTTCTCCTATATTCTTAAATTTCATACTGAAGTTTCATTGCACACTGAAAATACATCAAGATAACCTTTTTCGGAAATTAATCCTATTTTAAAAGAACACAACAACTATAACTGCACTATCCTTAAATGTATTTAAAATGTAAACTCAACAGACCTTTTTTACATGTACTTTTATGTTAGAGGCAATGATTTCAAAATCTTGATGTACAAGAACATCCCACTTACCATCATCATCCAAATCCCCAAACTGAGAATAATCAACAATTTTCTTGTTCCTGCGGCAAAAAAAAGGTGAAATATACACTATTAATCCCTTCTGACTGCGCATCTTGATTTGGTAACACTTGATTTTAGGTAAATCATATTTTACAAGGAAAAAAAGCAATACATGTTCAGGTGGACAGAATCATGAAATCATGGATTATCCTGAGCTGGAAGGGATGCACAAGGATCATCCAGTCCAGCTCCTGGCCCTGCTCAGGACACCCCAACAATCCCACCCTGTGCATCCCTGAGAGCGCTGTGCCAACACTCCTGGAGCTCTGGCAGCCTTGGGGCTGTGACCATTCCCTGTTCAGTGCCCCCCCACCCTCTGGGGGAAGAACCTTTTCCGGATATCCAACCTAACCTTCCCCTGGCAACGCTCCAGCCATTCCCTGGGTCCTGTCCCTGGGCACAGAGAGCAGAGATAAACCTACAGCCAGTGCAACTATACACAATGGGTGGTTATTAGGAATAGCTTGTAGATTTTTTTTAAAAGACTCCACACCCTCTCTGGACAATCTGTTCAGGGCTCGGGCACTGCACAGGACAGAAGTTCTGCCTTCTGCCCAGGGGGAACTTTCCAGGATCAGTCCCTGCCCGTTCCTCTGGTGCCATTGCTGGGCCCCCCGGAGCAGAGCCTGGGCCCTGCTCGGAGCCCTCCCTGCAGACAGGGACACACAGAGATGAGGGCCCCTCTCAGCTGGGCCTCCTCTCCAGGCTGGACAGCCCCAGCTCCCTCAGCCTTTCCCTGTCAGAGATGCTCCAGGCCCCAAATCATCTCTGCAGCCTCCACTGGCCCCACTCCAGGAGCTCCATGTCCCTGCTGTGCTGAGGATCCCAGGACTGGACGCAGCACTCCAGATGTGCCTCACAGGGCTGGGCAGAGGGGCAGGATCACTCCCTGACCTGCTGGCACTGCTCTTCCCAGTGCATCCCAGGACATCACTGGCCTTCCTGGCCCCCAGGGCACTGCTGGCTCATGGACAGCCTCCTGTCCACCAGGACCCACAGGTCCTTCTCGGCAGAGCTGCTGGCCAGCAGGTCAGCCCCAGCCTGTACGGATGCGTGGGGCTCTTACTCCCCAGGTGCAGGACCCTGCACTTGCCTTTGTTGAATTTTAGACACTTCTTCTCTGCCCATCTCTCCAACCTGTGCAGGTCCCTCTGAAGGGCTGCACAGCACTCCCAGGTATCACCCACTCCTCCCAGCTTTGTGTCATCAGTGAACTGCTGAGGAGACATCGACCCCTTCATCTAAGTCATGGATGAGCAATATAAACAACACTGGGCCCAGTACTATCCCACCTGCAGGGCTGCATCCAGCCCTGGGATCCCAGCACAGGAAGGACAGGGAGCTGCTGGAGCCACTNCCTGCCCATGGCAGGGAGATGGAACTGGATGGTTTGTAAGGTCTCTTCCAACCCAAACCATTCTACGACAGAACCCCGAGGGACACCACTAATGCCAGGCCTCCAACGCGGCCCTGTGCCACTGATCACGACCGCTCCGCTGGAAGGGAAAGGGGCCACCCTGGCATCCCCCAGAGGCCCCGAGGGGATCGGGAAGCCCCTCGTCCCTCAGCCCCGGCACACGCACCTCCTCACCGGCCGCGCCATCCCCGCCGCCGCCGGCGCCGCTCGGCGCGCTGGCCACAGCGGCAGCGCCGAATGTGCCGCTGCGGACGCGCAGCTGCGGTGACGGGACGGGGTGGGCGGAACATCCCGGCTCCCCCTTCCCCGCGGCCCGGTTAACCCGCGGCTGCCCGCCCGGAGCCAGGTGAGCCGGGACGGGCCCGCACGGGCACGGCCGGGAGGCTCCCGGTGCCCGCGGGCGCTGCCGCTTCCAGCGGAGGGAATGCGGACACCGGGAGCTGCCCGGGGCGGGGAGGGAGCGGATGGGATCCCGCAGGCCGTGTCCTGCCGGCTTTGAGCCTGCGTATTCCGGAGCAGGAGGTGCCGCTTTGGAACAGGCAGTTTGTCCCCCGCTCCCTCTCCACCGTCTTCCTCCCCACCTCCTCCTTGCATCGGGGAGCCGCAGAAAGAGCGTGGTCGGGTTTGTATTTCCCAGGGTTTCCCTTTGAATCCCACTCCCAGAGAGGCCGGGACACCGCCTTGCATCAGTACTGGTTGTCCTGAGATGTTTGTTTTTGAGACTGACTTGTTCCATCTGTGTCCAACACGTAGGTTTGTTCACAGAAAAACCCATCCAAAAAAAAAAAACACCTAAACCCGTGAATTCTGCTGTAGAATTTTTTATTTTTATTGTTTTTTCTCCTCCTCGGGGTGTGGTTTTTAGCACTGGGGAGGGTTCAGCTGAAGCAATGTGTCCAGCTTCGCAGGTGATGTTCAAAACAGAGGGATGTGAATGAGCGGAGGAGCCCAGTGGAGAGTAAAAATACCAGCACAGGTATGTGCTCCCAACCTGTGTTTTCATTCTGTACACAGCTCCCTTGTATCTCTTTTGGCTTGTTTTTAACACAGGTTAAAGAAGGAGAAAATCAGCTCTTTCTAAAAATCGTTGCAAACATCTGCTCCCCCGCTGCCCAGGCCTAGCAACTGCAGAAAGGAGGAAATAAAATCTCTATGCACTGTGCAGGATTTCAGCTTTTGAGACACACATCACGGAAGTCTGGGTGTTTCAATTACTGTTCTGTTCATCAGGATTCCCATCTGCCCTGGTTCTGCTTTTAAGTCAGGAGATTTACACTGTGATTTTTAAGAGTAATTACCCAAATTTGTGTATTGACACACTCAAATACATTTCAGAAGCACTTGATATTTTGGAAACTGATACTTATGCTTCAGTTCTGGCTGCATGTGTTTGGAAGTCAAAACTGAGTATCTATGAAAATTTGGGGGGTTAAGTAGTCTTGGCTGTTGGTTATTAACAAAGCCGTGGTTTTTCATTACCATTTTTAACTTCTGATTTTGCAAGAATGTAATTCTTGTTACTTTCATTTCTATCGCAGGAAACAAACTCAAGAGGATGAAGCCTAATAAAGGAAAGACTTTCACTAGGGAGAGAGACTATGTGTACAAATTCAGTGCTGGAAATGAACATTTGATGCTTACTGTGCCTCTCAAATTCCCTGTGCAAGAGAATATCAGTCATTTGCATGGACGTCTGATGGTTCTGCACAACCTGCCGTGCTTTATCGAAAATGGTGTGAATTGATTTCTTAAATTAATCTCATGTATCCTTGTCCACAAGTGTCTTACAGCTTGCTGTGAGAAACCAAAAGAAGGGTGTTTTACTAGAACAGTGTTTAAAAAATTGATTTTTAAACAGCAAAACATCAGAGAAAATTACTGTCAGTGCTAGCAAGTGCTAGCCAAGGAAAAGGTTTTCAGGTGAAAAACTTTACTTACAGGTTTCCTGTGTGATTACTGATGTGTTTTGTTGATGGACCATTTTCTTTTTGTTGTACTAGACCTGAAGCAATCTCTTAGTAAGTTTGTAGAAGAGGAAACTATAAAAGATTATGACAGAGAAGCTGGAGTGGCTCTGGAAGCAGTGAAGTCAGGAAAAGTAGATATCAACCAGTTGGCAGATACTTGGGCTAGAGCTTATAAAGAGGTAAGATCAAGGCTGGAAAGTTAATATTCAGGGCTTGCTTTGTATGTGTGTGTGTGCATGCAGTCACAGTTGTGAGGATGAAATATTACACTAAAATTCACTTTTACTGATCAGTTCTTACCGTTTTTTTCTTTTTATCTGAAGATGAGCATCAAGTTTTCATCCTACAAGTTCTTAGTCAGTTTTTTCTTGTAATAGAGTAAAAAAATAGAAAATGGGGAGGCAAATGGGTTGTTCATTTAACAGTTGATACTCAAACAAAAAATAGACATAAGGCTTATAGTGCCTCAGAATTAAAGCAGGAGGTAATAAAGTGATACTCCTATCCTAAATCTCAGTAACAGCAATTAAGGCTAGAAGGAGAAAGTGTACAGTTGAGAGAGACTTTTCAGTTCATTTTTTGAGTTCATATGACTATTTCACATTATTTTTAGATGGATGAGGCTTTAGCAGAAATAATGTCTCCAGTTTTGCATGGGATCTTTAAAATAGCGCAGTGCAAAAGACTATGAGGAGTCCTAGGGAAGACAAAAAAAGAATGACAAACCTGCAGCATTTGAGGAAAATTTTATAGGAATCGAATTTGCTTCCCATGAAATATAGAAAAATGTGAAAAATTCCATAAAGAGCTTGCAAAACTGGCATTCTTGGGCCATTCTTTGTTCAATAAAAATAGCTTTTCTTAGATCAGTGTTGTTGCTCAAATTCTTAGTGACATCAGAGGTTAGTCATCCTTACTAGCAGAGCGTTTTTGTTTGCACAGCTGCTGTTTTGGGCCTTATCTAAAATTCATCAGGTGTAAATATTATTATTGTGGATATTGCTGTTCTTTCCAAGCCGGTGTTGTGCAAAAATTGGTAATTCCTCACTGTAGTCCAAACTTTAATGATGCTAACTTTAGTTGCTTTGAAAGAGAAGGAATGGGGGAGGAGAAAATTGAAAGCTAAAGTAGAATACAGAAAGCTTAAACTAAGGAAGATAATTTATGTATGGTAAAGGCTGTGTGTGGGCCCCCATGGTTTTACCCCACCATTATGAGGGATCCTTGTATGTCCCGAGGGGTACCATATCCTTTAAAATCTCTTACATTTTCTTTAGACAACGTTAGAACATGCCAAACCTGAAGAAACCAGCTGGGATGAAGATTTTGCAGATGTTTATCATGATCTGATCCATTCTCCAGCTTCTGAAATGCTGTTAAACCTGGAACACAATTATTTTGTTAGCATCTCAGAATTAATAAGTGAAAGGGATGTGGAACTTAAAAAACTACGGGAAAGGTATTCCTTTTTTTATTATTTAGGTTTTCCTCTCTTTTATTAAATAGGGGTGCCTTCCACTGGGTGTGTGAACGCGTGTAGCTTCCAATTGTCTGTGTAAACCCGAAATCATACAACACTTGGCTGGCACGAGAGCGTGTAGAGATAGGGCAAGGGGGAATGGCTTCAAACTGAAAGAGTGGAAATTTATATTGGATATTAGGAAAAAATTCTCTACTCGGGGTGGTGAGGCCCTGGCACAGAGTGCTCAGAGAAGCTGTGGCTGCCCCATCCCTGGAAGTGTCCACAGCCAGGTTGGATGGGGCTCTGAGCAACCTGGGATAGTGAAAGGTGTCCCTGCCCATGGCAGGGGTTGGAATGAAATGAGCATTCATGTCCTTTCCAGCCCAAACCATTCCATGATTCTATGATATCATTAGGGTCAGCTACCTCATATTACTTCAACGGCCTTTTATTATATTCAGTGACTGAGGAGAATATAAGTTTTGATTTCCAGAAAGTGTTGAGTTTGAATCTTGAGTTCTGGAATAAGCTTGGATAGCTGCAGGTGACTCCTTTATCCACAAGAGGGAACACACTGAATGTGGATTTTTCTTTTTGTGCCAGAGTAATTTCAGTAGGTCTGGTTTAGCAATGTGCTGAGTGCAATATTCCTCTTGAGCTGTGTGTGTTTAGGCTCACACAGTGCATATCAGTTCATACTATGGTTTCTTCTGGACTGAATTGTACATATTTCTAGTTTGGGGGTCAGTGTTGCCAGTAAGGTGTTAGCAAATCTTTTTGCTGCCCATTGGCTCTTCTCAAATGTGCATACAGAAGAAAGAGCAGTATTATGTAGAGCTCAGGTACAGTGTAGCTGTGTATTGACTCTAATGGAATTTATCATATCTCTGTTGGAATTTATGTTGGTGGCAGCTGAGACTGTCCCAAATGAGGGTAAGTGGTGTTCTGTTTACACAGGAGCTGACTTGAATCCCTGACCCTTAATTCCAATTTGTTTTGTGGATTTTAATTGTTATATCTGTGATCAGTAACAACCAACCAAGTTTGTTGTTGTATCACAACAAAGGGTGTTCTGCTGCCAGTCTTTTGAGATCTGTGTTTGCTTCTCTTTCAGGCAAGGAGCTGAAATGGATAAGGTGATGCAGGAGCTTGGGAAGTCACTGACTGACCAGGATGTGAATTCCTTAGCAGCTCAGCATTTTGAGTCTCAGCAGGTAACTAGAATATGTCACGCACATAATCACCTTAAAAAGAACACCCACACCACTCAAATTATCACTGTTCTCCTGTCAGGATTTGGAGAACAAATGGACCAATGAATTAAAACAGACTACTGCTATCCAGAAGCAGGAATATCAGGAGTGGGTGATAAAGCTTCATCAGGACCTAAAGAATCCCAACAACAGCTCAGTCAGGTATTTAATTCCTCTGTGATGCTTAAGTCCAGCTGTAATAGTTCAAAGGATTTGCATTTGCATAATCTTTTAAATAGGATACTATAGTCCTATTTATTAGGATATGATAATATCTATAAATAATTTAAACAGGATAAGCAAAGCAAAGCAAAAGCAAATAGACCATCATAATTAAATATGTATACTTTTAGGAGTTTCTTCATTTTGTGATGTTATAACCTCTCTGTGCCAGAAAGTGTTGTAATGCACTAAACTTCAGCTTGAGTTGAGTAGAATTTCCTCCTATTTTGCCTTTATTTCCTATGTCTGTCTTTAACACTGTTTCACAAGGCTTTCTGTTGCCACCTAAGCATGTTCTGGAGAATAATGGTACCTTAATAAATGGTAACTTTTTTTTTTTTCTATGCGTATATCACTGGACAGCTAAAAAAAGGGAATTTTTTAGTGTGAACACTTGTGGAGAGAGTTGAATGAGAAGCTTTCGTCTGTTTGAGGAGATGGCAGGGAAATTAGAATTTGTGAATTGAGTGGGATCCTTATTCTTTTTCACTATTGCATTTGCAATCAGTAGAATTACTTGCAAGTTCATAAAAGATTTTTGGAGGTAAGGCACTTTGAAAACAGAGAAACTTCTCACTAATGCAGAAACAAATTGGAGAGATGCTGATGTTCTTTCAGGTATTAGGAACAGTACTTGTTGTATTCACTACCAGACAGTTGAATTTAGGGAAAAAATTACAACTGATACCTGAAATGTTTCCTGGTAGTTTGAACACTGTGGAATATTTGATAAGGTGGTTTTTAACCTCCCATTTTGTGTGGGAGGAAGAAAAGAAATGCTTTATCTAGTAACTTCATAAATAAGGTTTTGGCTGCTGTAAATAGGCTGAGGAGAATTCTTTTCATTTTCCTTTTATTCCTACATTCTTATTATAACTAGGTATTGTGACTTATTTTTATTTCTCAGTCTTGGAATGCTTTACAAATGGGCCAAGTAATGTAAATCTAACAGTGGAGTCTCCTCTTCTTGCTGCCAGGAAGGTAAAGGTGGAACCTCACATAAGTGGAGCTCATGTTCATAGGTTTGGTCTCTGGGTTTCCATAGACCAGCTGAGAAGACTTGGGATAACTTTCCCAAAGTTGTTGGTCTTGAACAAAAATTAGGATTAACCTTTTGGTACTTTTCTCATTATTTTAGTGATGAAATTAAAGTTCAGCCCAGCCAGCTGAGGGAATCTGTGGAAGGAAATGGGAGAATCTATGAAGAGCAGAGGCTGTTAGAGGAAAGCTTTACTATTCACTTAGGTAAGTGGAGTAAACCAAACATAATAACAGCTGCTAATAAATCATGTATCCAAGGCATGCATTATTTACAGTATTTAACTCTCAATGTGTATAATCTACAGTTCAGAGTTGTTTTGTGTTTGTTCGTTACATGTGTAAGAGAACAGCATGAACTGTATCAAGCAGCGTCTGAAATACGCCTAATGGAAAACATTCTAGAAGCAAATTTTCATCCATTTTGGTGGGGTAAAAAAGCACAGCAACAGCAAAACATATTGCCTAAAAATGATACTTCAACTTTTCTTACATTTGGTAGAAAAATGTGTTTACTAAATTCACTTCCCACGATCAGTTGACAGCAGAATAGATACTTGCCGTTTGTATTTTTTGTTTGTGCACTAGAGTCTTCTTGTGTTTTGACCACATTGTGTTGTGAAGGAGTGGTTTAGGTCACTTAAAAAATCACCAGCAAAGGCATCAGCCAAAGCAGGTTTGATACAAATTTGCAAAAGAGCAAAAAAGTTCAAAGGCAAGGTTCAGTCTGTTACTACATAGATAAAACACACAGAGGAAAATTGGATTGTAATCAAATCTAAAATGATTTAGGCAGAGATGGGCAGCAACAATCCTCCCAGTATCGCAAACTTGGGAGTTTGCTAGCTCTGAGAGGCATCTCTGTCAGAGGGAGGTGCTGGTGCAGCCTGCTGTGGTGCAGGAAAGCTCCAAGGACATCCCTTAGGACCACTGTCCATAGGGTCATAAGATGATTGCCTTGAGTGCTTTGGAAAATGTTCATCCTCAGGTTGAATTGCTGGAGTTTCCGAAACTCCAGCAGCAATGGTACCATTCCCCTTGGGCCATGGGTCAGGTAGGGGATGTTTCCAGGCTGTCAGGGGCTGACTGATGATCCCTTCCCTCCATGCAGCTCCCACTTCAGCCATGCAGCAGTTCCTGGGATGGCCAAGGGATGCCTCAGCACCCAACTCATTGCACAAATGCCAAGGCCTAGCGGGAGTTTCCGAGCCTGTGGAGTGGTTCCGGGGATGGTGGGGAAGGATACCCCACCACCACACATCAGTATTTCATCCCTAGCCCGGCAGTATTCCTCAGGAAGAATTTCTTCACAGAAAGGGTTGGAAGGGGCTGCCCAGGGAGATTTGAAGTCCCCCTCCTTGGAGGTGTCCAGGGAATGCCTGGAGGTGGCACTCAGTGGTCTGGACTGGTGACAGGGTGGGGATCGGGCACAGGTTTGACTTGATTTTGGAAGTCTCTTCCGACGTTAATAATTCTGTGATTCTGCAATGGGAACAAGGCTCATTTCAGGCATGGACAAGCCTCCCTTTGTGAAAACACTGCATTTTTATTGATACTTTGCAAATTGCTGAGGTGTCTGTAAAACTGAATGTGTGGCTAAGAACTTCCTCTGGGTGTTACTGCTTACAGCTCCCTTACAGATCTTTAGGGAAACACTTCATGCCCTTGCATTTCAATCCTAGTCCTGAGTTTAGTCTTCCACTGGGATTAAACCATGTGTGCTCTGTGCAGGAGCTCAGCTGAAGACCATGCACAACCTGAGGCTGCTGAGAGCTGATATGTTGGATTTCTGCAAACACAAGCGCAATCACCGCAGTGGGGTGAAGCTGCACAGGCTTCAGACTGCGATGTCCCTCTACTCAACTTCCCTCTGCGGCCTGGTGTTACTGGTGGATAACAGGATCAGCTCGTACAGTGGAATCAAAAGAGGTGAGCCCTCTAATGGGAGGTATCATGTCAGGGAAAATGAATAAAATAATAAGAATAAAATCTCACTGTCTTCCCTCACAGAAAAATATTCCTCATAAAATTAAAATTCAGTGGAGACACTGATGTTTTGGATATGGCATTGCAAAAGGGTAACAAACACATAAAGAGATATGGATGAGGATGAGGGACAGTGTTGTGCTGTTATCTCTCATCTCTTCCCTACATTTTGTGTCTGAGTAACAAACATACTGAAGAGGACCCTTCAATATTGATTTTGCTGCCTTAGACAAATTTATTATAGGAGTTTCTAGCTCTGTAATACCAGATTATCAGACTGAAACCTATTTGCGAAAATGAAGCATGCCCAGATTTTAAAGTGATAGGTAAATGCATAAAAATACCCTGTGCTTTTGATACTGTGAATTCCATTAAAAATGAACAATAGGAATATGACTTCCCTACTCCTGGAAAGTTTGATTAATAACCATTTTAAGTGCATGTCTTTTGAGTAGGTGGGCACTATGATGGTGTTTTTTATCAAGGTTAACCAATGAAACTTGTGTTTATTCCTGTTTGACCTTCCCACCTCCATCTTGAAGTTTAATACCAAAATACTCACACTTGGAATGTCTTTTTTTGACTATTCCTTGTGATTATTCTTGCATGCTATAAAAAAAATACACTGTGGTGATTGATGTTTCCTGGAAACAGTTGGAATCAGGCTTGTAGCAAGGAGAGGGAAGTGTACCAGGAAAAACTGCAGTTGAATTTGTGCTGTTGATGGTTTCCAAGTTGTTTAATTGTAACAGTATTATTTTGTACTTGTGCTTATTTTGCAGTTACTTTTTTAACTGCTTAAATATTTAAATGAATGACAAAAGGAGAAGATCTGGTTTTATGCTAAATTTTAGGTGATGAGAGAAGGAAGGCATTTAAATAATGCCATTAAATACAAAATTGCATCTTATAGCTACCAACTAGATCCTGCAGCCACAGTAGAGGAGGAAGTATGAGACCATGTCACAATCTGTCAAATATAATCCTCAATAAATTTTGGAAGAGGAGTCCAGCAGGGCTTTATCTGCTTTTGGAGAGTTTGCCTTTATAGCTGGATTGACTTGATCAGTAGAGTAGAATTACATAATGTTACTGAGCACAACCTCAGGATGTGCATTTCAGTCTTATTTTTTTCCTAGATTTCGCAACTGTTTGCCAAGAATGCACGGATTTCCATTTTCCTGGAATCCAAGAACAACTTGAAATTGTCCAGAGGGTTGTACTTAAGGCCAGAGCACAGCGTAGCAGCAAGACAAAAAGACACCACGGTCAGTGACAACCAAAATTACCCTCCTTGAAATAGAACAGTGGTCAGCTGGATGTTTGTGGGCAGGGCAGAGTTGATGCCACTCTTCTGCAGTTATTTGATCTGTAAAATACGATATTTGGGTTCATCAAGGAACTCTGCATGAAATTCACAGAGAGAATGTGATGTTCAGGTGGTGTCTTTGCTGCCGTAACAGACATCCTTTAAAATAAATCAACATATAAAAGTCACATTTTAACAGCATGGGAAGTACATCAGGCCATTCTGCTTTCCTAAACTGCCTGTGGCAGCACAGACTTTATCTTTTATCTGTCTTTACCTTTTTATTGCCGTTTAAATCTTTGAAAATTGCAAAAAAGGAGTTTATAACTTTTCCCCCTTCCTTTAAAGTGAATGCTAAAAACCGAATAACAAATTGCCTAAATGTGTATTTAGCTTTTTCGTGCTGACCAAAGCTTTGGGAATGGTTTTCCTTGGAGTTGTGTTTGCAGATGGCTGGGAAATGCTCTGACCACATGGTGTTTAGGCAGTGCAATTGTACATCATGAAACTTTGTTTTCCTTGCAAAGAGATACTTATGTGATTTAAATGCATCAGGACCAACAGAAAAACAAGTTTCCTTGAGAACCTGCATATTCCTGCATCCTGAGGAAAACGGTGAAAGCTGGTTTTACGCTGCTGATTTATGTAAATCTCTTAGGAACAAATTTGTTTTAATTTATTACATTATTGAAAGAGTAATAGCAAGATACTGTGTGGTTGTGGGGGCAGTTTCCAAAGTTTCATGTTATGTCTGAGAATATTGTGTTTGCTTTTGTCCAAATGAAGAAATATCACAGCATGGTTAAATAAGAAAGGCAGTGATTTGAGGTAGGATTCAGTTTGGGGTGTGTTGAAGACAGCAAAAACACTTCTGCACATCCCCCTGCTTTTTGGGGACTTTATGGTAACTTCATGGTCAAAATTCAAGCCAGATATCAGTTCATGAACCTTTTCATGCCCAAATGTAATTAGTAGAGGATATGGTTAATATTTGTTCCATGTGTTCATACACAGAAAACAAAATCAGTGGAAATGAAGATAAATTAAAGAATATCGAACGAAACCAGTCGAACATTTTGCCGGGTGAGTTGTGTGGCATTGACCCCCTCTTCCTGAAGCAAATTGTATTTCATACATGCACATTTTTAGCTCTAAAGTCAGAACATAAATTATGAACTGAACCTGTGCTGACCTCAGTCAGAGGAGAAGGATGTTCCTGTGGCTGAAGCAGAGGTCTGGGTGTCAGGACATCTGGTTTCTATTCCCAGCTTTGCCACTGCATCACATGGCGTGGGGCAAATCACTTCTCTTTGCCTAAAATTTCCTTTTGGAATTTGAGGGTGAAAAAAAAAATCTCTGAGCATCTCAGGGAAAAGGTGAAACTTCAATACTAGCAGCTAATTTTATTTTTGAAAATGGCTATATGTACATTACTGTTGTGATACAGAAAAGTATTTTTGAGTGGATTTTTTAACTTTGAGAAATTCCTGTCTCAGGGAAAGTATCTTCTGTGTATATTGTGATGTTTAGTAAGGAAAGCTGCTGTGGAATTTGAAGATGATTATACAGTTGGAGGGGGGAGGAATTAAGTCCATACAACCCATGGTTGAATGAGGGCTTCTTAAAATTGATTTCATGACTGTCTTAAATATTTTTAGTGGGAGTGGATTATAAATCAGCTTGGACCAGATAATTCCAGGTGTGTCTTGCAGCAGTGGCCTGTCTGTTACTGCTCGTAGATGGTCACTGCTGGGGATTCCTGCTTCCCTAGCAGTCATCCAGAAGGAGTACAGACCCACTCGCCAGCTGTTCCAGTTCAAAGAAAGGATCTTAACTTTGGTGGCCAGTGGGAATAGGTTTGAAGGAAGATGTTTATTTGTTGACTGAAACAGTGGGTGCATCGCACACCTGTTTTTCCCTTGACTATACTGTAGACTTTAGATCTCCAGTGCAAAGGAACAATGGAGAGACCTGAATTTCACTGCCCCTCACCTTTGATAAATGAATACCAAGTCTAAAAATACCCCCAACAAGACATTGTGCTGTAACTCACCTCAACAACTCTGTAACTCACCTTCCCACTACTCTGAATTATTTTAAATTCTAATGGTCACTGATCCCTTTGTGTTCCAGTGCCATATCTCAGTTGTTACATAACCCACTATCTTTTTCCACAGGCTCTGTGCATCCTTTATTTGAACCCATCCTTTTTTGGCCTTTCCGCCTCCCACATCTGTCTGCAATTCTGTATTGTGTATTTTGAGTATTGCACCTCCTCTGGGTTTGTTTTTCTGTTTCGTGCTATATAGAGATCATATCCTGTACTGGCACTGTTATGGTTTATTACACCACGTGGCCATGGTGCCAGTGGAACCCACCAAAGCAGGGGAGAGAGTGTGGGATGGATGTAAAACAGTGATAGTCCAAGAGGTTTTAGATCTCCTGTGTATGTCCTCATCTCTGCTGTGTATTTGTATTTGCCTCTTATCTTTCTGACGTTGCCAAACAACTGGATTTCAATACAGATCACTGCCTGATTTCTTGCCTTCCTGGTTTGCCTTATTGTGCAGGAGAGTTCTACATCACACGGCACTCAAACCTCTCAGAAATCCACGTAGCCTTTCACCTGTGCGTGGATGACAATGTCAGGTCTGTGAACGTGACCGCCCGAGACCCGGCCATCATGGGGCTCAGGAACATCCTCAAGGTCTGCTGCACACACGACATCACCACCATCAGCATTCCCCTTCTGCTGGTCCATGAAATGTCAGAAGTAAGTAAATGGAAACATTTGGGCTGGTTTTATATCCTCGGATTTTTGCAAAGGCTGTGTTTCATGCTGATTTAGGCCAAGTGGGATGGTTTTTCTCAGTCACAGGCTTCTGCCACACCACATGGCACTTGCGTCTACATGGTGACCCAAATTAAGGAGCTGGACCAATTAAAAACATCTCAGCCAGCTGAATCACTCGAAGTTTTTATTCCCACCCCACCTTTTGGACAATTCACTTTCTGGATCCAGCTTAGTGCAGTTATACAAGTATTAATGAAAGATGGGACTACACAACTGGAAGCTCTTGCTTAGATACTCAACCTTCAGAGTTGCTGATGCAGTAATGATACCAGATCCCCACTTTTAATTGTCATTTGCTATAAAACATTAAAACTAAGTTTTGGGAGCAGCAGGAGTGGCAAAGCTTGGCTTAGAGTTCTGTAAATCTAAACACCACCTTTACCTTCTGTAAATCCTCTACCACCTCAGCCCTACACAGCAGCAACCAAATTTCACCTTTACTTTGAACTGTCTCCTCCTTCACTGCCCAATTTCTGTCCCTGTTTCCTCTCTAAGTCCCCCCAGATACTGGCTGGGCAAGAGGCAGCATTATTGCTGATGCTCTTTGTGTTCTTACTGTGCTGAGTTTTGTATTCTCTTCTGTAGTGGGGACTCTGGTGTAGAGCTTGTCTCTCAATCACCTGTCACATTTCTCAGTGCACAGCAATTTAAAACTATGTCAGCCTCTTTTCTCTGTCACACCTGGCTCACAGAGACGAAAAGGGGGTGGGAAGGCAGGGGAGGAAGTGATGGGCAGGGAGTACAGCCATATGCCTCATATGCTGAAGAGCTGGAAAGTCTGTAAATCTAAAGAAATGAGAAAAAGGAAGATAATTCTGTCATCCATGCAGGGATATCAGTAATAATTACAGTCTGTTGGAGGTTTTTTTTTTAATAACCTTCTGATTTTTCACTTGTAAATTCAATATTGCCTTTCCTTCATGGAAAGTGGCTGACTCACAGCAAGATAAATGCTCATCAGTGGATTATCTTTAACAGTGACTGGTTTTAGAACAGAATTTGGCTGGAACACAGAGTAGAAGTGACCCTCTTTTGCAGGATCAGGGGCTATTATCATGAAAAGCAAGCAATGAAAAAGGTAAAAACACTTGATAATGAAGCTTCTAAAGGATGCATTTCCATACATAAAAGTAGACTTTTAGGAACAGATGAGATTATTTCTAAGATTTTTCATCTCTTGTACTGAGACCTTTTTTTGGGCACAATTGCAAGTAATCAACATGCAGGACAGCAGCCTGGGTCACTCGTGGGATCCAGTTGCTGTGTTTCAGAAATTTATTAAATATATTGACCTTTTTCTTAATCACGTTGCCAGCTGATTATATTCTTCTTCTGGTTTTTGTTTCCTTTAAACCTGGTTAGTTTTAGCTTCTGCTTGCATATCTGTATTTTAAACTACAAATAAAGCACACGACCAAGTGTTCAATGTGCCTTGAGATGTGTGAAACTGAAGAATTATCTTCCTGTCTGGTGCTGGATTCTTAAAAGGTCCTGGTAAAACAATTTGCCTTTTGTATTAAGTTGTAAGTCTTTGCAGAGTAAGCAGAAGGTGAGCCAGATGATAAGTGTGTGTTTAGGCACAACTGCTTTGTGTGACTTGCATTAGCAGCTTGCTTATTACAGTGCTTGGCAGCTGGCTGACCTGATTTGAAACACACAAATCTGTAACTCCTTGAATAATGACAGATTTCTGAAAGTTACCCTGAACTCGGTGCCTTTGGCAGCCGCAGTTCTGACTCCGCATTTACCACCCACAGAAGAGCATTTTTGTGAGGTGGTTAACCAGGAGCCCAGCTGCAGAGATGTTTCTGTGCTTCCCTGGGACAGGCATTCATTAGCAGTGTTCTCTGTGCTCTTCGCAAAGGTTTTCTCCTTCTGCAGATGAAGAGTGGTGTTTATAACCTCACAAAAGTAATCACAGTATCACAGACTGCCTTGGGTTGGAAGGGACCTTAAAGCTCATCCAGTCCCATCCCCTGCCATGAGCAGGGACACCTTCCACTATCCCAGGCTGCTCAGAGCCCCATCCACCCTTTCCTGGAACACTTCCAAGGATGGGGCAGCCACAGCTTCTCTGGGCAACCTGTGCCAGGGCCTCAGCTCCCTCACAGGGAACAATTTCTTCCTCATATCCAATATAAACCGACTCTCTGTCAGTTTGACTGTATCGATCTCAATGAAGCCATTAGATTTCATTATTATTTCTATGAAAAACAAAAAATCAGGAATTCTGTTTTCCTTCATTTTTCTTATGGCAAGAACAACCAAAACAGATCTCTCCGATCAGATCACTAAGTTAAATGAAGGAAAGGAACTGGATTTGATACCTGAGAAAGGCAAAAGCAGGCAAGTTTGAGTTCAGGACAACTGAGTTGTTACTGTCTGATCACTGGAATTTGCTGTGAACTGGGGAATGAAATGGCTCTAACAGCAAGGCATTGCTAAAATTGCCAGAGCTGGCATCCTCCCTTGGTAGTTTCAACACAGGAGCCATTGCTGTTGTCCACACAGCAATAGTGACAAAAATGTGACTCCTCAGTGATCTCAGTCCAGTTGTCTCTACTACTATAATTTATGACAGAATTGCTTTAAAAAAAAGTAGAAATTAAAGGAGTGTAAGCTGTGTAACAAATATTTATGAACGTTGTTTATGTCCATAGAGAGGTTATTGATGGGTGTATTGACCTCAAATGTTTCTCGTCTGGGTTTCCTGCCTTTAAATTTATATCTGCTCATCCAATGTTTAGGATTTGCACAGATGCACTGTGAGTTAAACACCTTGCTAATTCTTACTGAAATTACCCGTTGAAATTTGGTTTGAAATCTTTTCCCCACATGATGTATATGGACTTCACTGTTTCCATTACCAGATTGTGACATGGTTCTGCAAAGGCCCAAGCCCTAAGCAGCCCCATGTAGTGAGCCTGTCACAAACTAAATGAAAATAAAATCAAAAGGGTTGCAGCATACCTTTCTAATCAGTGAAGCTGGTCTTCCCTCCCGTCTCCAGCCCTTTTTTTCTAAATGAGTAGAAGAAGTCTTAATTTGACAAAATTATTGCATCCTAAAAAGGGGTGAAGTGTCTCTGCTAGTGAAAAACACCCAAAGTTCCAGGTAGGTTTTTTATTTTAACTTTCTTGAATGCCGTTATCCAAAACTCACTCTAGGAAGCTGGCTGTTGGCTTTTTTGCTTTCTTATGTCCTTCTCTGTATTTTGAATTGGTGCTTAGCTGATCCTTCATCATTTCCACAACACAGAAAACTCTTGGTAACATGGTGAATTCATGAGAACTTCCATTTGTGAAGATGGATTAGAATTTAATCACTGCTGTGTCATTTTCAGTTCTTGTGGCTTGCATGGAGCAACATTCTGTTACTTCCTTGAGTGCCCACAAAATTTAACCTCTCTTATCCTCTAAAATAGTCCAAGGAGTGGTGTCATATCCTGCTGTGTTGATCAGTCCTTGTAAGGCTCAGTTCCCATCACTGATTGCTCAAGGTGCTTCTGAGACAGAATTTTCTTCTTAGTCACTTGTTTTTTCCTTCTTAGTCACTTATTTTTTACTAAGCCAAAGCAGTGATCAAAACCAACAATAAACACATTACTTGTGACAGAAAGCACACATGGGCAGATGAGTTACAATAAACACCAAATGTTGCTTCCAGAATCCTTGAAAATTAAAAGAGCCAAAAAGCAACCACAACAAAAAAAAAGTACAAACCCAAACTTGTCCAGCACTTTTCTGTCTGATTAATGTGGTGTATACCCTAAAAGCAGCACACAGTGATGCAGTGATTCGCATAATGAAAGCTCTATGAAAAGATATTTCAAACTTACCCTGTTTTTAACATACAGTGCATTTTTGGGGGATGGCAGAAGATCTTCCCACTTAAAGAGGAACTTTAGCTTTCAGTAGTTGTTTAATGAAGCCACACATTCAGTTTATCAGTTGTGTTATCAGTGGGCATTCTTAGGTCACCTTACCTCTCAAATAACTTTCTTTAATCCTGAAATTAAGCTTTTTGATAAGACCAGATTGCACTGTGTGTTTGACATTGCAAAATAGAGATGGGCTAGGCTTTAGTGAATAGAAAATTATGTAAAGCGTAAATTTGAAAAGGTACCTAGAGTGATAAATTGGTTTTATCAAAATCCACGTCTATATTCTTGTATTCAGAGTAGAAAGTGCTCATCTTTATGTTGAAGAGTACAGCAGAAACAAAGAAGATATTGTTTTCTTCTTTCTGAGAAGTGTTGGCAGTGAGTCATTCTATCTCTGATAGAATTATATCATCATGATGTAATTGGCTTTGTAGCATACAGCCAAAAAATGTTTCATGAACTTTAAACTTAAATTATTTAGCCCAGTGCTTGTAGCCGTATCTTAAACTACTGGGGTTTTCATGTCATGTTTTGCTATTTAACTTTCGGTAAGGATTTGCTGGCTGTTGATATCTGAAACTCCTTCATCAGATGAAGATGAATTTTGTTTGTTCTCACTCTTACCATAAATGCATCTTAAGGAAAAACGGCTTCTTCCAGTTCCAATATCAGAGAGAAGGTTTTACTGAAGGTTGTGGGTATGCCAAGAAACCTTAAACAAAATCAAGAACAGATAGGAGGAGTCATTATGCTGTTAAGATGTGGTCTTTGCCTTTGATTTGCTGAAGCATGAACCTGACAATTATTAGCTGAATATTAGACTTTTCTGAAGCTCCACAGGGGAGTTGAATAGCCCAGTTTCCAGTGGGCTCGACAGCATTTTTATTCAACATCACAGCTTAAAAATGTATAATATTGTTCTGACACTAGCTCTCCTAGTAATAAGGAGTGGCAATGCTTTTATGGTCACTCGTAAGGTGTATACACCTGCCTAGAATGTTCTGAGAACTGGGTCCCTAATGCTGCTTGAAAATGGTGTTCTAGGGCAAAAAATGTATTGCTTTTAATAATTGCCCTGCTACTCTTGCTGGTTAGATCTATGGGGCATTGAGGCTTTTCATTTCTTCATTTTAGGAGATGACCATTCCGTGGTGCCTGAAGAGGGCAGAACTTGTGTTCAAGTGTGTCAAAGGTATGGGAGTAGAGGCTCCAGTGGGATCTGGGGAGCCAGTCCAGAGCAGGGATATAAACTCATTAAAGGGCTGGAGCAGCTCTGCTGTGAGGAAAGGCTGGGAGAATTGGGATTGTTCAGCCTGGAGAAGAGAAGGCTTTGGGGTGACCTCATTGTGGCCTCCCAGTGCCTGAAGGGAGCCCACAAGAAAGATGGAGAGAGACTCTTGACAAGGGCCTGGAGTGGCAGGACAAGGGCAATGGGTTCACACTGACAGCAGGTTTAGGTTGGATATTAGGAAAAAATAGTCCTCATGACTCAGCATGGTTTTCTGTCCTTCCAAGTGTTTTTCTTTCTGCATTTTGGTGGGCTGCACTTAAGTAATTGAACCAGTCACTTTCTTTCAACCACCTGCTTGAGGAACCTCTTCATATAGTAATTGACCTTTAGTAGTTGTCAATGGATATGTCATCTATGTCATTCACTTCTATTAAACAAGTACTTTTCTGTGTCCTTATTTGCCACGAGAGGATTCCTGTGGCCTTTGGTAGTTCATCACTTGAGCACTAAGTGAGTTCTGAGCTTTTTCCCTATAGAATCATCATAGAATCATAGAATTGTTTGGGTTGGAAGGCACCTTAAAGATTCCACCCCCCTGCCATGGGCAGGGACACCTTCCACTATCCCAGGTTGCTCAGAGCCCCATCCAACCTGGCCTTGGACACTGCCAGGGATGGGGCAGCCACAGCTTCTCTGGGCAACCTGTGCCAGGGCTTCAGCACCCCCACAGGGAAGAATTTCTTCCATATATCCAATCTAAACCTCCTCTCTGTCAGTGTGAAGCCATTCCCCCCTGTCCTGTCACTCCAGGCCCTTGTCAAGAGTCTCTCTCCAACTTTCCTGTGGGCTCCCTTCAGGCACTGCAAGGCCACAGTGAGGTCACCCCTGTTGCACAGTGAAAGGAAGCCATGGAAAGAACTGACACACTGTTTGGAGAAACCCTCACTTCTGCTGGGTATCACTGTGCTGCATAGTAGGACTCGTTATTCTGTCCTCAGTGTTGACACTCTGCAGAACTCCTCTGTAGAATTAGATTTTCTACATTTCATTCAGATTGCTCAAGTCTGATTTAAAGGCAATTGAGGACATTCCTAATTAAGGCAGTTCAAACCCTACTTGTGTGTGAAAACTCCCTCACTGCCTGCTCATGCTGTAACTGCTTGGGAGTATTGCACAGGTAATCCAGACAATGTCAATGCTGGTTTTTTAGGTTTCATGATGGAAATGGCCTCGTGGGATGGAGGAATTTCTCGGACTGTGCAATTCCTGGTACCACAGGTAGGTGAAATCAAAGTCATATCCAACCTAGGAGACTGCTGGTAAAGGTCCCATGCCAGCAGATCTAGTTTTGATTTTTTTTTTGCTATTCCCTGCCCCTTTTGAGTGAGTTTAAATTAATCAATCTTGTTTTGTTTCCTTGCCTATAAAAGAGGAGTAAGGGAGGGTTTATATTTTTGAATACCCAGTAGTATTTTCTGAGAGGATGCTAAAATTTCAAACTGGGAAGTTCACCTTTACAAACGGTGAATGCATCACCTTTGAAAAAGACTTTTTGCTGTTAATTACTCTGAAGAGATGGGCTAACCTTGCATTACATAACTTGAGGTGTTTATTAGTCATATTGTCTAACAACATGGAAAGCTGGAATGCAGAAAAGTTAGTCATGCTTCTACAAAAACATTAATTACTCCAGGTGTTTGAAGTTAGTTCTAGTTTAGATTCTGAAATTATTTAATTTGGAATTCTAGCTGATCTTCAGAAACAGGAAGTTTTCCAAAGGTGGCCAGCACTAGGTTTGCTCCAAAAAGCAGTAAAAGTAATTATGTTAGGAAAGGAGTAACATCTATTTCTTGACAAAGTAGAAAGCTGCTGAGCAAGGAGGAAGCCACAAGTAAGTTCCAAAGTTGAATCTAATCCTGGAATGCCGAGAGCAGGAGTCTTGTCCTGCTTATGTTTGGCAGAAATAATCGATCCTTGGAACAAGAAATCTACTGGAAATGGCTATGTGGATATGTCACATAAATACACAGCCAATATTTTTAGGTCAATCTTTTAACTGGATTCAGTAGAATTATAACACACAGTTTGAAAATTACCTTTGTTGTCTTCTGAATAGCAGCAATTCTCTTAAATACCAAGAAACAAAGTTCAGAAATACTTACTTCTTCCAAACTACAGCAAAAAGCCAAAGCTCAGCTGTGTGTTGTTCTTTTTTTCCAGACAATTTCTGAGGAAATGTTTTACCAGCTGAGTAACATGCTGCCACAGATCTTCAGAGTATCCTCCACACTGACTCTGACCTCCAAGCACTGATTTCTGTGGGGCACTAACCTGTATCCTGTTGGCAGGGGATGAGATTAAGGAGATTCTGGACTAAGATGTCTCTTTCCTGTGGATTGATGACCCCAAAGGGGCATCTGTTGCAATTTCAAGAATTCGTGTTGTCATAATTAAAGATAAATGCTGTCTGTACTTGGGTAGTAGCAGCTGATTTTTGCCTCTTGCTTTGTTTCTGCACAGGATTGATGTGGAATTCCTCACCTTTATCTGAAAGACATTCAATGTAACTTGTATGAAATCTACAGAAATATATAGGTCTTTCTCATACACAGGTAGTAGGAATAAGAGCTTATGGTAGGAACAGGGTCTTCTGGCTTCTACAGACATTTTCTGAATTTTCTCAGTGACTTTTAAAATAACATGGAGCACATCAGGTGCCTCCTTAGAATAACCAATGGAATTTGTCACAGTTACCACAGAATAATATGTATTACTGCCTCATTTTACTGCTACAAAATGAAAGACTTGAATCAAACATTTACCCTGTTGCATTTTGTAGATCCTAGAAGTGTTTAGAAAAATCAAATTAATATACACTTGTGACAATAATTAGAATTTTTAAGTATTATTTCTTCCTTTTTTTTTTTTTTCCACTATGTTTGCTTTTTGGTTTATTTCCAGACTTCACATTGACAAGTTTATCACAAACACTGAAGTGTTCTGGACCCTGTTTTACAGATAAAATTTGCTGCTTAATAATTATTAACATTTTATGACTGATCAGAAATGCCAGGGAGACAGCTCAAGATGCAGCTATGAAAGTTCTTGGGACAAACTTGAATCCAGTAAAAAAAACCCCCACTAAACCACCCCTGCATCCCAGTGATGGGGGATAAGGGGGACACTGGGAACTGCTTTTCCCCCATCATGGACAATCTTGGAACTCAGCTGTGGACTCAGGAGCTGGAAGCAGCCCTTCCATGGCCACGGGGAAGGTCCTGTCTGGAGCTGGGATTCCTGGGATTGCCAGAACCACTGGGCTCACAGCAAAGCAGCTGTGAGCTGGGGGCGAGGGTTCCAGGTGGTGGGATTTCCAAATCCACAGTTCTGCTGTGTGGCAATCATGGGGATCCTGGCAGAGCTGGCTTTGAATCAGAAACTTCCTCCTATGTACTGCTGAAATTCTGCACTTGGAAACTGGAGAAACTGGAAGCCAATTAAAACCCAAATTATTTTCTGTCTTCATCGTGATTTTTTAAAGCGCTATTTAGCTTAATAAATTTGAAGATTGAAAAGCTCTGTTTTGAGGAAGCTGCATAATTTAAAAGTCTCATGGAGAACTAAAGGAATATTCACCATTTCCTGATGATTATAAAGTCACTGTGTAATTAACAGACTCAGCTTAGTATTTTTATCAAGTCTTGCATGCTGCAAGAAGCCATGTAAGTGACCCAGCAAACATCTCTTGCTGAACTGTCAAATACTTTCTTTTCCTCTGCCAGCAGCTTCTAAAGAAGAATCATGCAAGTAACGTGACCTAATTTGGTGTTCTAGAAAAGAAGGATGTAAATTCCTCTAGAAGGAGCTGGATTAATCCTGTTACAGCTCATTTTACATTGCTGGCCTTAAACTGAAATCAAACTCTGGTCCCAGAAAAGCAAGTGCCCTAACACTCTTCTGTCTGGGAAAGGTGTGGTGGCAGAACTATTCCTTTTTAGAAGTCGTAAGGTTTATCTGTATGTGAAAAAGGTCTGTGTAACCTACTTACATTAGTTTTATATTTTCCCTCAGTCAGTAAATCTACCAACAAGGAACAACAATTCTAGAGCAAATATCTTGCTTATACTTCTAGACTATTTGGTAATAAAAATTATGCCTGGTATTTTTGCCAAAGCATGAAGACTCCATTTAATTTAGTAGCACTTGAGTGAAAGTGCCACCAATTTCTAGGAAAATAACTCAGCTTTTTGCCTTTTATTTTTGGAATGTTTGTTTTTAGTCCTCAGCAGATCACATCTAACCTTGTCACCAGAAGAACCAGTTGGTCTTTGATACTGAAATGAACAAACAAGCTCTAGTGATGAGGTTTTGGAAAGTCAAAGAGAAAGGAATGGTGTGGGAAAACTATTAATTCTGCTTGCTGAAGTGTGACCCTTGTGAATGCTGAATAAGCCTGCCAAAGGGAATCTTTGGAGGATCCATGACAAAACATTTAATATTCCCATTTTTCGTATCTGTTCTCAAGGAAGTGGTGCTAACAGCAGATTTTTAGCTGTCTTTGGAGAAAAACAGAATATAGAGATGGGCTGACCTAAGCTGTACTTTCTGTTTGGTCTGTGCCTGGCAGCTGTAGAATACAGGCTGCAGTTTATGGTGTAAAGCCACCTTAGAAATTCTGTTTCGGTCATGAAAAGCTATTCAAGATTAAGAGGAAAATGACTTAATGGGCATGAGCTTTTCTATTTGTATATGCAGTACAGATTCCTTGGAAGGGTGACAGTATTTAATGCCTTGAAAATGTCGTGTAAAATTATACGCATGGCTTGAATCAAATAAAAAATTCTTGCCACTGGGAGAGGTGAGGAGCAAATGCCATTGTTTAGCTTTTTTAACTTGCTCATGGCGACCACTGTAAACTGCAGGTGCCCTTTACAGAGTCTGAACTGAGGTTATTGCAAGGAAAAAAATGCTAAGAGTCTGGATTTGTCAACGATATAACTTAGTGCCCTTCGCCTCTTGTCACCAGCTGTACGACCTGTGTCTGTTTGCTTCTGTGGGAACTGGTGAGAACAGGAGGAGAAGAATGCAGGCAGTTAAACACGTGTGCAGACCTTGTCCTGGCCAGGTGCCTCTACCCTGGTGCAGTGCCAGAAACGTCACTGTTGGAAGGTGGCACTGCCCAGACTGCTGGGAGTCATACCCGACGTCCTTTCTTCTGCAGTAGTTCACTCTGGACAGCAAAATCTTAATGATGAGAGAGTTATTTTATAACTTCTCCTATTGTATGAGAGGTGAATGAAGCCACAGAAGGTGATTATGGAGAGGGGATATAATGTAAGGGAGGAAATTGTCACGGAATGGTTCGGGTTGGAAGGGGCCTGAAAGAACATCCAGTTCCATCGGTCAGGATTGAGATTGCACGTTCTAACCCAGTTCTGGTATTTCTGAGAGCTTAGAAGTTGATCAGTTTATTGCATCTGTACCTCATTTCCCCCTCATTACAGTAAAGTTTAATTTATGCTTGTGTAGTATTTTGAGCATTAGTCTTTCATGCCTCATTTACTGTTATTTTTTGCCAGTGCTATACCCAAAAATACAGAGCTATTCCCTGGTATTCACACTAGGTCAGCTGTGTAAAGAGATGCCTGTCCTCTTCTTGTATCTTTGCCTCATGGAGCTCTCAGGACAGACCATCAGTGCTGCATAAAAATAAATTTATTACTTCATACTATACACTGGATGTGATAGAAGTCAGTAGCAATCACACGACTGTTGTCCTGTGGGACCACAGAATTCGAAGAATATATTATTATTATGTTAAGGACGAACAGCTTTATTTCTGGTTGCCTAAGTTGAAGGGCTTGATTTTATGATATAAGAGCATTTAAACACGGAGGTGTAATCTTAGCCCAACATTTAGAAACAAGTTCTTTCAAAGATTATTTCTTAGAGGTTAGGCCAGGTTCTGCGCAAAGAATGTGCAGGTGGTTCATAGTTCTTTATTTCCATTCACACTTCTGTCAGAACAACCTGCAAAGGGAGAAAAATGTTCACCCTTTATAATAAAGGCTCCAAAAGGGAAAAGCCATGGAAATGAGTCAACTTAGGATGTGGAGTCAGTGTTGCAAGCTCTGCCAAGGGCAGCTTGGAGAAGATGAGACAGCTTGAGCAAGCAAAACTTCTCTGGGCACACGCTTTCCACATGACATATTTTTTTAATTGGGAAATGGACTGTGGACTTCAGTTTGTGATGCTCAGTTCTGGTCTCATTGGCCAGTTTCTCTGCTTTCAGAACAGACACAGAGCAGTATTTTCAACCAGCCCTGTGCAGGGCTGAGAAACTCTGCTGGAGTAATTATCAATACCCATAGGAAAAAAGTCACTGAACAAAACAAGGTTATTGTGTCATGTTTGTAACACAGACATAGAAACATGAAGTATCTAGTATCAAATATTCTATGTAACATAGAAAAAACCCTCAAACTCTGGCAGTGTTAAATCATGCAAGTACTCTGCATGGACCAGCACATAATGCTGTGCTATGTTTCACTTCTCAGAGGAGCCATGCTAGGTATTGTCATGTTCCTGGTGGCTCTTGCAGTTCACAACTTCTTCTAAATCTTCACTCCAGTCACTGGGAATGCAGCAAAAAATACCATGATAGAAAAGGCACCAACCTTGTGCAGTCTGTGGCCTGGAGGATGTGATGTTAGTTTTGATTGTCTTCCTGGTTTTTATTTTGGTATTCACCTTCTGCTCTGCGTCTTGCTCGTTCTCAATTCAATGTCTACCAAGTTTGCTGAGTTACTCCAAAATTACAGAGATGTAACTGAGAGCAGAATTTGGCCTTGTGTGCCCTTCCAAGGGTGCTAAGTTTGAAGAGATACACACAGAGCAACACTGGCTAAATGGCAACTGAAGGGGAATATGAAAACCATCTGTAAATATTTAAAGGATGCAAAGACTAAAGAGGAGGTGGGTTTGGACTGCACGTTCCAATAAGAGTTTCAACTTAACTAACAGGGGTAAAACTAACAAAGGAAAATAGGGAAGATTTAGAGAAGCAGTATTACTGAAAACTTAGAAATCAGTCTCATAGTGTACAAATATTTCTCTGAGAAGGGAGTGACAGCCACTGTGTCATTTCCAAGATAACAGGAGGATGCGGCTATGCCTTTGTGGTATAAAGTACTCTTAAGCTGCCTGGGAGATGGCACAACAAGGCTTCATGTCTGCCTTTCTGTTTGATCAGATGAAATGGATTGATTTCTCCCTCTCTCTGTTCCATCTTTGGGAAGCATGTGGATGACCATCTGGGTCCAGACAGATGTGCTTCATCTACAGTTGGCTTAATAAGCTGAATGATTTTAAATCTGCAGAAAGGAGGATCCCACGGAGAAAAACTCTACATTCCTTCAGGAGATACTTTCCATGAAAGACAAAGCCTTGGGGGAAGAAATCCTTAAGTCAAATTAATTCAGGTCCAGATGAGAGGTAAAGAGAATCATATGCTCCAAGGCACTATCAGCTCTTTCCTAATGGGCATTGGCTCACTCTTAACAGTGCCAAATATCATCAGAGCATCTTGGAGATCCAGCGGTTTAAACAGGAGTTCAAGGCCATTGGCCCCCAGGCAGGAACAGACCCTGCACATATCAATTTAGGAGTATCTTGAACTGGGGAGTTACCAGAGTTGAAGCTGGTTTGGTTGTCTCCCAAAAGTCTTATTTTAAGCTCCTTAAACTGAACCATAACAGCTCCTGCCTGGCATAAATTATAATCCTCCAAAATGCTCTGTACTCTCTCATGCAAGTCATTTATAGTGACTGTTTCAACGCTGTTCCAAAGAGCAGTTTTAAATCCCAGCAGAAATAGCCTGATCCCACAAACAGGGGCTGCTTCCTTCCGCCACTCCTTGTGTGTGTGCAGCACCCAAGTTATCAGAGTGCTCCGTGCCTTTTCCCACAGCGGAAATCCTACCAGCACAGGCCAGCTAAGCCTCCCTTTTCGAGAAATGAATCTCTCTCCCTGCTCACCAAAGATGGAAATTGCAGTGGGTCATTGGCAGGAGCTTGGCACCAAACTTGACCAGCTACACAAGAGGATGTGAGTGCTTCTGTTGAGTAGTTGTTCGGAAACCGCTGCCTGACCACCAGTTGTTATCTTGGAAGTGTTTTTAGCCATTTTGGGCACTTCTCTCTGCCCATTGGAAGTGGTTCTTCATTTCAAGCAGTCCATAAATTAGGAGTAAGTCATGCAAACTGATGTTGCTACATGCAAAATGGCACACACCACATTTGTATCTTACTTTTGCTTTCAGTGGGAACTCTTTTGCTGCAAGAGGACAACAACATTTTCTAGTTTTTCTTCTCCTCATGATTATTTTACAGCAGGTAGGTATTTATGGATGAGGACAATCAGCCCCTTTACCCAGGTGTGAGACCCAGCAGGTGAGTCAGCACCTCCTGATGGCTGAGAAGTGGTGTCCCTCAAGGGTCTGTAATGGGACCAAGTCATTTTTGATGTCTTCATCAACATCATGGACAGTGGGATTGACTGCACACTCAGCAAGTATGCAGATGACACCTAGCTGAGGGTGCAGTGACACACCTGAAGGACAGGATGCCATCCAGAGGGACTTGGACCAGCTCGAGGAGCGGCCCAGCTCTGGGGGCCCAGCACAGGAAGGACATGGAGCTGCTGGAGCCAGTCCAGAGGAGGGACACCAAGGGGAGCAGAGGTTGCCCAGAGAGGCACAGGTTGCCCAGAGAGGTGGTGGATGCCCCATCTCTGGAAACACTCAAGGTCAGGCTGGGCAGGGCCCTGAGCAACCCGATCTGTTGAAGATGTCCCTGCTCATTGCAGGGGGGGTTGGGCTACATGGCCTTTAAATGTCACTTCCAGCCTAAATGATTCTATGATTCCATGAAAAAGGCATCAAGAATTTGGAAGGGCAGGCTCTATACAATACATGCTGGAGCCATGTCTGTTTAGTATTTTCTTCTTTTTACTCATGATGCTGTCACGAGTAGCTCTTTAGAGAAGCATTCTGCCCACTGATAACTGGCCTGCTGGATCACCTACTTCTGCATAATCCATCTTAATTTTTATAGTGGAGTCATACACAGCCAGACCTGCCAGACCCTTAGAGAAACAAAGGATGGAAAACATAAAGAAATCAAAGAGAGGTAAGGATGGGCCAAGCTGGGGGTGGTGCAAGAGCCTTTAATTTCCTGTTTGTGTCAGGAAGACTTTAATATAAAGTACAGCAATCCAGGACCTATTGACGTGCACTCCCGTGGCCAGTCCTTAAACTGGCTCCCCGAGGTGGAGATTATTGTGTCATGAGTACAATTAATTTTCACAACATTATTTCCATGAGAGGTTATTACTCATTAAATTACAACATTCCCAATGCCTCCAGGCTTCTTGTAACAGTAGGAGAAATGGTGGGCTGGAGAAGACAGCTGGGTTTGCACGTGGTCTATGTCAGTTTACTTAAGCAGAACCATTTTACTGCTGCTGGAGGAATGCAACAAAAGGTCAGTGCTGAAACTCCACTAAAGTAAGCTGAGCACACATTCCATCTGCCAACATATGCTCACTCCTTGCTTGATCAAAAAGGAAATTTCAGAGCTCTGCTGCATGCTTGCCTTGACCCTGCTCCACACCGCCTGTCCAGTGGGCATCAGACAAACCATTCTCTAATCCTGTGTGGAATACACATTCTGCCGAAAGGATGCTTGGAATAGCTGCACAGCAGCAGCAGCAGCATAATCCTAAACTGGGCCCGTGCACAGGGAGAAGTGCAGGACAGCATGGAGAGGGATGTCAGGAGAAGTGTCACATGAATGCATGAAATGTATGGGTTTATTTCCTAGACCTGTGCGCCCATCACAACCTGATCCTGTCCAAATGAGACTCAATCTTTGCAGGGGAAAAATAACACTGTTATTCAGCTCTTGCATTTTCTTTGCCTGTCTTCTTCAAATGTTTCATCTTCAGGAGTCTGCCTGATCTGGTCAGTGTCAGAGGAGGAATTCTGCAGTAACAACATGCACAAGAAGCTGCACCAACTTAACTGGGCTGTTAAAAATTGCAGAAGTGAAGCTCTTGTAGCCACAAGAGCTTTTGGCTGATTTAGAACATGCCCTCATAACATCACTTGATAAAAATAAGACTTGGGCTTTTTAATAGAACAAATTACTTATGCTTTATATTTAACCACAGTCACTGTTAAAGCTATAACTGGTTTTCAGAATATTTTAGGAATCTAATCTTGATCTTCCATGTGTTAAAAACCATCACAACAAATACCTTACACTGCGGTTCCTGACGAAGAAATAACAAGGTGGCTGCAGCCTTAAATACCAAACGTTTGCTTTGGGCTCAGATTTGCTACTGTTCAGAGTGACTACTGGAAATTATCATTTCAAGGCAAGGAAGGAGACAGCCTTGAACTAGAGAAACTCACAAACCTGCATGATTTTTGTAGAGAGAGTACTGATGTTCTAGTTACTCACAGGCAGCTCTTCAACAGATCCCAGACTCCAATGGGAAAAATGGCACCAATATTGAGGTCTCCTCAATGCAGTTAAAGCAGAGGATATTTTGACACAGAGAGATGGGCTCCTATCTGAAAACAGGACTTGCAGGCTTTAAAAATATTATGCAATGACCATTGTAATCAACCAGATTAAAACTGGATTTACTCATCTCACATTGTCTTTGGGCTGTGCCTTGGGGGGAAGATTCAAGTCCATTTAAGTGTATTGTATAATCACTGATTATGAGGAAAATATCTAAAATCCCACACAGATAAAAACATGAGTGTTAAAAAGATGAGGTTAAAGAACGAGGTCTTTGCTGGCAGAAACCAAATCTGGTTTTTTAATATTGTATGTTACTATTTTATTTTACTATGTGTGATGACCACATAGAACAAAATCACAATGAACAATAATTTGGAGAGGTGGAAACAACATGCTGCATGAATGTGGCAGGCATTTGAGGAAGAATCCATCACTACCTCCAGATTATTTTCCCTAACCCACAAGTCTGCAGTTCGCAACAATAAATTGTAGGAAAAGCTGATACAATGAGGGTAGGGCTGGCATCCAGCTGGACCCTGAAAAGCTAGAATAATGGGTTGACAGGACTCTTATGCAGCCTGGCATTAAGAAATGCTGAGCCTTGGCCCTGGGAATACATTATTCCTGGCAATAGTCCAGGCTGTGCACTGATGATTGATTGGGGAGCAGCTTTGCTTTGAGAAGAGGGATCATGGTGCAGAGAGCTGAACCCAAATTCGTAGTTGTGTTGAGGCAGGACAGCCACAGACTGGGCTGCATTAGCCCGAAGGTGGCCAGAAGCTCGAGGGGTGAGGTAAGGGATTATTTCCCATCACTGGCACATCTGGTGCACTATGGTCAGTTTAGGGCATCCTAGCACAGGAGAGAAGTCAACAGATTGAAGTCCAGCAGAGAGCCCCAAGGATGCACAGGGAGCATGTTGAAGGTGTTCAAGGAGAGGCTGAAGGTGCTCTCAGCAGCTTCTGAAGGACCAAGGGACTGCTGGGCTGTTTGGAGCATTTTTGACCGAAGGGAAAAAAGTTTCTGTTTGCCTCGGAAAAATGCCTTTTGAACAAGACCCTGGATATCATCAGGGAAATAATTCTGCCATCATTCTGTGGAGAATTCAGAACATTGTGTCATGAATGCCTCCCTTCTTCAAGCACAGAAGATGCCCCTACAGGTGCAACCCTAACAGCTCTCTGTGGGAACAGTGCAGGTCTCGTAGAATGAACAGAGTGCAGTGGGAATGGGAAGAGGGTGGCAGAAGAGGAGAGGAGGAGATGTCAAAAATAGGATCCTTTCTGTGGAAATTAAGCAACAAGTCACAACTGCTGTCAAAGGTGAATTACAAGCTTTAGACCTTCAGGTGTTGCCTGCCATGCAGTGAAAAAAAACCAACTTGAAAAACCCAGGAAAAAGTTCAGATGACTGCACAAAAGGTTTCAGAATTCTCCCTTGAAATATGAGGGAGGATCCAGACCACCTGAAGAACTGACATGCAAAAGAAAGTCCTCAACTGAGATAATGGTGCAAAACACAAGGAAGACACAATTACCTGGCAAATGACAGAAATTGCCTTTAACCTCTATAATCATTATATAATTTAACCTGAATAGTTCTACTGTCAGGAATCACACAGAGGTCAACTGGGCCATTGGAAAGAATCTCATTACCAACAACAATAAAAACAAGGGGGTTTTTTGCTTTCCTACTCAAAAGGTTACTTAAATGTGGCATTTAGCATCCCTGTTCCTGCAGTGTTCCTGTTCCTGCTGTAATGAGAAAACTGTGCACGAAACAAACTTAAACCAAATTAAACATGCCCCTTGTCATTCGTCTCTTCTAATAAATAACACCAAGCAGATCCCTGTGGGGGTGGTGGCTGTCACTTCTGTTTTCTTCAGCTCAGCCTTTTACCCTTGGACTGCCTGTCCTTGTGGAGTGGGAACAGCTGAGGAGGTGATGAGAGAAGCAGTGTGGGCTGGTGGACACAGCACCAGGTGGGAAGCCACAGGTTTGCTGTGGAGTCACCACTCTGTTTTCTGACAGTCATTCCCATTTCTGTGGGACATGGAGAGGGAGACCCAGCCAGCTCAGGAGACAAAGATGGGCATATTTGACTGCCTCTGTGCTTGACACATCCTCTGAGGAGAATGAGTTCAGCATGAATAAGCAGTAAACCAGGATCTTTTTCCAAGCAAGCTGGCATCCACCTAGTCCTAAATCCTCCAGGGTTTCCTGTGGGAGTAAATCCTTTTTCCTAGTTCCCTCCAAAAAAAAAAAAAAATAGCAGGAAGCTGTTCTGTGATTTGTGCTTGCCTGTAAGAAATTGGCATGTGAAGTCTCAGTGAGAGATTTCCCGGCAGAGAAATGGGAAGAGAATTATTTGAGATGACGCTAAATTGTTAAATTTGCACACCCTCCTGCCCAGGTGTGTCTGAGTGGCCTAGCCAGGACCTCTCTGTGTGTGACAAAATGGAGGTTCCCTGTTAATATCTTGGCTTTCTCATGACTGGTGATGACAAACCATGTTTGAGCAGGCCTTGTACATGCTTTAGGAGTCAGCAGCTGCAATGAGGGGACAGTTTTAGGTCAGAAGTTTGCTTGCTTCAGCCTCCAAGAGCTCATCAGCTGCCAAGACTCTTAGGCAAGGTTGCTGTCTGTCGTCCTGTTTATTCATTTTGGGGATCAGTGTGACAACAAATCTGCCTCTCTGTTGCATAATGGGAAGAGAAATAACAAATACAGTGTGCTACAACCCTTTCTGTCATCCTCCTGCTAGAGCTCAGGTCTTCTGCTGATTAATCATCTGTTCTGTGGCCCTATCCAAATTAGCCTCGATGCCAAAAACACCCTCCTTGGTGTTACCAGTTCTACAGTTTTGGTGGGGTCCTTGGGTGTCAATACAGCCCTGAACCCCTTGCTCTATTATTTTATTTTTTTTTTCTGCTGCTTTCCGATTGTGATTCATATTTCATTCATAACAGTTCTGGTATCTGTGTTACAAATCTCTCCACACTAGCCAGCAAACTCCATTAACCTAAAGATGATCAGATGGGGCTCCCTGGTCATAGGTGGGCTTACAGATTTTTATGCGACTTGTACAGAGTCTGCAACACCTGCCCTGCCACAACAGGCAGATTTATCACCTGGAAATCTCCCCTCTCCACTGTCCACCAACAGCTTGGGTCTTCACAGGCAAGGTGAACAATTTTAGTCCATCCTTCTGTGTTTGAATGAGGGATTGCTGTTTCCAGGCCTTAAAATAGGGGGAGACTTTTAACAGATTTGAAAATGGAACTTAGGACCCTAAGTCATCACACATTTTTTGAAAGACGTGCTCTGCATCCATATCATTTTACTGCTCAGCTGCAGGACTTTTCTTAGACTATCTGAAAGTGGATCTGAACTGCTGTGCTCCAAAGAGGGGTTATTTTAATATTGCAGTGAAATAGTGACAATGAAAACTTGTTGCTTTAGTTAGGCAGTGAGCACTTTCATCCCGGGTCTTAAGAGTTCAAATAAGCAGAGTTTGATTGCTGAAGTAAATTTTCACCATTTTGGAGTTCACAGGGTTTATTTTACTGCAAATGCTATTGATGTCTCCCTTCCAAATTTCACTGGGCACATGAAGCCATGACAGCATGCTACCTGAAAATCACAAGGTTACAGTGTGTTTTCTGGAAACAGTCACTTCATGGGCCAAGAGGACAAGTTAAAGCAGAATGAGACATTTTTTAGAGCAAACAAGGCTTGCCTAATTGAATCAGAAGCTCAAGAATTTACATGGCAGTTCAGATGCTAATACACAGAAATTCAGCAACCTGCTGGCCAAAGACCCAGCTGGAGAATGGTTCACGACTCATTTCAGCTCTGATGCAGAATTGCTCAGCAGTACAAGACTGCAGAATGCACTTCATCTCCCAGCTGCACACACTTGCTCTGGGGCCAGACACCAGGACTTCTGGTCTTATGAGGACCAGGTGTCCCAGTGAAATTACAAGTTTTTGGTTTGGCTTACAGATCAGGCAAGAAAAGCCCTGATTTTCTGTAAGCGAGTAATCTGTGCACCCTTTCCATACAGAATGCTGTCAGATCAATTTGCTCAGCAGGAAACTGCTGGAGCAAGGCTGTCCCCTGGGTCACCTCAGCCCTCAGCAGTCACTTTCCAGCTGGACTGACTAAAAGACAAAGCAATGCATCCCATAGACTTGTCAGAAATTATCTTTTTTCGTTTGTTTGTTTTGTGTCTGACCATTTGGTTTTTCTTCTAGGATCAAGGGTGCTGGGGTGAGACACGGTTCATCCCATAAAGTGTTCCTTCAACATTCATCAGGACAGCTTGTGGGGAACCTGCAGTGGCAGATGTGCCAGCAAAAGTTAGAGGAGGTCATTAGGTATTTTGGAGGTATTAGCCCATGGCTTGTCTTTGCTCTGAGAAACCTGATGAATGAGTCATAAAGATGCAAAGGTGATTAAAGCTGAGGATGGAAATCCAGCTCTGCACCCATTACACTTGAAAAGTTCTCTAGGGGGAAAAATAAACAGGAAAGAAAATATTACAACGCATGTTTTTACAGACAGTGATGGCTCTGAGATCAGGCAGTGTTGCCAGGAGTCACATGCATTGGGAATGGGCAGGTTTCAGACTGCAGCATAAGAAAAACTGGGAAATCAGTGCTCCGTGCTTGTAACAAGGACCCTGGGCTTTGTTTCCCACTGATGCTGGCCTCTCATGAAGATTGCAGCTATGATAAGAGGGTGTAAAATACTCGCATTATTCCTTCCTAAAAATGATATATGTGCTTTGCATAGATGAAAAATCATCAGAAGAAGTAGAAAGCAGGAGAGAAAAGGATCTGAAGATTTTCTTTGTCAGCAAAAGATATCCTTCTTTTGGCCACCAACCCAAGCCTGCCAGAGTTCAGGAAATGTTTGGACAAGGCTCTCAGGCACAGGGTGGAATTGTCGGGGTGCCCTGTGCAGAGCCAGGGGTTGGACTTGCATGATCCTAGTGGGTCCATTCTAGCTCAGGTTATTCTGTGATTCTGTGATAGTCCAAGTTCAGCTTCAGCAAAGACAGACAGACCTTGAAGTGTCACCTGGCACAAGCCAGGGCCTAGCCCTGTGGTTCCCAATAATTTTATAGCTGAGCCTGTCTCCTGAGAGCAATCAATATTCACATACATCACTGACTGGGACTGCTCACCTGCCTCAGGGCTGCCAGGGGCTCCCCTTCACCTCACAGAGCTTGTGCTGGGGAGTCTGCAGTGTCCCAGGCCTCATATTACACCTCTGCTAACGCGAAACTCTGTCACACTGGGCGTGCTCAGTTTAATTATGCTTCCAGGTACTCTCCTCATTAGCAGGCTTCTCAAATGACACGGAAGATGCAAGGCCTGTGCTATGAGAAGCTGACAGACATACTGACAAAAGTATTTGTATAAATCTCAGACGTTTTTCTCTGATTTATGTCTTGATAAGTTCTGTGAAATTAATTGAGATAAAAGTCTAACCTGTCCAGCTCCAAAGGAGCTGAAACAGCATCAGTGGAAAATGAAGGGAAACAATTAAGACAGTCTGAGGAAACAGAAGGGGAGGCAAATTAAGACGATAATAAGTTATAAAAATAGTGAGTATTTGGGCTTGAGGAAAGGAGACAGTGAAACACTGGGAAGCTGCAGCCATCTCGGATTTTCCTCGTCTTTAACACATTACCTAAGTCCTTATCTTGCTCCTACAAATACAATTGCCCCCCCGTGGGAGCCACACACCCTCCCCAGCAAATGTGATCATTTGGAAGTCACCTCAGTGAAAAACAGGAAGGCCTAATGTTCCCAGCTACGTGTCACTGCAAGATCAATGCTCCAGCCTGTGTGCCCTGCTCAGCAGAATTCCTGCTGGGATAAAACCAGCAGGAGCTGGGCCTTCTGCCCCTGCAGCATGGCTTACCTCTCCTTTTGCCAGCCGGGAGCACTCCCTGCAGAGGTACAGACAGAGGTTAGCACGTGGGTCTCCCAGTAAGAGGTGCCTTGGCTTTGCAAGGTGTGCACAGAAAGAGCTGTGGCCAGCTCAAGCCAATTGTCCCCGAGTATCGAGGTGCCCCGACAAGCACTCGCCGATCGTGCCACCAAGGAAGTGGCTGCAAACCTCTCATTGCTCGCTGATGAGGTCCAGAACTGTTTTTACACCTTCTTCTCTAAATAAGGAAGCTGCCTGTGAGGCCTCTGACTCCCTGACCAATTTGACTCCCTTGCTTCCCACAGCCAATGAAATCCCACTCCTGCCTCCAGTCTTGGGTGACAGCACTCCAACCTCAGCAGGCAGGGAGGACGGCAGGTTTGTGTTACAGCCCTGGCAGCCTCACCTTGGGCAGGCTGTTGATGTCAGAGTGATGATGTGGGCAGGGACAGCCCCTGCACTATAAAGATGGCTCAGTCAAATATAACGGAGGCTGCCCAGCGGGAAGCAGGATCTACAAACCATGGTCCCCACCAGTTGGAGTCCTGCTGGCCTGTCTCTGCTCCCAACCCAACTGCTATCGGGCTTTAGTTTCAGGTCAGCAAGCTCTATTTGCTTTCCAAAAATAAGCCTCTGCCACCATGCTGAAGGGAGAAAAACAAGAAGGGCGGTATTTTTAGGGCCATTAATTCTGACCACGTGCCCAGGAGGTGAACCGGATGGCCACGGCACAAAGACTTCTCATCACTATGTCCTGCGACGCCAGCGCTCACCGGACATTGCCTGCGTTCCTTCTCCTGGGTTTGCTAGCCGGGATTGCTGCCACACACCCAGTTGTAAGCAGAACTAATGGCACATTGCTGGAGAGAGGATGGCAATCTCTGCTGTCCAGGTCCATGGCTGGGATGTCAGGGGAGAAGGCAGATGTGAACTGGGAGAGTGACTATTTGCTAGGAATCAAGAGGCAGCGGAGGCTTTACTGCAACGTGGGCATCGGGTTTCACCTTCAAATCCTCCCAGACGGAAGGATAAGCGGAGTTCACAATGAAAACCAATACAGTGAGTTGCATCCAGAAATGAAATAGAATAGATGTCACTTAATTGCTGTGAACTCTAGTAATTACCCTTCATAGAGTGCAAATGTTATGACTTGATATTATTAATCTGTGCTACATCTGTTGCCTTTTAAAAGTCTCTGGGCTCAATAAACATGAGAACCCTTTGGGCTGAAATGTGGCACAAAGTGCTTAGACAAATTTAGATAGAATTTATTCTTACCTACTTTGCTGCACAGATAAGAAAAGACAAACCTGGTCGAAAACTGACTCTCTGCTGCATTTTCTTGCTCCTCACCTTCTCATTTGCCTTTTGAATCTGGGAGGTTTTTGCTGAGTCCGGAGTGCCAAAGCACGGCTCTTGAATCCCAGCTGACCAGTATTTTTGGGACACTCAGTGTGTTCCATGAAAAGGGTTTGCTGGTCCTGGTTTGCTCATTCTTGTGGGTGCTGTTCTGTTACCCTAAGAATTAAGGAAAGAATTAGTCATGTGGATTTGAATTTCCTGTAGAGGGCAGCTGCTAAAATCTTTTGCAGCTAAGGTATCATGTGAGACTTCAAAATGCAAGCCACACTTCTTTAAGGCTCAGTAAAAAACCTTTCGTAAGTATAGCATACTACATAAAAATAATTTTCTTACTGAAAAGGTCCAGAGTTTGACAACTCAAAAGAATTTGATAGCGCAAAAGGCTTATACAGAATGTGATTTGATGACAATTCTAGAATAATTATTTTCAAATCCTGTGACATGTAGGAAAACCCATGATCTTTTCCGTGTATATTTATTTTGCTGCACTAGGGAGATAATTCTTATAAAGAATATATGACTAGTTTGTTAGGGTTTTTTTTAAAAAAAATTATATCTGAATTGCCTTCCATTAGCTTTAGATTCTGTGATAACACTCCTATAAAAATTCATGTTTTTCAGGTCTCTTTGAAATATCCACTGTAGAAAGAGGTGTTGTAAGTCTGCTTGGTGTGAAAAGTGCTCTCTTCATTGCAATGAACAGCAAGGGCAGGTTGTATGGGACGGTGAGTACAAGTGCAAGTCATTTTTCACAGTTTAAACGAAAAGGTTTTGAAGTGGTTTGTTTTGATTTAGTGTTTTGCTTTGTTTGTTTGGGTTTAGTTTGTTTTGGTTTTGTTTGTTTCAGTCTTTTCCTTATGGAAATCTCTGATTACAAGCAGAGAAAATAGCCCTCGAGTTACAGGGAGCCTGCCCAGCCTGCTGTCATCAGTGCTATTTCATGCAACGAGCAGCATGGCTGTTGCAGCACTGGGATTTAAAGCTTTCCTGTAAGACTGTACAGGGAACACCTTAGGAAAATGAACATATTCTTCAAGTAGTACAGATTAATTAGATGGCTTCTTCTAAGGTCACAGGGCTGCAAACACACTGTAGCAAAGCTGAGCCCCGTTCATTCCATCCTGCATTGCACTGTGTGTAGGAGAGATGCAATTATAGCTATTTCCAACAGCTACCCTTAGTAAAATAATGACCACATGCTCCCTCCTACCAAAAACAACTACACCATCAAGAATAAATAGGAAGTCTACCCTACAAGGTCAACATATGTGGCTGGGGTTATTTTAATGGTCAGTTTTGTGAGATCAGTTGCAAGGGCGAGGAGAAAATAATAACTATTAACAATTGTATGCAAATCATACTGAAACACCATCATCCCCATCTAGATGATTTGCTATCTAAATGCAGTTTAACCTCTGAGATGTGAACAACACATCTCCAGTCTCAACATCCAGCAGAAAAAGTGCTTGTTAGGAGGTGCATTTGGAAGAGGCTGGCTCTGGGCAATAGGCAAAATCAGCCCATCTCAAAGTAATGAACGGCACTGCTTGTATCCATCTCTTTTGCCAAGGAACAGCAGAGTCCTTTCCTTTGGAACAACTGTAATTTCAACAAAGCATTGCAGTTGTTTAAAATAATGCCAAATGTTGTGAGGGACCTGTGGCCATTACTAACCTGACTGATTCCTTCTCACACTCATAATGACAGTAGGACACTTTTTAAGGTCCCACTTCAGGAATATTCTTTCAATCGCACTCTTGGTCACAAGCACCTAAAAAGTGCCACAAGTCCAACTGCTTTACTTAGCTGGGTCTTCCTAAAGAAATGCAAGGCCTGGCTTCAGAAATCCCTTTGATTTTTTTACCCCACTTTCAATACAGCTTTGTTTATATTCAAAGACACTTTCAAAAGCTGTAAGAGATGTGCATTTTCCCTTGCACAGCACAATGCCTTAAGTCAAACTCTTACAGGCTTTGGGTGGTGTTATCATACAGGTGCCCAACTAGAACTGCACTGGTGGCATCTCAAGTGCCAGACATTTGAAGTCAGAGAATTATTCTGCTTTCTCTTTTAATTTCCTCCTGCTTGTCCTTGCACAGATAACTCCCTCGCCTTGAATTTTTATGATTTGACATGGAAGAAATTAAAACTATTTTCCCAGCTTAGAACCAACCAGCTGCATGGTTAAATATCACTAATGGTTTAAGAAAGAAAATATTTATTGCTAATCAAATCTCTTATTCGAGCAAGCAGTTCTCCCTGGCACTGCTGTTTGGAAAAGCTCTGAAGGTTTTGACAGCCAGCATATCATTCTTTTATAAATGACAGAACTGCTGGCAGAGGGAGGTCTTAAATAAAGCTGTTGTTTGAGCGAGAGGGTGCGATACTGACAGAAATCATTACTTGCAAATAAAATTAAGAAATCCATTATTTATAATGAATTAACTCGATCTGCCACAGGAAATACACAGTCCATTATCTGGACAGGTGGCATCTGAGTTCATCTGACACCAAATTAGCGCCGAGGAGGGAGATTTATTGTTGGCTGCAGTGGCTGCGGCACCACCTGTTGCACACTGCAACGAGCCCTGGTGTAAAAATGCGAGGAAGAAAAATGACCTGGGCCTTGGCGGAACATTGATTGTACCTGATTTGTATCCCCACCCTCTCCCCTTGCTGTTTCTTAGGCCGTTTTCCAAGATGAGTGCAAATTCAGGGAAACCTTGCTGCCCAATAACTACAACGCATATGAATCCAACGTTCACCGTGGCGCTTACATAGCCCTGAGCAAACATGGCAGGGTGAAGAGAGGGAACAAGGTCTCTCCTGCCATGACAGTGACCCACTTCTTACCAAGAATATGAGCACCAGCAAAACAGAAGATTAAATCCCAGGACAAACTGTTTCATTTTGCACATGGGGAATAACCTCCCAGGTAAAGTATTTATACTGGTCCTTGAAAAAGAAAAAAAAAGAAATCTCTATATGTATGTGTATATTTGGATAAAAATGTTTGTACTAGATTCATCATATAGCATATGTAATACAATGCTGCTTCTCTTCTACTCTGTACAAATTTTACATGGCTGTGTGCCTCCTTTGGTGCTGTACAGAGAAAAATGCAAGCTGGAGAGCAAAAGAAGTTTTTGGAAGACGCGGAATGGCTGTGGGCAACCATCTAATCAATCATAGGTGATTTACTAAATATTATTTACCTCAGATAATAACCTCTTGTAGTGAGCTGTTTACATTTCATGGGCCAAATCACCAGATGATTTTGCTTCACCAGAGCTTCAGGCAGTTCACTCCACCTGAATATCTGCCTGCACCCCGCACCCCCCTACAGACTGTGTCCTGTATTGTAAAGTTCTCAACCTGTTTTGATCATTAAGGTGCCAATCCCACAACTGTTTCTACACAAGCAAACTGTCTATCTGGGGGCCCTCTGTCTCTGAAGGGATTCTCCAGAGTCTCCTCACGTGGACTGGTTGGCAAAATGAAGACCTACAATCAATTTCCCATGGGAAGGGCCACAGGATAAATCACAGATGGGTCCCAAATGCAAAACTTATTTGGAGATGAGGATTTTGAATGGCATTTTGTGAGCTTAGTTTAGAATTACCTCAAATATAGATGTGTACATCTTTAATATTAATATTTGTATATATATAGACATGGGATGTGTGAGTGTGCATTTATGTAACTACATACTTTTAATGAATCAATCATCCCAGTCTCCTGATGCCCAGGTGCCTTTATATTTGTATACATATAAAAGAAAAGAAATATTTAAAGGCACTCTATTTCATTTAGGCTGAATGTTGTTAATCTCTAAGAACTAGAACTAGTCTGTGGGATGCATTTTATAAAATGTAAGAAATTCATGGAAGCTCCCAGAAAATGGTTATTTTAGAAAACTCTGTGTTGAATTTTCACTGTCTTAAGTATATTTGGTTCTTCTCTATCATACCCCCCTGAGGTATGAAGGACAGAGAAAGAAGGAGGCTACACAAGCATACCTTCCCAAGTTGCGACAGAGGAATTCATGCCATAATTCCAATTTCTGTCACTTGCAAAGCATCAGTTTCAAAGACAACACAGCAGGCTGTATGAAACACTCCTCAAAGCTCTCCTAGAAGCTGTACAAATGGCACATAACCTTGCCTTGCTATTTTGACAACCCTTTTCCAGATCACCAATGAAGCTGCATTCTCTGTGCCTTTGAAAGAGTATTTTAAGAGGCCCTAAGTCAATAGTCACTATAAATGTCAGTTACCAGAAGCCTTGGGATTCCTGCATTGGTGGCGTGCTCCTAAATTTGAAACTAGATTCAGTGCAATGTCAGAGCATGAGCATTTTCAGCATAGATGGACCATGCTGCTGCAGAAGTGAATATCTGAGTGCAAGATTATCTCCCACGTCCAGCCAAAATGGGGCTATGTCCAGCCTTGACATGCCATTCTATTTGCAGGGGCTGTCTATTCATGATGAATTTGAGCCTTCTGACATGCATGAGAGACACTGTCAGGGCCAGATCCTCAGCTGGAGTAAATCAGCCCAGGAAAACTATCAGTTTATAGCCACAGAAGATTTGGCCAAAAGGACGTACCCACACGGATGTACCCACAGCCACCATTCCCGAGAAACTGTCACGGCAATTGTTTTGTGAACAAGATACAGTTTTCCAGCATCTCTAGTGTGGCTTATACTTGAATTTATCTGGCTCAAATGTAAGTGGTGATCACAGTGTAAATGAAGAGAAAAAAAGAGTGGAATGCTGTTCACAGTACAGGAATGGAAAGCTTTGGAGGATGCTTTGGAAGGAAAGTTGAAAGGAAATGCTCTTAATTTTCTGGTCGTGCAGTATTTCAGAGAGAAGCCAAGTTGACACACTTCGTTCACCTGTAACGTGTGCAGCAGTTTGCTTTGGAAAAAATGTGCATTTGAAGTGAAAAATCAGGATGTTTTGAGTGGAGAGAGAATGGGTCAAAGAAAAGTTTGGAGGGTATCAGGCAGTACATTGACCTAGAGTCCCTAGAGGTACAGAGAGCTGTGCTGAAATACATTAGCTGGCAACCTGTATCCTGATGTTATATTCCTAATTGTCTTTGAAATTAAGTTTGAAGAAGTATAGAAGAGTCCAGGGTTGTAGAAAGAAACAGAGTTCGAATGCTGGCACACAAGTTTGTTTCTGATCACAGTTTAAACCACCAGCCTTATGACAGGATAAAGTCTGTTCCCTCTTAAACCAGGGCAGCCTAGAGAAAGTGATTGTTGCCAGGACTAGTAAGCAATGGGACAGCTGGCACAAAAGGTGGGAATCAGACTCACTGGCTCCATTTCGCACGCAATAGTCAAGCGAGGACAACCTGTAGACCAGGCCACAAGAAGTCAGGGCAAGAGGAAACGGCCTCAAGCTGTGCCAGGGGAGGTTCAGGTTGGACATCAGGAAGAATTTCTCCACTGAACAGGTGGTCAGGCATTGGAACAGGCTGCCCAGGGAGGTGGTGGAGTCACCATCCCTGGAAGTGTTCAGGAAACGACTGGATGTGGCTCTGGTCTGGTTGACAAGGTGGAGATTTGTCAAAGGTTGGACTTGCTGATCTTGGAGGTGTTTTCCAACTTCAATCATTCTGTGATTCTATAAATCTGTTTAGACACAGCCTGCTAGGCTGAGACTGTTCTTATGAACTGCAGACCCTTCTGGATGCAGTTTTGGTGGGCATTTGGAAAGCCCCATCAGTCGCTCTGCTGAGTTACTCTTTACATCACTGCTTTTTTTCTCATTACACCTCAGTGCCAGCCAGATCAACATGAAGATCACAGCTGAAATCAAAGAAAGATATGTGACTACATAAAGAAAACTCATGAAAGTAAAGGGATTTCACAAATCAGGGCCAAATTAGGAACTTCAAAACGTATCTCATCTCAGTGTGCATTAACAGGGGGTCATGCCATGGGCTATGAGCTTTGAAAGTATTGCTGTGAATGCACCACACCAGCCTATCATGCCCACATTTTGCACATGGGATTCTCCTGTGGAATTGATGCCTCTTTTCAAGGTTTCTCCTTTCTCAGGCAAACCCCATAACAATCTAAGACTTAATCCACCCCTGTTAGAAAGCAGACTTGGCTGGAACTGAATCATGTTCTTAAATAAATGTATTTTTCCCAGACATGCAGAGATGCAGACACACACAGTGGAAAAGCAGAGTAATATTTGTATACCTCACTAACTATTTCAATTCCAAGATTTTATTTTGCACAGTACAATGGTGCCAAAGTTCTCAGATTACTTTTTTTTTTCACTAAAAGATACCTCATGTTCTGACTCAATATGGACTCACAATTGAGACTGTAAATTTGCAAAAAAACACAAAACTGTCCAATCAATTGTTTTTGAAATTGCTTCTATTTTTATATGTATGTGCTGCGCACAATAGTTTAATGTATTCATAAAATAAAATTTTATACATTTTTGGTAGTGTTTTGACTCTAAATCCCTCTTAACATTTGGGTTTTTTCCTTGATTCAGAAACGCTGTGTTAACTCCTCCCCCAAACTAAGTTTTTGTTCACCTCTAGAACCAGAGTATGTATTGATACACTTCAAATTGTTGTAGACTTTTGTGTTATTCAGCTTTCTTGCCTGGAAGGTGTCCAGGTGTCCTGGGAGGCATGGGCACTTCCCATGCTCCCTTCCCAGTCTGTGCTCTCAGCTTGGGAGATGAAAAATCTCCCAAAAATTCTGGGGACAAGAGGTGGTGGATAAGCCCCACACCTCTATGAAGAATTGGAAACATTTTGCTGAGTTTACCTCATTTTCTGCTTCCTCCCAGGTAATTTGAACCTTAATAATGTCTCTGTTTCTATGGAGATATTTAGATGGGAAAGAACTCTTGGAAGGCTTGAATCCAACCTCTTAGATGAGTGCAGGACCAACTTCAAAGCTGGGGGAAGTTGTATCAGGAAGAATCCCATCTACCCATCTCCTGCAACAGCCCCTGCAACAGCTTCATGATTAATTAAGCTCTGATTGAAACTCCAAATAGCAACTCAAAGGGGATCAAACCCTCTTGAGACAGATGTCTCAAAAGGGTCATCAGAGCAGCCCATGCTTTGCCGGAAGAATCTAAGAGGGGTTGGCATTTTCTGTAGGGTCTTGACACAAGACACATTTGTCCTGTGCATTGACAGAAAGCATCCCTCCTGCTGGAGCTAACCCTTACCAACACAAATGGCTGCAGAAATTGTCTGAAGGATTCAGTTCCATGAAGAGAAAGGGAAAAAAAGGAAAAAAGAAGGCTTTCTGATAACTCACATGTACAGGATGAGATCAGCTGCAGGTACACAAACTTGGGTGGAAGAGACAGGGCCATGAACTGTGTGGCTTCAGTGCAGCCTGAGACCACCTTCAGGGCAAGGGACAGCACCAGTACCAGTGCTGGGAGCCAGAACCCCCCTGTGCTGGGCTGCACCCAGAGCCCCAGGGCAGCAGGGGAGGGGGGGGACTCTGCTCCTCTGCCCCACTCTGCTGAGACCCCCCTGCAGGGCTGCATCCAGCCCTGGGCCCAGCACAGGAAGGACAGGGAGCTGCTGGAGCCACTCCAGAGCAGGGACACCAAGGGGAGCAGAGGGATGGAGCAGCTTGGCTGTGAGGAAAGGCTGGGAGAATTGGGATTGTTCAGCCTGGAGAAGAGAAGGCTTTGGGGCGACCTCATTGTGGCCTTGCAGTGCCTGAAGGGAGCCCACAGGAAAGATGGAGAGAGACTCTTGACAAGGGCCTGGAGTGACAGGACAGGGGGAATGGCTTCACACTGACAGAGAGTGAGTTTAGATTGGAATTAAGAAGAAATTGCTCCCTGTGAGGGTGGGGAGGCCCTGGCACAGGCTGCTCAGAGAAGCTGTGGCTGCCCCATCCCTGGAAGTGTTCAAGGCCAGGTTGGATGGGGCTCTGAGCAACCTGGGGTAAGTATTGGCCATCGAATTAAAGATATGCTTATAAAAGGAAATAAACAGCCCCAAATCTCTTTTGCACTGGTTTGGTTTTTGGTGTTGTTTCTTTTTTTTTTTTTGGGGGGGGGGGGGGGGGTTTTTTTTTTTTTGGCTTTTTTTTAACCCCCCCTGNCTCTTGGCATTTGCTGAAGCCACCCTGCTCTGTATTGATTTGAGCAATGGAGGAGACAATTAGGTCCCAGGTATTTAACTACAGGTGACTTTGTTCCTTGGGAAAACAGCCCAACTGTAATCTCTTGTGCTCCATGTTTGGAATACCAATGACTCAGCAGAATCTAAGAGGACATTTGGTTTCCTTGTCAGAACCCAAGACTAAAGGAGGAAGTAAGAATCCCTTCCAGCTGCTGGACAACTGAGGAGGAGACTCAGGCTAAGATAAAACACTGGGAATCTCTGGGTTTAATATATGTAATGAAAACTAGGATTGCAATGAACTGCAGTGAGCAATCCTGGCTAAGGAAATAGCTGTCACTGGAGAAAAAAATTATGAAAGCAAACAACCAAGTATGCAGCCACAAGCGGAGATTTCTTTTTTCTCTCCAGCCAAGCTCTGCATCCAGCTCAGTCCAAAAGCATGTTTGTTTTGGAAGCCATAGGCTGCTGAAAAGTGTTTGGCCAAAATCCAAGGGGCCAATAAGCCCAGATGAGCTGAGCGAGCTGTGTCCTTGGATCATGAGATCTGAACATATTATTCAATCCTGGACCTCATGAGCACATATAATTGTTGATTATTCTTTGTCACCAGGGTGTGGACCAAAATGCCCTGATTAGGTCTAATTTTTTTCCCCCTCACAATTAACTGTTTACAACTCACAATTTTATTGTATGCTTTCATGAACCATTGCTCACAGCTCTGGAATAGCTTCTCCAAGGACAATGAGACCACACCAACTTACGTCAAACAAGAAATCATTAGGGATGATACATAAAACAATGCAGTTTATAATTATACTTGTTTCAAGGCTCTCTGTAGAAGAACTTCCTTTCCTTTTTCATGAGAAATGATCCATCCTGACTCATTCCAGGTGGCTGGAGCCTGGCTTTTTTCCTGGAGTTACTTTGCCTATGACCTGAGCCCAGTGCTCACTGGTCCAACACAAATCTTACAGCTTATTGACGAGGCAATAAAACAAAATGATGCAAAAACCCAAAGACGAGAATTATGCTAATCAGCATAGGTGTCACTCAGTGAGATCAGGAGCACTTTAACTACCTCAGTTATCCAGTGAGGGACAAGCCAGCTTACATTTAACCCAGGGTCAAAACACAGGTGGAATGGCTTCAAAGTGACAGAGAGGAGGTTTAGATTGGATATCAGGAAGAAATTGTTCCCTGTGAGGGTGGTGAGGCCCTGGCCCAGGGAAGCTGCGGCTGCCCCATCCCTGGCAGTGTCCAAGGCCAGGTTGGATGGGGCTCTGAACAACCTGGGATAGTGGAAGGTGTCCCTGCCCATGGCAGGGGGTTGGAATGAGATGGGCTGTGAGGTCCCTTGCAATCCAAACCATTCTATGATTCTACGATAACAATGATTTTGCAAAGGCAATGACTACAGAAATAGAAACTGTGGGAAAGTGGATATATATGGGGCAGACCTGGGTGTCACTTTCTGTAAATCTTGAGCAAATCTGCAGACATCATGTTTGCACGTTTTAAAGAGAAACTTGCAGATTTCAAAATGAGAAAAAGCTAATCTCCAATGGGATTTACTTCCTACACCCCTATAACAATCAACATGCAGGTCCACAGGCCACCTGAGTGACTGGAATTTCTTGTGTATGACATTTCTCATGTATGTTTCCATCCTGCACAACCTCAGTTCATGCTGAGCTGGTCATCAGCTGGTCATGAAGGTGGTAACTTGAATTCATTTCCATTCTTCCACCAGAAGTGGAGACTAGGGGAGGAATCAACCATGGAGCAAAGAGTCTAGAAGTGACCAGTGTCAAAGAGACATAGTCATGTTCAGAGTAGGCAGATGGGCTAACCAGCCTCTGGCATGTAAGAAAATCCATTAGGGATAATGGAAAGGATAATAAAGAAGTTTTCTTTAAATTGAAAAAAAAAAGCATTAAGTTGCATTTCTAAGTTTTGAAAAAATTGTCAGCGAAGAAATCTTTGCTTTTGGAGAACTGAGCAGTTTGATGAGAGTCCAGAACTTCAATAAAGATGACATGAACAGCCTGATTGACTTATTTGAAAGAGAACGCATTTCCCAACCAGCCCTGGCATGGCACCAGCTTGTGACAGCTGTGAAAATGGCCAAGGATCAGTAGGGCCCAGGTGCAGGATCAGTGTCCCAGCAGCTGATGAACCTTTGCACAATGTGACTCTCAAGTTCCTCCCCACCAGCAACGTGACAGGCTGAGAAAGCAACATGACTGTGTCTACAATAAAAAAA
>VZTG01008668.1:161485-197876 GCA_013397845.1 Melanocharis versteri | reverse complement strand
AAAAAAAAAAAAAAAAATTGTAGCTGCACATCTACCTGAGAAGTCATTTTGTGAAGGAAAACCTGAATCAAGGACACAGTCCAAGACATATTTTTGCCAGATTTCTCTTCAGTCTCATAAATCCTGCTCTGTGTGCTTCCTGTCACAGAAATACCTCAGAAAACAGAACCCAGCTTCTGAGCAAAGATGAGTTAACAGAGTTTAGCTGAAAAAATGAAGCCACTGTTACTTGTCTTGCCCTGCCCCTTACAAACTTCAATCTCCATGTTTCTTTAAAGGACTCTAGGATCACAGACTGGTCTTGAAGTGGCTTAAGGATTCTTTCTATTTTCCTTGCACTAGAAACACTGAATACAAGGACAATGACCAGTCATTACTTTCTTCATTTATTATTTAGGCTTTTGTGTTAAAAAAATTACTCTTAAAACTTCTAGAGAGCAAAGATTTCTCCAATGAAGTTTTAGTTTCAAAGAGATCCCACCAAAGAATAAGAACAGAGCTAAAGAGCAACTCCTGCAATTGCAATGAGACCACTCTAACCATATCAGTCACATGCTCTGTCCCACAGTAAAAGTGACCTTGGCTGATGATGACGTCTGCATATTTTGTCTTTCTGTTTCACTGCATTCCCCTCTCCCTCTTTTCATTTTCCATTCCTAATTTCTTTAACCTAAGGCTTTTTCATCTCTTCTTCAAGGAGACAGATTCGAGTGAAACATGTGAGCCCAAGAGATTGGAGTAAGTTTAAAATTAGATTCCAACAAAGTTTATTATCAATCCTTGTCTTCTGCCTAACAAGGGGAAAATATCCATTTAGTTTATTGGAAACTGTCAATGAATGTAGCGGCAGATGTCATTGAATCCTAGAAATACTTAGATCAGAAGGGGCTCCTGGATGGTTCTATTCCAAGCTGAGATAACAATGTTGGGAAATAGGAAACTTTACATAAACCAAAGAGTTTTCCCAAAATAAAACAATCAGCCTGCTTTTAGAAACCTTGCAGCGTATTATAATAGGAGATGGGTGACTTAAGTGACTTTCTTGTTGAGGCTGTGTATCTGTGTCCCCAGGATTCCTTAGGACCTGGAAGCAAGCACACCAGGAGAAAGAAGACACTTCCTCAGACAAGACACACTACCTGGGCAGGCAGGTCAGCAGGACTGGGTGTGCACAGGGCAGATTTCAGAATCCAGAGAAACTTCAGGTCTTCCAGGCCTCAACACCAAACCAGAACATTTTGCAGCCTTCTAGGCCTGAGGGGAGCCCACAGGAAAGATGGAGAGAGACTCTTGACAAGAACCTGGAGTGACAGGGAAAGGGGGAATGGCTTCAAACTGACAGAAGGGCAGGATTAGATTGAATATTAAGAAGAAATTGTTCCCTGTGAGGATGGTGAGGCCCTGGCACAGGTTGCCCAGAGAAGCTGTGGCTGCCCCTGGATCCCTGGCAGTGTCCAAGGCCAGGCTGGATAGAGCTCTGAGCAACCTGGTCTGGTGGAAGGTGTCCCTGCCCATGGCAGGGGGTTGGAATGAAATTCTCTTTAAGATCCCTTCCAATCAGGCCATTCTGTGATTCTATGATTTAACGCGGTGCTGCCTTTTTGAAATTGAGAGTATCGGCAGCTCTCACCACAGATGGCACCCATCCTCTCTCCAGCAACACCTAAAACTCAGACCCCTTAAAATGACAGAAACACTCTCTGTTCAGAAAACAAAACCTTTTAGGGACTGGTTCTGCTTTGCCTGGGAGCTGTGCCAAGGATTTCAGCTGGAGGAGGAATGAGGCCCTTCATTTCAGTTCATTAGAGCAGGCACACTGCAGAAACTGCTGGTACATGCTGCGGTCCCAAACCCAGTGGGCTGTGCTTACCTCATCTTTTTCACGTAGGTGAGCTGAGCCAGGATGTTTTCTTTAGTCGTGGGCAGTGTGACAAGAATGGGGCCTCCAAATAAGGTCACTCAGGATGTGTTTAACAACACCGGGTGAAATCTGTGGCAAAGGCATCTGCACATACACACACACACACACACAGAGCATCCAATGTACATTCCCTCGGCTCAGTGCGTCAGTATTCCTAGAATAACTGCTGGAGAGGCACTCCACCCTTGTGCTTCCAGTGCTGGGGGTGTGATTGTCCCAGAGCCACTTGTAACAGTGATTTTAAGGAAGGGGAGAGAGAGGGACAGGCCCCTGATTTTCGTGACCTCTTTCGAAGAGATGCAGTGCAAAGGAAATTATTAAGAGCAGAGGTAGTTTCGAATCTGTCAACCCAAACTCCCTTGTGAGCTGAGCAGCAGAGAGCAAGAGGCTTCCTGAGGCCAGCACAGGCACTCAGACGGCACAGAATGCTGCAAAAGGGCAAGCCACCCACCTGTTTAAATATAAGTCAATATGCTTTATTAGGCAAGAGTGCTACAGGTGTTCCTACGTGATGAAAGGAACTCCAGCACTGTGAGGGGACGTGTAGTTTTACTCGTAGGAGAATCTTGGAAGGCAAATCCATTAGATTGAGTAGAAAACACTTTTTTTTTTCTAACCTGCAAATTTCTGATGGTCCACAAAGCCCTTCCAAAAGGTAAATCAAAGTCACTTGTAGTAACTTAAATTTGTTGCAAAAAAAAGTTTGCCTTTGCCTTGTGAGTCCTCTCCAGACTGAGGGGATAAGCAGTAAAAGAAAGCAGCACTAGGCATGACACAGAGCTGCTGAGGGTTTTACAGAGCTGAGATGGTAAGTTTGGATCCCAAAACAACCTAAAGCTGAAACTCAAAGCAGTCAAAATGGGGGAAACTCAGACCCCAATCTGCTCCTGTCACCCTCAGTTCCTTCTGTGTACACTTTTGGGTATAATTTGAAGTTAAATTATGACACCAGGGAGGCCTGAGCATCACCTGTGTTCCAGCTGAGGCACCTGGCCCAGGTGAGTGCCCAGAATACCTGGCTAAGCCTGAGCTGAGGTGCCTCTGGAGCAAGGAGCAGGAGGCAGCAGGAGCAGACCTGGGACAAAGGGATGGCAGGGAGGGAGGGGAGTGAGACTCACTAAGGGCTGGAGCATCAATCACAGAATCACAGAACCACAGAATCATTTGGGTTGAAAGGGGCAATAAAAATCATCTTGTTTCAATCCCCTGCTGTGGGCAGGGACACCTTCCCCCTAGACCAGGCTGCTCAGTGATTATCTCAAATAAATTTCATCCTGAAAGCTGGGCTCTGTCTTATCTGTCTTTTCCTCTCATCTTTTGCTCTGGAGTGAGGATTTCCTTACTCTGCCTTGGTTGCTGACATTCACCATAGGTGGTAGCTCCTCCAGGCTGTCTCCCAGCTCCCTTTCCAGGATACATCTAAGGAAAGCCCTGCACCGCTGTGGCACCTGACACTGCCTGTGCAGCACCCCTGCAGTGGGAAGTGGAAAATGTGGCAATGTGAAATGGTTTCGGTCTTTAAATTCAGTTCTATTTTTTCTTTTTTTTTTTTTTTGTCCCTACAACAAGCAATTTTCTTTTAATTATCAGGGATTTCTTAGCTGAGAACTGAGAAAAGCCATCTCAATTCATCAAACACCACAGAGCAGTATAGAAATCTGGAAAATCAATACCAACTCCTGTGGTAAAAGTTGCAGAAATATTATTATTGCTGATGCATCAGCATAACATGCAAGACAGGAAAGGTTGTCATCACTTCTATTATAACAGACTTGGCTGGAGGAGTAAAGCAGCTTTCATACACCTGGATACCCCATCAACAGTGGAATGGGTAGAAGATAAGTGAAATACCCACAGAAGGAATAAATGGATCAGCCTGAAATAAAAAAGACATGGACATGGACTGTAAAAAAACCCCAAAACCCACAGTAAACCACATGCAGTGGGCATTTATAGGTTTAAAGTAAAAAAGTCTATGAAAAAGCAGAATTTGTATTATCATCTTCACAGGCAGAGACTTAATAAATTCACTTTAGCCCAGAAGATTAAAAAGAACTTAGTAAAATCTGGAGTTTTGCTGCTGCTGTGGGAAACTTTAGAAAATGCCAAACAATTCAAGCTTGTAAAAGTAATTTTTGCTTGTCTGACTATTATAAAAAGAGAAACAGATGCTCACAACTGGCATATGCTTAAATGAGGTTGAATAAATTTTTCAAACATCTGAGAATGTTTTCTGTGCCACCAAGGCACTGGAGAGAGATCAGATCAGTGCATGCTGGCAAGCACAGCAAAATGTCATGGTGAATATGAAACATCAAACCAGAAAAACTGCAGTCACAAAAGAATGACAGAATATTCCAAGAGGGTACAGTGCCTCTGTGAGACACTTCTGCAACTGCCCCTGAGGTATCAACATCCCCATTTCCATAAGAGTCTAATAAAAAGGGCAAAGGAAAAAACCAGAACAACCAACCAACCAAAAACGCCAAACATTTATTCTAAGACCAGAGTGAAAATATGGGTGGATAATTTCAACAGTAGATAGAAATATTGCTTTAAAAAAATGCGAAGAAAAATTAACCCTCCTTTCCTTCTAAGCTATGTTTTAATTTAAAGCATGTCAGATGCTTATAAGCAGTAAAACATCTGAGGCCTGAACTGTCTTTCAGTGCAGCCAGCTTTGTCAGCCTACTCAGTTTAAGATCTGACCCTTATACACTTTGGCTAAAAAGTGCTGTCATTTACACAGGTGAATATACTCTGACGCAAGTCTCTGGATTTACACAGGTGTGGCAGCAGGATTTGGCAGAGTTTTACTAATTTTAAACAATAAAAAAGCCAAAATCAGATCCGCTTTTGCAGTGAGTTACAGTTGTATCAATCGATTACTGTTATCAATCCATTATATGCTGATGGTACAGCTCCACAGCTTGTAAATGAAACTAAGAATTTTTCATGTTGTGTCCAGATAGAGACTGAAACTGAACATAACACTGCTACAGTTAAAATCCTATGCTTTCATTAAAGAAATACTCATTTATTGTTTGGCACTTTTGTCAGGTTTATATTAAATTTTGAAACAAAACTTAACAGTCGAGTTTCGGAACCTGTCACTCCTATCATTGATTCACCCATATACAGTGTCCCATTAGTACAGCATTTTCATGTAATAAATGGAGCCACCGTTTTTAAAATCAGAAAATTTGTTTGTAAAGACCTAGCACATTGGCAGGATACCCGAGAAGCAGGTCTTGTATCTTGGAACACTTTTTACAAACTGCCAGCCAGACGTGCAAAGCAGGAACAAACATCCAGCTTTTAAGTGTTTTACACATTATTTTCAGCTGGTTTTGGCCAATTTTAGATTATTTATGTGACTCAGAAGGAAACAGGAGAAATAAAAGGGACAGTTTATTTGAAGTAGGCTCTGCTCATATCAAGTTCCCGTCACTTAAATGGAGTGACACAAGTATCAGCTCAACAGGCTTGGTGTGGAACTTACACCATAATGAAGGGGGAATCAGGCTCAGGACAACTTAATATTAACTTTTGGTACATTTGCAACAAAATTTTAGCTGTATTTGATGTTTCCACTAAATCAGAATGCAGCTTGGGAACGGTGAGGGGAGGTGGGAGTCTGAATAAACACATCTGGCAAAAAAGAAAGATAATTCAGGTCCGAAGGGTCATTCCCTTCAGTTCAAGTGCAGTGGATTGCCCTTCCTGGATCCAACAGTAGGGGCGTGGGAAGCTTTCAGATGTCACAGGGTTGTAGATAACATTTGAACATATGATTAGCTTTCGTGAGCTGTCTTTAGAAACCTTACATTTTTCCCCCACACACCTTAGCCAGAGATCCTTCCCTTGAGGTTTCGGGACACTTAAAATGTTGCCTTGCCAAAAATCAAGGATGTGGAGAAGGTTTTCCTGTGTGATGTCATGTTGCTGCCCTATATAAGCCTCTGCAGAGAAGAAGGGATCCTGTCTGAGGATTCACACTCCAGGCACGAGGGGAGGCGAGGAGCAGACGCTGACCCACCATGGAGCGGCGAGCCATTCCCCAGGGCATTCCCTGCAGCTCCCTGCTCCTGCTGCTCTGCAACCTGAAGGCTTCCCTCGCCTTTCCCAACTCCTCTCCGCTGCTGAGCCCCAGCTGGGGGAATGGAGACCACCTGATGCACCTCTACACCGACACGGAGAGGAGCAGCTTCCACCTCCAAATCAACGCCGACGGCTACGTCGATGGCGCTCCTCACCAAACCATCTACAGTAAGTGGCTTCCTACGGACCTCCATGGGAGCAGGATAGGGACAATGAGATTTTTTACTTCCTCACCACCTATAGAAAATCCCCTCTTCTCATTAGGCAGGCAGGCAGAGGAGCACAGCCATGGGATGGAAAATATGCATCATTATAATTCTCCTTTTGTTTAACAAATAAAATCGCTCCAAAGAAATGTAGTGGATGGGGAATTTCATTCCTTGCTTAGAACAACTAAAGTCCTGTGGTTCCTGTAATACTCTGCAAGGAAAAACCACCTGAATTATCCTTCACTTCATGATTTTAACCCTAGTTTCTGGTAGAAGTTCGTATTAGAGGTTGGTAATGACATCCCCCAAATAGCTACTTCCCACTGATGGTGCTACCAAAGGAACTGCACTGAGGGAACTCGCCAGAGCATTGCTGGAAAACTGATGGCATCCATAAAATCTGTATTTTGGAGTAGAGGGCTGAAAACTACTAAAACTTAAGTTTCAATGTGCACAGAACATGGGCATACAAAGGTCAGTTAAAAAGGGGAAAACTATGAAAGACCGGACTGGCATAAAAGAAGTGTTGAGCCTCTGGGGCTCATGAGAAGAAACTATGCCCTAGTATCACTAAAATGTTCTCAAATTGTGTCTTCACAGTTTATTTTACTATGTATTTTATTATTCTATTTAAACAGAGAATAGTTTATTCTTCTTCCTTTGCTAAATACTTGGCCCAAACTCTTTAGTTAGTAGACAAATGTGGGGGGTTTTAAGACTTAGGGCTCTTTTATAGCATGTCAAAAGTACTTCTCTCTTAGCAGCACTCAAATCACAAGTAGCTATGCATCACAAAATCAAGTTGTTGTTGTTATTATTATTATTACTATTATTATTATTACATCTATTTTATACACTCAGTTAAAAGTCTAAGCCTAGGTAATGGAGATTTTACATAAGTAAATAAGCATGTTTTTTAAAGTTATAATTTAATTAATGAGGAAAAAGGATCACATTCTGCTATTTTTTTAAGGAACTGATAATGAAACACTCACAGAAATGCTGGCACAGTCTTGTTATTCTTCCTACATATTAAAAGATTTTATAAAACTCCTTTTATGTATGTTGATCAAGAACCAGTGTGGGATTTTAGAGAACAACAGACAGCAAAATATCACATTTTCTCTTATCTGCCATGAAACAAGTACAGCAGGATTTGGAATGGTGGAGCAGGAAAGATGGAAATCAGACAACAAAAGGAGTATTGAGAGGGAAGGTGACTGATTTGCTGCCACTGAGCCACCAGCCAATGGGAAGTGCCAAGTTCTGCACCAGGGTGGCATGGCCTAGGTGTGCACAGATCTCCACTGTGGGACAAGGCAACAGGCACTGAGTCAAATGCAAGGAGCAGGTCAAGGAAAGTTGTTATTCCCACTTTACCTGGCACGGGTGACATTGCTCTTGGAGCACTACAGCAACCCCAGTTGAGGTTAGATGAGGAGAAGATGGAGCTGGTCTGGCAGAGGGTTTTCAGGGGGCCTTGATCATGATCTGTTGTGGTTTTAGTCCAGCAAAGAGGATGTTAAGGGCAATGTAATCACAGAATCACAGACTGGTTGAGGTTGGAGGGCACCACAGAGGGTCACCTGGTGCCACCTCCCTGCTCCAGCAGGGCCATCCCAGAGCACAGGGCACAGGATTGTGTATCCAGGTGGCTCTGGAATATCCCCAGTGAGGAGACTCCACACCCTCTCCGGACAATCTGTTCAGGGCTCGGGCACTGCACAGGACAGAAGTTCTGCCTCATGTCCAGGTGGAACTTCCTGGGATCAGTTCCTGCCCATTCCTCTGGTGCCATTGCTGGGCACCACTGAAAAAACACCACAGGGCAGTCACAAAGATGAGGGGGACAAACTCCCCCTGTGCATGGGCAATGTCCTCAGACCGCGATTTGGGACTTCAGGGGGAAAAGAAGTTGTCTTTGGGAGGTTAGTGCCACACTGGAACAGGGCACCCAGAGAGGTGCTCTCCATCCTGGGAGCTTTCCAAAGCCACAGAGAACTTGATTTAGGGTGGGCAACAGTCCCAGGTCATGTGGGAGGTTGGTTTGGACTCCCAGAGGTCACTTCCAGCCAGAGCATCCATGGATCTGTAAATTCACTGTTGAACTGGATCTTGGATTTGATGTTTTTGTTGTTCTGAACAGGTGCCCTGATGATCAAGTCTGAGGGTGCTGGCTCTGTAATAATCACAGGTGTGAAGAGTGGACGCTACCTGTGTATGGACATGAAAGGAAACATATTTGGCTCGGTGAGTGACCTTTCCTAAGCCTTGAGGCTGAATGGCCAGTGCATTCTGCTGCTGTGGTGCCCATTTCCCCAGCCAGAGCAAGCCTGGGTAGCTGCAGGAGGGGGAAATGTAAAAGAGGATCTGACACTTAGGTCAAACTTTCCTCTTTCCTTTGATTGTATTAAGTTGTAGAGCTGACAAAAATCATCTGAGGTCCTGCCTGGGTAAATGAGGACAAAATGAGATCCAGTGAGGGACCAATCTGTAGCACAGAGCCGTGGGTTGAGACCCTCTGGGAGAAAACAGGGTTTATCATTAAAATTCCTTTGCTGAAAGCATGGACATGCAAGTACGATCTACATATGGGTCAGACCTGGGAGCTTAGAAAAACACCTGCTGCAGGAGCTCATCCCTCTTTCCCTCTTTAACCGGTGTTTGTAATTCACCAGACCCCTCTGCTCATAGGTGTCCTGTTTTTTCCCCTCAGCATTACTTCAGCCAAGAGGACTGTGTATTCAACCACAGGACGCTGGAAAACGGCTATGATGTGTACCAATCCCCCAAACACCACTTCTTGGTGAGCTTAGGCAGAGTTAAACAAGCCTTCTCCCCTGGGATGAACCCACCACCATATTCCCAGTTTTTGTCCAGGAGGAATGAGATCCCCCTGTTCCGATTCAACACGCCGGAGCCCCACAGACACACCAGGAGCGCAGATGTTGATCCGGTAGATCCTCACCAGATCCTGGTCCCACAGAGGAAGACCCCGGCATTCAGCTCCCCGCTGCAGCAGCCAGCAGACTTTCCCCACATGCCCAGGGAGCCCATGAGGATCAACCAGAACGACGTGGTGAACCCCGACGATCCCCACGCTATGATGGAGGCCAGGAGGTACCCAAGCCCCCGCTTCTACATCACAAGATAACCGCGGCCCCTGCGCTTCCCAGGTGAAGACAGGGGCAAAAGGAACTGTCTGTCACACTCAGCCTGAATGCCAAAGTGGCTCTTAGAAACCTGGGAGACATTGGGAAAAGTGCCTTAGCTTCAAATCTTGTTCTGTCAGTAAGCTGCTGTCTGTAAGTACAACTCAGATTTTTCCAGCTGGGGCTCTACTGGAAAGATCCATTTTTGAAAACAATAACACAAACCAAACCTTTTAGGGTCTGAATTACCTGAAGTTTGCATCAATGAGGAAAAGAAAAAAGAAAGAAATCTCTTGTATGAAATGGGAAACTGATGTTATGTTACTGATGTAGAGACCTGGAGCATCTGACATTCCAGCAGAGACAGGGAACCCTCTTACTAGCACCATCCTGTCCATGCACAGCAGACAAACTACCAGGTGGTGTGTTATTTTATTATAGAAAAATTACCATGTATGTCATGTATCCAGTATCTGAAGGGGCTACAAGGAAGCTGGAGAGGAGCTCTTCATCAGAAACTGCAGAGACAGGATAAGGGGGAATGGCTTCACCCTGACAGGAGCAGGTTTAGACTGGATATGAGGGAGAAATTGTTCCCTGTGAGGGTGGGGAGGCCCTGGCACAGGGTGCCCAGAGAAGCTGTGGCTGCCCCATCCCTGGCAGTGTCCAGGACAGGACTCTGAGCAACCTGGGATAGTGGAAGGTGTCCCTGCCCATGGCAGGGGGTGGGAGTGGATGAGCCTTAAGATCCCTTCCAACCATCCTGCAATTCTTTGTTTTTAGCTTTTAAGTTGGAGCTTCATTCTCTCTTCACCCATATGAGTCAAAAAAAGGCCACTCTGTTGTCATAGGAGCAGCAGACGTGGAAAATTGGAGGAATTGACAGGACAACAGGACAGGATTAAAGGGTCCTGTGGAAAAAGAGCAATTTCTGACACTGAATCCAAGCTGAGGTTTTGAAAAAAAGAGGAGTGTCTCACTCTCTCTCAAGTGGTTCTCTATCACAGTTCTACATTTACTAAATTGTAGCATCCCAATATGAAAATAAAGACCATTAGTTTTGCATATTTCCAACCCAGAGAGAAGTACCAGGATTAATAATAATCAATAGTGTGTTAAACAGAACGGTTTGTTTTGCATAATACTGAACTCTACAGGGGGAAAAAATATGTTTTATAAGTATCAAACAATTAATATTTAGACTATAATGAAGACTCCCATTTAATGAGTGAAAATTAGGTTTGTATTTAGAAATGGAATATCCAATTAGCATCCATGTTTGTATTCAGTTCTGAGCAGGTATCAGATGCTTTATACTTTTAGGAGTGAAATTACTATTAATCAAGAGATCTATAATGGTGACAAAACATTTTCCCTAGATTACTTCATGCTTTGGGTAAGTTCACTTTGAAAAAGCTATTCTTGATGGACTCCGCAGAAATCAGTTGCAAGGCACTGATGAGCAGCACAAAAATCCAGTGTGCCAGATATTAGAGAAGAGGTTTTTATTTTGTGGGGTTTTTTCCATGTCAAGACACAGATTCTTCTGCTCTGTTTATTTAGAGTATTTATCAGCCTGATAACAATTTGAAGTGGTGCACTGCTCCTCAGTGTGCTCATAGCAACACACAAAAAACATCAGGTTGGATGCTGTTCCTTTTTTCTTTCTCATGAAGTAGTTCACTGAACACACTGGAGTTACATCAGTGCAACAAAATCAAAGTAAGACTCCCCTGTGCTTCTTGCTTTCATTTAATTTTTTCTGGATTTAGCACAGCAGCCGGACTGCTGACAGGTTTTAAAATAATCTCTTTTTTCCTCCCATATATGTATATATACACAATATCTCTTTATCTACCACATCCAACTCATTATGTTGGAAAAGTCATAGGTCCTGATTCTGCTCTTAGAACAGTTTTTCCACATGGAGAGATTCCTAATTAGTATAAATACTTACGAGCACAGGATAAGCCAAATGATCAGGATTAGTCCAAGAGTTCCATCTCTTAGAATTTGTTTTTCTAAAGTTATCATGGTTTTGATTGATTTCTGAAGGAAAAGGAATTAAGGGAATTGCAGGCAGGCAGACAGTTGTGGTTTTTCTTGCTTATTCAAAATACAGCAAGACTTTTTAATTTGCTGTCTATACAGTGGAGAGGTGTGATTTTATTTATGTTCTAGTTTGATGACTTTACCATTGTTGATTCCTGTACCATTGTTCTTGGCTTTTGCTCCTTGAGAACTCTGGACTTCAAGTACACCAGCAAAGTTTGCATTTTGCATTAGTTATTGCAAGCTCCACAGAGCTCCTCTCTAGGACTCTGAGGTAACTGCCCTACAACAACTGGAATCATTAAAAGCTCTGTCCACATTAAATTTTGATGGGAAATGTTGGTGGGGTTAAATCTATAGACCAACTCTATATTCCCACATTAGAACAAAGTAAGTAGAGTTGCTCACTCTATCAGTAGCCAGGGGATAAGTAAGCTAAGACTGAATACTCAAAAAACCATATTTGTAACAACTATAGGCAACTGTATCAAAACTTAAAAGAATTTATTCTTCAGTGGAGACGCTGGCAATCACCAGCTAGTAAGAAAGCATTACTTATTTATGTCACAGTATTTATTTATTTATTTGAGTGGGTCTTAAATCCCACAGAATATTTATAAGTATTTATAATAATGTATTATAGAGACTATTTCCTTTTATAAAAGTACCAATAAACTTTTCCATTCTCTCCAAATGGTGGATTCTGCATTGTCTGTTCAAGCTCCCCCTTCCAGAAGTACTTGAGTGAACAAGTAGATGGTAGCAGCAGCATCTGAAAATGTGTGCTGCTGTCCCCTGTGACTTCCAGCCTCACGGGTTTCAGCTTCCTAGGTGTTTCATGCCCCCCAAATAAAAAATTTCTGTGAAAGATGATGAGAAAAAACAGTGTCTTAGTAGGTCTAGACTGACCATGAAGGGATTTTCACCTCTGTTGGGAAATGTCTTTTACAAGCAATGGGAAACCTCTGGTCTGTCAGTTCAGTCCTGCTGGGAATTATTTGTGATCCTGGCTCAAAGTTCTCGGGATAAAAAATACTTGGTAAATTAAAAGCCTCTGCAGGGAGGGCTCTGAGCAGGGCCCAGGCTCTGCTCCGTGGGGCCCAGCAATGGCACCAGAGGAACGGGCAGGAACTGATCCCAGGAAGCTCCCCCTGGACATGAGGCAGAACTTCTGTCCTGTGCAGTGACCAAGCCCTGAAAAGATTGTGCGGAGAGGGTGTAGAGTCTCCCTCACTGGGGATATTCCAGAATCATCTGGACACAATCCTGTGCCCTGTGCTCTGGGATGGCCCTGCTGGAGCAGGGAGGCGGCACCACATAAGCCCCTGTCAGGGTCCAGCCTGACCCATTCTGTGAAGACTCAAGCAGTTGTAAGATTGGAAGTTCATCATTTCCTCCTCTGTATGCTATTCTGCCCCACATAGTTATTGATGATGCCTTCTCACTAATATCTCCACATTCTTGTATTTTTATTCAAAGTCATTAGGAAAAAATTGCCCCCTGAGGGACTTAAATAGCAGCTTTTCTCCAGCTCAGTGCTTGACCTTGGACATTACTACTTCTATGCCCACTAATTCCTTGCATACCTACTTCACCTTTTTTTTTTTTTCTCCTAAGCAACATGTATCTTTTCCAGCTGAGCTGATGGTTTCCATTGTGGCGTTAAGCACTCAATTAAAATTCACCTAGATCATGTTTCATTTTTCCCTTCCCTATACATTAGTTACTTCATCAAAGAAGTACCCATTTAGTCTAGTGTGAACTACTTATGGTAAAAACTCATGTAATTAGATTCCAGGTTTCATTTACCTCTCTTGTCTGTAATTACTTTCTCCTTCAGAATTTGTTGCATTAACCACTATTCAAATTTCTTTGGAGAAGCAGAATTAAGTTTTGTGATTCTTGGGACTATCCTGTGCAGGGCCAGGAGGTGGACTCAATGATTCTTGTGGGTCCCTTCCAACCCAGGATATTCCATGATTCTAAAACTAATTTTGTGATTCCTGCCCTTCTGAAATCAAACCTCCTTTTTTCCCCTCAGCTTTTAAATTCAGTAAATTCACTTTTCAGTGGCCAGCTTTTCCAAAATACGGTCAGGACTTACTACAGTCAAGTCTGGTGCACCACCCTGCTCCCATTCAGCTATGGCTGGATGATCCAACTGGGCATCAGAAGGGAAGAATATTACACTCAAGGGAGTTCCGCCTGGACCTCAGGTGCATTCTTTTGGTGACCAGTAACAGCCTGCTCAAGACTCCTGGGTTTTACCCCAGTATCTTCCTGTGCCATACCCTCTGTGCCCTCGGGAGTCCTGCTGCCAGCCTCTGGCACTCGGGTAAGTAATCCGTTGCCACACAGAGTCCCTGCACCCCAGGAGCCCCAGAGCTGTTTGCAGGTGACACCAGAGCTGTCACACAGGAGACCCTCCTGAATGGCACTGGAATCACCACACACACACACAGATCCCCCGCAGTGGCTCTGCCATATCCATGGATGCCAGAAAAGCAGCTCACAAATCACTGCGCAGTTCACTTGTGCCCATGCAGCTGCCGTTTGCCTGGAATTACAAAGATCCAAAAACCTCAGGCTCATGGCCAAAGCCCTCAAAAGCAGGACACATCTGGGGAAAATCTGACGTATTTTAGGTCCAGGCATGTGGGCTGTGGATCTGAGGCAGCCAAAAGCTTGGATAGAGAATGCATCTGATTTAAATTCTGTTCTAAATGGAAGGGGAAAAAAAGGAAAAAAAAGGGAAAAACCTCCTCCTATTGCAAAGATAGGGCTATGTCTGGACAACATTGTTCAACAGAGAACTGTGGGAATAGAAAAATATCTTTGCTTTAGAGGAAGGAAACTGTGGTACTACCAGAGCTCTCTGCCTGATGGCCGCTCGAGAAGAGGCAGACCTGTGGGGAGATAATGTTGGTGGAGTCAGCATCCATTGCCACTACCGAGTAAACCCTCAAATATTTATGTTCTGTTACTATTCCTAACAGACCCATTTATTGCTGCAGCTCTCCTTTCCTGTGATCCCAATAAACTGTACAGATTTACTGTACAAATGCGCAAGAGTCACTTGACCAAAAAAAGATTTAGTCTCAGTGTCAATGTAAAAACTTAAAAAGAGGAGTACTATACACAGGCCTAAAGAAAAAAGCTTTTAGAATTAGCCTCAGAAGCTTCCAAAATTAGTGACTTTTTAATGCAGAGAGAACCTGACATCTGACATAACAAAGGAGAAATAACAAGTGCAACTATTTTAGGGCAGCCTATAAGCCCACCTAGGCTGATGTCCTGTCTCCAGCAATGTCAAGGGATATATGATATGATGATATGATAATGAGGGAGAAAGCACATCTGGGCAACTGCAGGACACTCTTGACCGCTCGTACTGCCTTGGCCACTGGCAGATGTGTTCGCAGCATTTTGGTGTGTTTTACAACGTCTGAATTGGGAGATTCTGATGCATGTTCACTGAAAAATGTGACTTCATTAAGACAGGAGCTGTTTAGAAAACCTGAGTGGTTTCACCCTTTGGTATTTTTCCTCGTTAGGCACCACGGTACCATCTGCTCACCCTGTGTGAGAGTTACAAGAGGAAAGAATTTGGTAACAGTAAGTTAAAACAATCACACAGACAGGCTGTTTAGGCTGGGTCTAAATTTTAACAACTTATAAATACAAAAAAAGAAGGTAAAGCATATCACAGAGGAAGAGTCAAAAATCCCTTGAGGAATAGCATGACCCAAGCAGTGGTAAAGCACTTCACAAAGTAGTAGATGTTCTCCCAACATGGCATCATGGCATCATCAGCAAGAACAAAATATTAATTACCTGCTTGAGAGCAGGCAAGAAAGAAAAAGAAACCTTTTAAAGTGAGAAGCACCCCAATCACTAGTGTGTTTTGAAATACCAGACGAAATGACAGACTCGGGGAGAAAAACGTCACATATCCATGCATCCTCTCGCATTTTCAACTCCGTTAGTCTGGCTCCAAGAAGAACTGATGGAATGACTGGCAAAATTCAGGACATGGCAGTTCCAGGGGAGTTTCAGCTGTTCAAAGCACTGACAGGAGAATTCTCTGCTATGTAAGTGGCCTGCCCGAAATACACTGGCACTACCAGGGACAGGCAAACTCAGAATGAACTTCTGTCCCACTCTCCTACCATCAACTCTGTTAGAAGTCATAATTAAAGCTCTTCCATCTTCATTGGCTGTGGCCATCAATTTAGAATTGAGGAGCCTTCTAGCAAGATGCATTTCACAAAGAGCTTGAGGAGTCCGTGCAAAAGTCATATTCCCATTTTAGCTTCCAGTGAAGAATTATTTCTTTCAGTATATAGAGAAGGAGTTATTTTATTACTGAAAAAGAGCTATAGACACTTATAAACAACATCAGCCCTAAGAGTCTTTTTCACAGTAAAAGGCCAGGAAGAAAAAAAAGGAAGTTATGTGATCTGAGCAAAGTTTCAAAGGTCAATATTAAGAAAGATTTTTACCTCAAAAGAAATACAGATGAAATGGGAGCTCTATTCAGAAGCCTTTAATTACTTTTTTTTTTAACAGGCTTAAAATACGCAAATGAAGAAAAAATATGTGAATCTTATAAATAACATAAACCAGAGAAACTCACACTGTAACACCACAAACACCCCAGTGGGGAAAGAATGCAGTATTAACACCAACAACCACCAAATAATCAAACTTGCCTCATTCTAGCCAAAAGTATTCATAGAATCAAGTACATGACTGCAGCTGACAGAAGGATTCCAGTCAGGTACAACTCACCCCAGAGAGAAAGTTCTTTTTCCAGAAAAGAGACCATTACTACATGCATACGAGGTTCCTCATCCTGCTCACAGGTAAAAATAAATACTCTGTGTTTGTGTACAGTGCTCTTCAACAGAGATCTCGACAACCTGAACAATTTCTTAGGAAATACTCCTGGCGAGGTAGGTTTATCGTCATTCCCACTTTACAAATGGAAAGGAGACTTGCCCAGGGTCTCACAGATATTCAGTGGCAGAGTCACATCCCCTGGCTCTGCACCAAACCTTTTCCACTGGGCAATGTTCCTTCCTAGGTTCTACTATTGCATTCAAAAATTTATTTTAAGACAACATGTATGTTTCATATTACAATATAGCATTTTGTAATAAAACAAGAATACAGTATAGCTCAGCTTTGAGGTACCATTCCTCTCCCCTCCCCAACCCTTCCACGTGGAAGTAACCAAAATAATTATGGAGTAATGCAAAGGAGTTGTTTGAAATATGTGCTCTAGGAGCAGATATGCAAGTGACTGGAAGTATTATGTTTCTGAGAACAGAGAATATTTGTTTTATTTTGCTACTGCCAACTTACACTGGGCACAAGGACCATGCAAATTGTGTTTTTTAAGATGGCAAGCAGTTGCATGTCTCCCTTCTAGCAGTTTAGTGTCAGCAATTCCAGTCAATCCCAGTAATTACTACAGATACTTTTCCCAAACTTAGAAAAATGGTGATCTAATCCCACTTTCCCCCTACAGAGACTCTTAAAACACTTTTGAAGCTACACATTCAGCTCCCACATCCACTAAGTGAGAGTCTTGGTTAAGACAGACACACGTGATTGTAGGTTTTAACAAATTCCCGTTTTCAAGTTTTATAATGAAATGACTGACTCCTGTATTGGGACTGACAGAAGACAGCTGGGATTTGGTTAAATTTGCTGGTAAGGTGCAGTTGAGATCTGAAACAAAATAGCCAATCCAGTTCCTCATGTAGGCTCCATGACTCACCACCAAAATATTGGCATCTAATACCATGGAAGATCCACCGCCCTCAGAGCTCGGCTCCGCCTCACTGCAGTGGTTTGTCCAAGGGAAAACAAACTGTTCTCCAGATGTTCCTGAGCTCCTGCCTGGTGCAGCAGGCTTGCCGTGCTCCTGCTCCAACTCAACAGCCAGCTGGCACAGGAATTCAAAAAAATCCCTCGCACGCTCTCTCACCTGCAGGGAAGGAAGCGTTGTGAAGAATGAAGAGATTGTTGTGAAGCAAGCAGAGATTCTGCCTTTCAGAAATCTGACATGTAACTACTTCAGTTAAAAGACAAAGATTGCTCACAGACAAGGCTCAGAAGCCAATGTAAGTTACTGACCGCTGTGCAAACTCCTCTGCCCTCCAGAGAGCAATTGCTATCATCCTCCTGTAAGCCAGAGCTTCAATGAGGAGTCAGGCTCAAAATCAGTACTTTAGTCATAAAGAGATTCCCCACTTGGCAGCCACTGTTATCAGACCAAGCAGTATTTTTCAGCTTACGAAATATCTCTGGTTGGGCTGAGCTCTCAGTAGGAAGCTCCCAATAGCTGCAATTGCACTGATAAAAAAGCCTAGAATTCAGGGCATAAATAAATAAACAAACAAACAAATAAATAAATACCATACTTCATCCAGTGTTTCTCCTCCAGAAGGTGTGAATGAAGGACATTGCTCTCCAGCATCCTTTGCCATAGCCTTGAGGTCAGCCAAAGGCCTTCCTTCGGCAACACCGTATTTCTGTAAGGGAAAAAGGGGATTTGGCAGGATGGGTCAGGTCTCCTGTGCCCCTTCCAGAGGGTGCAATCAGCTCTTCACAGCTTGTTTTCTTGAATTCTCAAGGCTTAGCTACCTTTCACATTTTATCTCAGTTTTGGGCGAGGAAATATCTTTACACATATCCTTTTAAACAGCAGATACACATATATATTTTTATTTTTTTCTTTTTATACACATGGTGGGTAGACAAATACAATAAGAGCAGCATCGCATTTAAAGGATGGACATTCAAAACATGGCCTTCAGCCTGATCTTTGCCTGGAGATTTTTTCCTCCACTGACACTCATCCCCAGCATACAAAATTCAAATGTCTTTGTGACTGAGGTCACAGTGCAAGTGCTTCTGTATGTAGCCCTTCACATGAGGATAAACTCCATTTACTTTTTGCTTGCAGAAAGGCTACAGGGAATTATTTTTCACATGTAAGAGACCAGTATTTTCTCTAAACACCTGTGAAGTCTCCATAACAGAGGATGGATCCATTTTCAATTCAGAATTTTTGAAAAAGACATTAAAAAAGGAAACAAAATCACATGAATACCCTCCCGATTAAAAGTAAATAATAAGGCCTCGCTGACTTCAGGGGAAGAATTGGAATTTCTGAGAGAAAAAAGATTCAAACAGGAAATGCTACAATCACGTGCTGCTCCTTAAACACTAAGTCTTACCTTATTTAAACCGTTAAAGCATCATAGTTACAACTCTCATCACTAAATTTTGGCTCTGCTGCACCCTTCTGCAAACAGTTTATTGCCCCTGATGTGAACAGTTCCGTTTTCAGTGATTAAAAACACATCAAGTAGTGCTCTCCACTGTTAAATCTACTATTCAATAAGCCAAGATGCCCATCAGCAGTAAGTTACATTTTCAAATTGTTCAATATTTGATAACAAATCCTTTTGGCACTTACTCTCTCTCGCAGTCTTGCATCATACTTGATTTCCAAATCTTTGCAAAACCTGTTTTTCCCTAGAATGGCAGCAGCAGTCTAAAAAGTGAATATACAGTCACATCAACTGGACAGAACGTAACACACCACCTTACACCACCACAGCCAAGGTGAATCCCATCAGCAGCATCCAACAACACAGACCAACAAAATAGAAAGTTTTTCAGCTACCAGTCTGTCAGAATTGGATAAATGGCCCGGGCCAGGCAATAAAAATAGAAAAGCTGCAATCTTCTGGCAGTTCCTTCCCAATTCAAAGCCCAGAACAGCTGAAGACACAGCACCCTTGAGAGGTGGGCAGCGGGGTTTACTGGGATAAGAGCCACATCTTGTCTTGAGTAGAACACAGAGCAATCATGTCCACACATTCTTTATGTGTAGTACATGGGCCAGACTCACAGCTGTATTCCCCAAAACTGCTCAGCTAATCCAACTGAAAAAACATCTGACACCTGTCTGGCTGCCACAGCCAATCCTTAAGGCTGGAAGAGACCTCTGGAGACCATTTAATCCAACTCCCCTGCCCAGGCAGGGTCACCTGGAGCAGGTGACACAGGTGCGTGTCCAGGTGGGTTTGGAATGTCTCCAGAGGGAGACTCCACGTCCTCCCTGGGCACCTGTTCCAGGGCTTTGCCACCCTCAATGTACAGAAATTCTTCCTCATGCTGAGGTGGAACTTTTTGTGTTTTGGTTCGTCTCCACTGCTCCTCATCCTGTCACTGGGCACCACTGGAAACAGCCTGGCACCATCCTCTGACACCCCTTGGAGATATTTATATGCATTAATGAGATCCCCTCTCAGTCTTCTAGAGGCTAACCAGGCCCAGCTCCCTCAGTCCCTCCTCATAAGACAGATGCTCCAGACTCCTCATCATCTCTGTGGCCTCCACTGGGCCCTCTCTGGTAGCTCCTTGTCTTTCTTGGGAACCAGAGGACGGCTGACCTGCTCCTGGTTCTTACATGCATCCAAGTGTGAAGGCTGCACTGGCTTCACAGACAGTTTGGGCTGTGCTAATATCCACTCCCAATCAATCTGACATTTAAAGAACTCATTTTGAAAATGCTCCTTGGATTCTGGAACAAATAAGCAGCCTTGTTGTACCACTGGCACATTTAACATATTGCTTAGGACAAATCTGATCTTGGAACTTTAACCTTCTGTCAAAGAATAACGCAGAAATAAAGACAGGGTTGAATCCACTTCCTCGTGTATACGCACAGCACAGTTATTTGTATGATTATATGCAGGAATTGTTCTTTTGCAACAGAACTTGTACATTCCTCTCGCATTTGAGCTGTGAAGTGACAGTGTAGTAACAGGCCCTTCAGAGACTTGCAGCTGCCAAGAAAGGGAGTTCCAACCACATGGAAACTTCAGCTTTACACATCTCTGGGAAAGCTTTCCCAACGTCTGGATAGCTTGTCAAACAAATGGCAAAACACATTTCCTGTATGCAAAGGAAAAATTCAGGTCTTTCACATTAGGAGACTGAAATTTTGAAAGTGCTCCTCATGGAAAAGGCTGTCCCTAATATAAAAAATCCCAAACCAATTCCCATAAGGCAGGCACACAGCACAGTTTTATGAAAGCTAGAAAGCACTCTTAATGTTTTAAAATATCATCATTTCCATTCACACATGTAAAGGATGTGACTCGGGCAGCTATTCTGCATTTTTAAAATATCCAACTACTGCACTCTTCCCTCCTTGTCTCTTTTGTTTTCTGCTTAAGTTGTGCTGCTACAGCAGTTTCTGGAATTGTGTTGCAAAACTGATGAGCAATGCTGATGGTGTATGTTTTAAGGAAAAGAAAGGAGATTTATACTAGATTTTGTTGATCTGGTTTACAGAACAGCTTCATAGACTTTTAGCAAGACAACACAGCAAAAAGCAATCAAACAAGAATGGCTTAGGAGTTTCAACCCCCTACATGTCTCCTGAAAACACAGAATCAGTAACAGAAGAGAGAATTAAAGATAGGGCCTCCACAGGAAACATGACCTTCCTAGAAGAGCTGATCTCTAACTTTAAAAGATTTTGTTCCCTAATTTTGAGTATTTCATAATCCTGCACACAAGGTCACATGTAATCTCACTTAGTAATTAACATTTTTCCTCTTTATTTAATCTATATTGTATATTTACTGCATCAAGGCAAGAGGTGTGACAGCCCTGACGAAATCCAACATTTCTGCACATTTAACGATCCTTGTACTGACTTCACAGCAAAACTTGACCTTGCCTGCATTGGTCTGCATTCCTCAAAGAACACAGCACACAGCCACAGTGCCTGGGACAGTACAACAGTGTCACAGCCAATCTGGTTTGCTTCTTCAGAGGAAAACTAATTTCTGTCTGTGATACCTCAAAGTCCCCATTACTCCTTTAGCAAGAACTAATGCACATATAAAATAACGGCAAACCATGGAATCACGGACTGGTTTGGGTTGGACGGGACCTTAGAGGTCACCCAGTTCCAAACCCCTGCCATGGGCAGGAAGACCTTCCACTATCCCAGGTTGCTCAGAGCCCCATCCAACCTGGCCTTGGACACTGCCAGGGATCCAGGGGCAGCTTTTGGCTCTGTCACTGCATTATTTCTGCATCACCAATACCAAGTAAATGCCAGATTTGGAAGCCACTTGTTGCCTCAAGAAGCACTCACCTGCTTTGCTCGAAGGAGGTCACTTGAAAAGACGTGGGTAAACTTCACATTACTGAGAAATAAACCAGCAGCATCTGCTTGCCTGAAACCAGTTGCAGAGAGTGGCTCATCCACTCCTTGACCTACAAATAAACCCCCACATTAAGACATGCAAATTTTAGACCATTTAGCAGCTGACCAGGCATGTCAGCAATAAAGAAACTGCCCAGTCCTAAGAAAATCTTTCTCCTTTATTAAGGCCAAACATTAGGAAAAGTCACTGCTCTTCTGGTCTTCCCTAAACTCAGTCACGCAAATTTAATGATAAAAAGGAATAAAATCTAGGAAGACAGAAAGATCATTATCAGTGATATTTACATTAATCTATACCGTTGACAAATTTAAACACAAAACAGAGACCTACGTTTAATAAATGTGACCATTTTTAGAAGGGCCACTGGTCAGCTTCCTGCAAGAGGTATCTCGCAGCTGAAACTTTATAAACAGATTTGTTAAATGTAAAAAAGAAAGAGGACAATACAGCTGAGAGAATGAGATGCAAACACAATCTGCTGTGGTCTCTTCCTCTCCACCTCACACACTGACAGTAATGCTCATGCAAGCTAGAACAAACCCAGCTGGAAAGCAGCAAACCTCCCAAAAATGGTTTCCAGCCAGAAAGCCAGCAAGAATAGCTGGTCACAGAGCTCTAGGACAGCGCTGAGAGAAGCAGCACCTCCGAAATCCAACCTGAGTTGAACAGGTGTGCTCCTGTCACAGCTCAGAGTCTGCAGGAGAACCCAGAACTGTGGCAGAGGCACAAATGTGGAACAAATTGCTACATCCACACCTTTTACCCATTCTAGTTAGGTAGCAAGCCAGAGCAGAGAGAGTGAAATTCCCATCAGATTCAGAACAAAGGAAAAAAAAACTATTTTCACCCAGAAAATGCACAATCCAACAGCAAAAGATGGGACACCAGAAGCCCAGAACCCGAGTTCTGAGCACCTCATCTGTAATTCAGACATGTGAGACCTCTGGCCCCATTGTGCTGGTAAAGGCCTTACACCTCTCAAAACAGAAGAGGCTTGCTCCAAAAAAGAAGCTATGTTCTCTCTACACTGGAGAGGAACCCACTACATGTCATTTGACCCAAGGAGCTAGGAAATCAAAAGACATCATTGATATTTTTAAGCAACTAATGCAGGGGAATATTCTTTATTCATTTTATTATGAGCACAAATCCATGTTTCAAGAACTATAAATGGCAATGCCACAGAGGGAGGAAAATCTGGAAGCACAATTCTCCCTCACAACATGAAGTATTGTAGAAAGCTCATTTATTCAGAGTACAACCCCACTAGGTTCCTTGGGGCAGTGAGCCTTGATTTTCCTACAGCAGACATCCAGGCAGGTCAGTGTGTTCAGTTCTGGGTGTACAAGCCAGCAGTCACTAAGGTGAAGTCTAGTTTTAAATGTGTCTAATCAAGTCTGCCTTCCTAGAAAGAGCTGGGACTGGACAGTTCAAGCATTTAAACAAGCTTTACTTTTCATTCTCCCTTGCCCTACTGCAGGTTTTTATTGCAAGTAACAGATTCCCTTCCCGAGGCAACAGCCTCCTTCACATCAGGATCTTTATCCATCCTTCTGCAGCTCTTTTTCCCAGAAGCCCTCTTCCCAAGCTTCATATTACTGGGATTTAACACAGTGCTATGGAGTCCTTAGTAAAAGGTTTTATTATTTACCATTTTATTTGATTACATGCAACATATTTTTTCCCGGGTAGAAAAATGAACTCTTCTAATACTCCTGTTAAAACACAAAACACATCAGCATCTGCCGATATTCTGTGAAGGGTGACTTAAAATCTTCCGTAAAGTTATGAAAGCCGTGTCTTGGCATACACATAAAGTCTCTAAAGGTTTACAGTATCATTGCTTAATAACATCTGAGCAGTTGGTGACAGGATTTCACCATGATTTTCCACCTCTAACCAGCTAACAGAATAACTCTTACTAACCTTGCAGTATCTTGTCTTTGTTGTATCTTGTTTCTCCACTGAAAGAGATTGCAAACAACAAAAACAAATTAACTCATCATCATCTTAGTGGATTTTCAAAAACGTTGTTGTATTAAATACCAACAGGAGACAGCAGAGCCTGAATGTAAAAAAAAAATGAGATACAGTACAGCACAGATTCTTTTCAAAATCATACACACAAAGACTTTATAACGATAAAAAACCACTTTCAAGTACTCAATTCCAATCATGCTGTCAGTATTTAATGAGACAAAGCCATCTGGAATAAGAGAAGAAATTTCTTCAATTTATCATAAACACAGCACAATTTATCTGTAACAACTACACCTCCGTGCTGGAGAGAACAAAGCTGCAGGAAGACTCTGGAGCCCTCTTATGACAAGCACGTGTTGGCAGCTGGTTCTCTGAACATCACAGGGAACCAAATCCACAGATTATCAAGGGTAGCAGCAGAGCTGCACACCTTGAAGAAACAGAGCCTAGGAAGTCAGAGCAGAAGAAATCATAGACTCATGGAATGAGCTGGGTTGGAAAAGACCTTAAAGATCATCCCCCGGCCATGGGCCACCCCCTGGCCATGGGCATGGACACCTTCCACTATCCCAGGTTGCTCAGAGCCCCATCCAGCCTGGCCTTGGACACTGCCAGGGACCCAGGGGCCCCCACAGCTTCTCTGGGCAACCTGTGCCAGGGCCTCCGCACCCTCACAGGGAATGGTTTTTTCCCAATAGCCAATCTAAGCCTGCTCTCTGTCAGTGTGAAGCCACTGCCCCTTGTCCTGTCACTCCAGGCCCTTGCAAAGAGTCTCTCTCCATCTCTGAGGTCACCCCAAAGCCTTCTCTTCTCCAGGCTGAACAATCCCAATTCCCTCAGCTTTTCCTCACAGCCGAGCTGCTCCATCCCTCTGCTCCCCTTGGTGTCCCTGCTCGGGACTGGCTCCAGCAGCTCCCTGTCCTTCCTGTGCTGGGCCCAGGGCTGGATGCAGCCCTGCAGGAGGGTCTCAGCAGAGCGGGGCAGAGTCCCCCTCCTCCCCTGCTGTCCACGGGGCTTATAGTAAAGGAGAAAAAACCCCTCAACTTTCGTACAAATTAAAGAGTTTTGTCCCGTCAGCTGCAGGAAGCTGCAGCTACTTGGTTCAGTCAGCTGCAAACCTCTGTCACTAGAGTGGGAGAAAAAGTCACCTTAGGAATTCCACCCGAGTCACAAACACCAATTCTTTAACGTTTCACGGGGAAAATGTTCACACCACCATTCCCACCCGAGCTCCTTGCCCCGCGCAAGAGTTTTTGCTCAGCTTCCCCCTCCCGCTGCCCGTGACCGCGGAGGGGACGCGGCCCCCGGGGCACCGCCACCGCCGGGGATGCGCGGGCGGTACTCACTGCCGCACGACCGTCAGCCCGAACCGAACCATGGCGCAGGGCAGCGCAGATGTGTGCAGGTATGCCCAGGTGTGCGCGCAGGTGAGCGCAGATGTGCCCAGATGTGCGCAGGTGAGCGCAGCTCCCACCGCCCGCACTGCGGCGCCGCGCGCCTCGCCGTGACGTCATGCCCCCGCCCCGCGTCCCGCTCTGACGTCACGGGAGGCGGCTCCCGGCAGAAAAGGAGGATCAGGGCAGGGTCTATGGTTCCCTGCAACTTCCTGATGGTAGGGGACAGGTGGCCCTGCTCCCACGCCACAAGCGACAGGAGGAGAGGGAACGGCCTCACGGGAGGCTCGGGCTGGACATCAGGAAGAAATTCGTCTCCCACAGAGTTATCCAGCATTCAGACAGGCTGCAGGGCAGCGGTGGAGTCACCGGCCATGGTGGCATTTAAGCGCCCCGTGGATGTGGCGCCTGGGGACAGGGTTCAGTGGTGGGCGTGGCAGTGTGAGGTTTACACCTGGATTTCTCCCCCCTAAATGATTCCGTATTCTCACTTTGCAATTGCGGTCAGGAGGCTTTCACCTTAAAACTCCGGGTTTCGCGGCGTCTCATGACGCTGATGTTAAGGAAACTTCCCGGTCTGAGCATCCTGGAGCCACTTTTGAGTGACACTCGCAGCGCCCGAGCTGGGACTGAAGCCCCTTCCCAGCTGCATCCCCCACACTCACAGTCGGACCAGGTTTCCTTACTGGCTCAATTCCAGGTTTCTCTTACCAGAGTCTCAGATGTCCAGATCCTTAAAATATTTCGATCACGGTGCAATTACTAAATAACAAAACAACAGCCCGAGCTGGTTCCTCCCAGGAGGGACTCAGCACAAAGGAACCCCTGGGCTGTTACACCCTCGCAGATGGAGGGTAGGAAGGTCTGGGTTTTCAGCTCCTGCCGTGTCTCTGAGCGTCCATCCCCTGCCTGGTGCCACAGGGCGCTGTGCTGGGCGAAGGGCTGGCAGTTCACAGCCTCTTGTCTCAGCTGGGCTGCTCCAGAGCTCAGCCTGCAGCTCCACTGCAGCTGCACCCCGAGCTCCCTGCACTGCGTTCCTCCACACCAGGACCAGGGGACGGACCAAGTTCGCCCCTTTGCGGAACACACAGTATTCGATGATGTTCAGTCTGGTTACACTAGCTCAGTTAACGCTGACTGGCGGCGGCGCCTTGCTCCGGGTAATATCAATACATTGATATTTACATGTAGATGGATAAAGGACATTACTCACAGGTCAGTTAGAGTCTGAGTAGCCAAATCGCAGCCCGGAGCAACCATCAGCAAAGGCGAGCCAGTTCCAAGGAACAGTTTAAAGCAGCCGTTTCCAAGGCAGAGCCGTGTGAGGTGTCAGCATCCACATCCAGCTGGGACCACACTGGTCTTGTCCTGCAGAACTCACAGAATCACAGAATGTCCTGGCTCGGAAGGGACCTTAAAGATCATCTGGTTCCAAGCCCCTGCCATGGGCAGGGACACCTTCCACTGTCCCAGGTTGCTCCAAGCCCTGTCCAACCTGGCCTTGGACACTGCCAGGGATGGGGCAGCCACAGCTTCTCTGGGCAACCTAGAAATTCCTGCTGGTAAAATGGACAAAGTAACATAAGAAGTGACTGGAACTCATCCTTTTCTCCTCAGAAAGCTGAAGTTTTATGGATTACAGACAATGTGATTAACCAAAATATTAGTTGGTCAGCAGAGTGTATTTCTTTCAGGATTTCCCAACCAGGTGGAATAAATGCTATCTAAAAATCAGAGAAATTCTTCTGGGTTGCCCAGAGGTCTGACCTCAGTTTGAAACTGGTTTGTGCTTTAACACCAAACCCATTCTAAATGAAGACTGAAACATAATTTGTTTCATTTGATAGCTGTTTAAAGCAGATGCGAAATTAAATACTTAATGCAACACTGTGTCTGTTTAATTTACTTTTTATCTTCCTTTAGCAGCGTGGGATTAACCTCAGACTTCTGCAGTGCCTCTCCTCCACAGATTTTGGAATTGACATTTTCTAGGGGTGACACCAGTGACAGTCTCGCCTGTAAATGAGCCAGTGCCAATTGACTCAGCTCTGACTTATTTCCATTGTATCACCATTAAAAACAACTGTGTTTTGCTGCGATGATAAAACTCCAGCTGTGTCTCACGCGTGGTTTGGAAGATCAAGTCTCAAATGTGAGCCAACACTGTTAACATCTCTTCTCTTATGAGTGCATGTTTTCATACAGGTCCATTTGGAAAAGTGACAGCACTTCAGGCAAAGTTTGACAGAGACTTTGAAGTTGTCCAGTTTGTCTTTCTGAGAGAACAGCTTGGAAAGCCTGTACCTTCTGACTTAGAGCCTCATGGCTTGGCTACTAGATTAGGTTTCCCTTTTCCATTGTCATTTGGGATCTGATCTTGCTTCTTGCTGACAAATACACTCAGCAGAAACCTTTGCTGAATTTCTTCAGTTCTGTGCCGCGGCACTTCTCTGCCTGCGTAATGCTCCTCTGAAGGATGTCCTGGCCTCAAGAGAGGCATAACCCTGGAAAATCCTACTCAGAGCTTGTGCTGCGGACAAGCCTCAAATTGGGCCCGCTGAGACTTACAGTTCTTTGAATTTCATTCACGGCTAAGTGACATCGGGAATGTTTTTAATTGTTTTTAAGCTGGTTCTCAGTGCGACATACGGGCTGTGAGCAGGGAGCAGAGCCAGCCCCTTGGGCGAACACCTTCCCTTCTGCTGGAGCTGTGGCTGCGGGCCTTGTGGCGGAGGTGAGCCGTGGGAGCCCCGGGGATGTTCCCGTCCCGGCGCGAGATTCCCGGGATTGTCCCAGGGCCCTGAAGGCCGTGTGGCGGAGCCGTGGCTCAGGTGAGGCCGGGGATGTTCCCGTCCCGGCGCGAGATTCCCGGGATTGTCCCAGGGCCCTGAAGGCCGTGTGGCGGAGCCGTGGCTCAGGTGAGGCCGGGGATGTTCCCGTCCCAGCGCGGGATTCCCGGCATTGTCCCGGGGCGCCGAGGGCCGTGTGGCGGTGCGCGGGCGCCCCCTGGCGGCCCCTCCGCGCTCTGCCATTCCCGTTCCACAGCCGTCGCCTTTCCCGGGATCGCGGATCCCATCCTTCGCCCCGGCGCTGCTGCACGCCGAGGAGGCTCACACCCGCGGTTTGGGCGCTCCCGTTGCAAAGCTCTGTAGCGTTAGGCCAAGCCCTAATACCTAAACCTGGGAGATTAAACATCACCATCAGCGCACACCGGGAAGATCAATACTTTGTTGTGTCTAAGAAGCAGATCCGAAGTAACTGGAATAAAAAGCTTCTCGGAGAAGCAAACAAGTTGTATTTACAATCATGGGATCATAGAATATCCTGAATTGGAAGGGACGCACAAGGATCATTCAGTCCAACCCGGGGCCCTGCACAGGACACCCCAACAATCCCACCCTGTGCATCCCTGAGAGTGTCCTCCAAATGCTCCTGGAGCTCTGGCAGCCTTGGGGCTGTGACCATTCCCTGGGGAGCCTGTTCAGTACCCACCACCCTCTGGGGGAAGAACCTTTTCCTAATATCCAGCCTAAACTTCCCCTGACACAGCTCCAGCCGTTCCCTGGGTCCTGTCCCTGCTCACACAGAGCAGAGACCAGTGTCTGCCCCTCTTCCCCTCGTGAGGAAGCTGCAGACTGTGATGCGTTCTCCCCTCAGAGACAGTGTGGGGAAGCTGAGGTAAATTTTTGTTTGGGTGTGCTGGATAACAATGCTGATTTCATCCCTCATCCTTCAGCTGGTTATGTCCCACTCACAGCTTTGCTCAAGTTCCAAAAACCCTCTTCAGAAAGGTCAATCTATTGGTCTTCAGGGATGCTTGCGAGTCCTCTGTCAGATGAACCAGAGCTTTTGCTCTAAGGGCTCCTGAGTAATCTGAGGAGCCAAACGCAGCCGGTCTGCTGACCTTTCCCTCTCTCCTTCACTGCTCTGGCCTAATTCTTCTTGCAGTTTCTGCATGTTGCATTTTGGAAGAGCTCAAATAACAACCCAGTTTATTTTTAGAGAAATCTCAATAGCAAGACCAAGCTAGTACCACATCATTTCCACAGAAGGACAGGCATTTAAGGAGACAGACATTTTCCCTTTTATTGTTTTCTTCTTTGCATCAGCTCCTTACTCTCCTTCTAGCAGGTTGCAGCAAAACTCAGTGTTTTTTCTTACCTCGGTGTAAATACCTCAGCTTTACTCACCTTCATTTATAATCACAACAGGTCTTGATTGAATGCAGTTGCTGCTGAGGGACGCCCTTCCCCACAGTGCCCCTGGAGCCCAGCAGAGCACTGACCTGATGTTCTCCCTGACAAGAATCCTCACTGAGACTCCCACAAGTTTCAGTGTTGTCTCCTGGCTGCATCAGCAGGAACATCAGCTGCCCATCTGGAATGCAAATCACCTTTGAGAACCCTTTTAAATACAATCACAATCACAGAAGTACAGGATGGGTCAGGTTAGAAGGGACCAGAGTGGGGCATCTGGTCTCACCTCCCTGCTCCAGCAGCGTCATTCCAGAGTACAGGGCACAGGATTGTGTCCAGACAGCTCTGGAATATCTCCAGTGAGGGAGACTCCAGACCCTCTCCAGACAATCTGTTCAGGGCTTGGTCACTGCACAGTTCCAGTCCTTCACAAACTCCAAGCTGAGCCTACTACATGCCAGAAATTGCTGGTCATGTTGTTCAATGGTGGCCAGAGAAAACCCTGGTCTTGTTATGTTTTAGAATCTCTACCTTTGGTGCAGATAAGCTGGGAAATGTGAGGCTCACAAGAGATTTGGCAGGGAAGTCTTCAGAGACTTTCCCTAGAACCACAGCTCCCAAGATTGTGATTATGGCTAGAAGGATCTGTATCTCCTGACCCCCAGCCTCCTGATTTAATCCCTATTTCCTATTAATTTTTAATTCATTCATATTCATCCCATAATTCAAAATGAATTCATATTTCCATCTATGATTTTTTCTATTTGTTTCTATCTGTTTATTTTTGCTCACGTTTCTTCATTTTAGCAACATTTGTTTTTTCCTTTTGAGTTTTTTCCCTCTCCCTGTTCATTTTATCTTGGGGTTTGTCTTTTGGGGTTTTTTCCTTTCATTTATCTTTGGCTTTGGCAGTGCAATTCACTTTATGATGGTGTTTCCCCAGTATGTCTGCCCAAATGCCTCTTCTTCATTCTTCAGTGTCTCTTTGCTCTCCCCAGGGGTGAAAAAGGGCTGGAAATTCAGGAGAAAACTGCTACTGGATGGCAGTGGAGGAGAGGTCAGGCCAAACACATCACACAGGAGCTTGGTCACTTCACAGCAGGCATTCGCAAGCAGATGTGGGAGAAGAGGCTGAACATCCTGCCCTCCTGGCCACAGGCTGAGGAAACAGACTCTGGACAATGGACTCATTTCGTCCCACAGGCCTCACCACAAATCCCACTCCCTTTACTCACAGTTTGCCCCAAGTTTATAAAAAGAAAAACAACCTGATTTTTGCAGTAGCATTCCAGGGCAACAAACAACCGAGTGGAGATTTAAACCGTATTTCCACACATTGCAAAAATGTGCACTCCATGTGGCTTTTCACCAGCTCAATTGAATTCCCACAAAATATTTTGATCCTGCAATTTACCACTTTTTAGGACTTTGTTCTACTTGAATCTTGTGGGATTACATGCCAGAATTTGCCGATCCAGTGGGAAGGCAGCTACATTTTAGAGGCAGGCTTGTTCTGTGACTGCAGCCTTCATTTTATATGCCTGCTAACACCATCTATCCAGACCAGAGCCTTTAGAATCACATCCCACCAAGGAAACACCACCATGGAGTGAGTGATACAACCAAATTCACTAAAGGAATAATAGCAAGGCAGGCAAATTTAGGTCAAGGTGAGTTTATTGTCCATACAGCATATCTAATCCCGCCAAAACACTTTTCTTAGAACCATCTTTAAACTAGTCAAAACAATAGGTTATTAAAAAAAATGACAACACTGAATGAAGACCTTTTAAAAGGCAATCAAGACTACACTGTATCAGAGTCTTATCCATCAAAAACAACCTCATGTACTTTCTAAATACTTTTGTTTACACTGATGTCTACTACCACACTTTCTAGCATCCCCTGACCATACAAACATCCACACCTCTTAAAGAGCACATTTGTGAGAGAATAACGTTGACTTGATATGGCATCGCACTCAATAAAGCAAAAAAAACAACCAAAAAAAACCAAAACAAAACCCAAAAAAGTTTGAGAACAGAAACTGTGCAACCGAGAGTGATTTCTGAGGTACATGAGAACATGGTAATAAACATAGTGGAAAAAATCCAGTGGCCAGGTGGTTTGCTGAGTTAAGAGCTGTCCAATTACTCAAGCATAAATCATCGACATTGACATGGAATTAACTGTTATTTTCCTCTTTCACAAGCACGTTGGAAATACAAATAAATAGATTATGAGGCGCTCCTACACTACAGTAACGGGAAGGAGGAGAAGATCATGGAAGTACCATCAATAGGATGCTGAGAGAGAAACGCTTTTAGCAATTGTACCAATCCTTTGGCACTTGGGAAGGCAGAATCAGCAACACATTTTTATTCTTTTTTAATCAATCAGTTGGAAGGTTTACGATTTCTGCAATTCAGGGGGGGAAATCTCACACCTCATTTGCAGTAACAACACACTTCCTTCAACATCTGTTAAAAGAGAGTATTAGGCAGTAATTTTATTCTGAAAGCTACTGTGAAAGCACTCAAGTTGTAGGCTTTGCAGCCTTCAAACATACAGTACGCCGTAACCAAAGGGTTGGCACTTGCTGGGCATGTCACTGCAGCCGAGGACACTCCTCACCCTGGCGGGGACACACACAAACCCACCAGGACCCCATGGGGGACGGGAATGCTGAATGGTGCTGCCCCTTCCAGCACAACCTGCCCTCACCCTGTCGTGGGCGAGCTGACCACGGAGGTGGCCCTCAGCCCCTACCCTGTCAGTTCTGCAGAGGGGTGACACTGTGGGATCATCCCTGTATTCCACAGCAGGGATCACCCCTGTGATACACAGCAGGGATCATCCCCGTGTTCCACGGCAGGAATCACCCGCGATCCTCTGCAGGGATCATCCCTGTGATCCCATGGCCGCTGTGGGACTGGGGCGTGCAGGAGGCTGGACAAAGAGCAGGGGCAGGCACCCTAAACACAGGTCCTGCCTACACCTGGCCTACAGCACGGAGCAAACCATGCCAACATGATGGACATGGTGCCAGCGCTCAGAGAGGCCACCCTGCCATCGGGACCCCCTGGCACAGCTCCTCGTGAAGCCATGGGGCAGGGCTGCCAAGGAATGATCTGACCTGACCTGACCTGACCCGACCTGATCTGATCTGATCTGTGTGTGGCTCCGCAGTCTTGCTTCAACAATATCAGCTACTTTTTTCCTCCAGGACAGAGACACCGCCGTGGAAGTCCGGGTGCTCCCAACGCAGATCGTCGAGGCGGGAGGCGAGGCCAAGGCTGTGCTCAGCAGCAGCTTTGGGGAAGACACACCTGCTCACCAGTGGAGAGTCAATGCATTTTTTCCACTATGAAAAGGATACCAGAGACCAAAAAGGAGCCAGTGCCCCGCCTCGGCTGCTTGCAACCTCTCCCCGGCGGGCCCCGGGGCAACCAAACTGTCACTGTGTGAGGTATTGTGAAAATGGGAACCATTTCTTGTCCAGCAAACCTGAGGTAAGTATACCATCTTTGCAGGATATGATCAGGAAGGAAGGAGATAAAAAAAAAAAGAAGGAAGAAGAAAGAAGGAAAGAATAAAATAAAAAAAAAATCATGAACACGCTATTAGGGAAAAAAAAAAACCTGTACAGGGCATTTCCAGTAAATCAAAGAACTCATCATATCTCCACTTAACCATCTACTTCAGGATTTGAAATTTAAGCAGTAAAATAATATATTATAAAAATGTTTATAAAATAGCAGCACACTCAGTGAAACATTACAGCTAAGTACTGTTAATGTGAATAAGAATGAAACAAATCATAGCTTCTTAGCAGCGCAAAAAAAAAAAAACAAAACCAAAAAACCCCCCAAAACCAAAAAAAATAACAAAACCTTAGAATCTTACTCCATTTTCTACCCTCATCTAGCCAAACAGGCTAAGTCCATACATATAATATTCTTCAAAGTAGCATGTTCTTTCTGGATTTTTGTCTTAAAAATGCCAACATTAACATTTCAACCAACAGCTTCATATTGGATATCTGCAAACTGTTAATACAATTGTGCAAAAAAAAACCAAACAAACAAAAAAAAAAAAAAAAAAAAAAAAAACAACCCAAAACAAACAAAAAAACCCCAAAAGTTGCTCCAACTCCTTTGCCATCTAAATGCCTCTTCGTTACAGGTGGAGCAGGAAAATAAATTCAAGTACACTGAATACACCTTTGTAATAAAACTCCAAGTCACGCACCTCGATGTTTACCACCATGGCTGTTGCACCAGCAATTTTCTTTCCTTGTCCATAGATAAGCACGCAGGTGGTATTAAGATCCTTCTGTGACACTGAACAATACAGATGGTCAGGCTTTTATCCGGAATGTCATGACAGGAATGTCATCTGAAGCGGGTGTTGGTATTTCCAGCAACACCGCAGCTAACCGAGTACACCAGATACTGGAAAATATTGACTATAAAAAGCTATACAAAGCCTTGCTTTTGTGACTTCTTTCTTTTTTTTTTTCTTTTCTTTTTTTCTTTTTTTTTCTCTTTTTTTTGTTTTTCTTTCCTCGGCAAAATTGTCATAAACCATCTCATTTAATCCCTTAGGAACAATTTTCAAAGTGCTTTTCGAATGAAATGGTTTACAAAAACGCTCACTGTGGATCAATAAAGTTAACGAAACGCTGAAAGTGTGCGGGGGGGAGTGGGGGAAGAGAGATGAGGGAGCAAACCAAACCTCATCTTCTTTAACACAGTGAGGGGCTGTTACAAGGGAAGATGGACAGAGCATCATTTAAATGTCTTTGTGGCCAAGCTAAGAAGCTGCCAGACGTTAACATGGACGTGAAGCATTAGCACTGTAAAGGAATATAATGCTTTTCCTAGATGATCCACCACATCTTGCAATCCAAAGGTTGGAGGTGGTCTGCCCAGCCAACAGGTCAAGATTAATGCGTGCATTCCCCCCACTGACCATGCACGCTTGGGAACTTTGGCTCGGCCCACGGCTGGGTAAATGGAATTGCCCTCATGCCAAAGATGCTGCTGTGTTTAGAATGAACCATTTCGAAGGAAAAGTAGAAAAAAAGTCAAGAGGGGGAGAGGGGAAGTTGGGGGGGAAAAAAAGAAAAAAAAACAAAAAAGAAAAATAAATCAGCTAAAAAAAAAGCCCAAAAGACACCTGCTCTTCTGGCTGGTAAAATAAAGCATCTTCTTTCTTAGGTAGCAGCTACCACAGACAGCAAGAGTAAACACAACTAACATACAGAGATCCAACAAACACTTCTGACTAATAACAGAGGTGACAGATCAGCAAATCTCTTCTGCATTCAAAATGGTTCAATTGCTTCAGGGATCTTTTCCCACTTTGCCCTAAACCCCTTATTCTATTGCTTTGCAATCTAGTCAAGCCATAAAATCGCACACACAATTCCTTTCTTAAATCTAAAAAAGGGGTGTATGCACTAGTTCATAATACACAGACAAGTATACTCTACTTTGTTCCCACAAATGCAGGCTTACATTGATCTAGCTACTTTGTATGCTTTTATAAGCATTTAATATCACTGATACATAATCAAATAGCAATTACCAAATATATTGTGGGATTCCCTTCTGTAGAACATCACAGGCACCAAATGCTTTTTTTTTTTCATTATTCAGTTTTTGTACTTTTTTTTGGTTTTTTTTTTTACCTAAAAGAGCTTTAAATATGTTCTATGTGGGAGCAGATTAAAAAAATTTCACTCTAAAAATAATAACAAAATAAAGGGTCTGGGGGAGCAAGCGTGACTTTGTGTGCCGATGTCCTCACAGGTTGATGTCTCTCACATCTGTGGGAGTGCTGGCCTGGTCCAGTTCATCCACTGTCTTGGAGGAGTTGCTCTGCTGCTGCTGCTGCCGGACTTGCTGCAGGCTGTTCACAAGCACTGCCTCAATCTGTTCCTGACAAGCTTTAAGGCAGTCCTAGACAAAAGAAAGCAAATTTATCTATCAGTAAAGGTTATTTTTTCCTTACTGAGCTAGCAGAAGTTGCAAGAGCATCAGTCAGGTATTTCCGAGAAGTGGCTGCTCTGACACAAATCAACCTTGAATTCTAAGAGGTAATCACTATGTACAAACTCCCTGGGTTAAACACTGTTAATGCTGTATTTATTAGGCTCTAAATCTTAATATTATACTGGTCTTTGATCAACAGGTTGCCCAGAGAAACTGTGACTGCCCCATCCCTGGAAGTGCTCAAGGCCAGGTTGGATGGGGCTCTGAGCAAGCTGGGATAGTGGAAGGTGTCCCTGCCCACGGCAGGGGGTCAGAACTGGATGATCCTTAGGGTCCCTTCCAACCCAAACCATTCCATGACTCTATGATTATGTGATTTATGTGGTCTTCTTGAGCAGGAACCTAAGTATTATAGAGAAATAATTTTTCATTCTCCTATACAGGGTTAAGCCACCTAAGTGAGTCTTGTCTACAAAAAAAGCTGCAAATTTATCCTGAAAGAACCTCCATGTGCTATACCAAGATCATACAGAGAGATGCACTTCATACAAAGCAAACTGATGGGAAATTGGAGGAGAAGTTTTGAGGTCCCTGAACAAGCATGGTGCTCTGGAGCGGAGTTTTATCTGTCACACACTTTGGTCCCCAAGGCAAAAGGCAAAAAGGTCAGTTCATCTGTGAAAATTCACACAAGAGAAAATTCACACAAGTCCCACACATGCAGCTGCATTACTGAATTGCAGAATCATTTAGGTTGGAAAAGACCTCTGAGAACATCGAGTCCAACCTTTGAGCAAATACCAGCTTGACAACCAGAGCACTGAGTGCCATGTCCCATCATCTTCTGAACATACAACCAGTTCCCAGAGACCACTGCATTACAAACTACAGAACATTCAGAGCAACAGCAGGGTACATACAGTACAGCAACATAAATATGGGAGCCTGTCCATCAGGAGTCCCACAATAAACATGAAGTATAAATAAAGAAATAAACGTGAAGGATTCACCACATTTAAACCAGACACAGCAATGGAGAAGACAACTATTAAAATACTTACAGGATGTTCCACACTCTTGATAATACACTGGAAGACCAAATAATGTGGTTATTTAACA
>VZTG01008668.1:136543-161446 GCA_013397845.1 Melanocharis versteri | reverse complement strand
AAAAAAAAAAAAAAAAGTGTGAGAAAACCTTGACAAATCCTGAGTTATAGGAGAAAGTGAAAAATAAAACCGAAGCTGTGACTGTATGAACACAATGCCAACCATGTTCAGTGTACTGGCACTGGGAGTATCAATCCAACACTGTGCAGGGGACACGTGGTGCTACAAGAAATGGCATTTTCTAAAGGCAGCCCTGAGGAGTCCTTCTGGAAAAGGCACTAATACTGTAAACTTCCTGCGGCCTCAGCCTGCCTAAGAGCTGGGTCTCTCCAGGAGCCTCCAGGGAACAGAGCAACACAGGGTTTGGTAGGAGGATTTTCACAGCACTGTGCTTTAACCACAGCCTCCACAGCATCTGGCAGGGGTGATGAGACTGAGCATCACCATTCCCACTGTCAGGCAGGGGAGCTGGAGAACAGTGCGGGGCACTGACCTCCACAGGGTTCCACAGGCACTTGTGAACCCACCGTGAGATGTGACTGCAACACTGAGGAGCTGGGCCCTGACCACCACACCCCTTTTTCTACACAGTACCAGGTTACTGGGGAGAGTTTGAAATATTCATGTGTGGAGGACTGATTTGTCATCCCAGCCTGACAAGGAAAAACATGTCAGGTGAAGAGGATCTGTTCTGCTGGAGATGCTGACGTTCGTGATGGGCGCAATTAGCTCCAGTGGGTAATGAACACCCGTTTTTCTTGGCTACCAGCCAGCAGCTGCTGGCTGCAAAATCCTGTCCTCAGATAAAGAAAATCCCCCATTATCAGCTAGGGAGGGCTTCAGGTCCATTGTAAGCATTCACCTGTGAGTAAGAGGGCAATGACAACAAATCATTGCGTGGGTCAAAGCATTTTCAAGTGTGGGGGCATCAGTTTGGAGACTCTTGTAACAGACAACACTCATAATGTGCTTTTTTTGGGGTATAACAGACGACACTTGTAATGTGCCTTTTTGGGGTAAAAGAACCTCTTCTCTTAAAGCACAGTTTCAAAGTACTGTGTCCTTCTGAAAACAAGCCAGATTTTTTTTTAAGCAGCTTCAGTCTGAAAAGCTTAATGAGGCAATTTCCTTGCAGGCAGGCTTGGGGAAGGAAGGGTGGTGGCATGTGGAACATGAGGCTTGAGCATTTGGAGTCAGCTTTGTCTGTTCCTAAACACCCTCACATATGGTCATTTACACCATCACTATACAAATTTCTGATGGGCAGTGTGATGATTCATTTCAGGTATGAAGAGGCTGAAATCTCCAGGTAACCCTACAGAGAAGTGGGTCATTCCTGGTGTCTTCATTTTGTACATAAAATCTATTAAGCGGCCTCGACTGGAATTGTCACATGGATTTTATTTCATATGGGAATCCACAGGCCACTGTGTATTATTTCTCTGGCCTACACTTAGGTTTTGAACTTTAAACCACCGAATTCTTTAAAACAAAGAAACCTACAGTAAAATGACCAGCACACTGCATTCAGGATGAAATAGCTTTCCAAAAAAGTGTTGCTATTTGCATACTAAAGCTCCTTGATGTTAAATCTCTCAGGTGAAAGGAAAAAACCCTAATTTAGAGTATCTTATCAGCCCAACTGTCACAGTGTGATAAGGCAAGTGGCTTTCTTGTATAGATGACGGCACCATTGGAACTTTCTGTCAATCCAAAGTTAAGGGACACGATACAAAGAAACTACTAAAGACCCACCAGGACAAACAGCCTGACCTCCCCACAACACAGTATTTTTAACCCCTCCAAGTTTCATGGGGATTTGCTGCATGTGTACATATTTTACTGGTGGACTTCCATTTTGCAAGCTCTAGATAGCACTGACAACAGAGAATTAAGTTTTAAGAACATATCGAAGAAAAAACCCATGAATTGCATTATTTTCAACAAATCTTCCTTGAAAGAACACTATAATGCACTGCAGTAATGACCCCAGATTTTGCAATACAAGGACTAGGCTATTCCTTCAGAATAATGCAGGGTTTGCCTTTGTTGTTTTTATAAAAAACTTTTTTAAGTGTGTGTCACATGGATCAACTTCCCCATTCTTCTATATGGTCTAGTAGTTTTAATGATTAAAATAGTTCTGGTACTTTCCATTCCATAGTTTTATTTTTACTTCAGCATGTACAGAACTAAAAAGGCAATTAACTTTGGGGTTTCTTTTTTTTTTTCATTCTCAAACTCTTTCACCCCTAGGTGATTTTACTAGCACACTTGAAATGCATTTGAAGGAAAAGAAAAGCTTTCCTGCGTCTGATGAGGGGCAGCCTCGTGGCTATGATGGAAATGCGATCAGTGAAAATAACTGGAAGGAGGAATCAGCAGCTCTATGGCATGGGCTACTTATTCAAGTCAATAATCACTGAAGATTTCAATTTCCATTCACGACAATCTTGAAAGAAAGCACAAGCCCTAGGGAAGAATATTACACATAATTCACTTTCCTGAACTTTTCAACACCTCTATGGTATATGTACGTCCTATACTGGCCCCCAGCTTCCAGTTTTAAACTGGCATTTATGGCTCATTGGCAAACTATGAGGGGAGGCCTCCCACTTACCTCAACTCAACTCAACTCAACCAACAGGCTCTTGCTTTGCACTGCTCAAAATCCCAAAGCTGGGAATGCTAAAAAAGCCTTCTGGCACATTTGTGTTAAATTAGGGTGGTTAGTTTTCCACATATACATTAATTACTTCACAAATAAGTGTTAAGGCTGCCAATCTCTTCCTCTTTCTTAAAACTAATTGCAAAAGCGAAATCAGAAAAGGTCTTTTTTAAGGTGCAGGATCTGGTTTGATAATTGGAAAGAATGCTGGAGATACCCAAAATGACAATACATTGGTCATGTATGCATTGCTTGGATAATCTAAGAAAGCAGCAATCAGACATGCATTAAAGAGTTGGGATTTACATAAATTCCAGTGTGGAACATGTCATCTGTACTCCTACACACAAAAGCCGGCTGGATTCCTCCACTGGCTCACATTTAAGCCCCAATTCAGACCTCTCCAAAGCACATGCTTCATTGTTGACATAAACAGGGATTCCTTCCCAAAGTGGGGCCTTTGTGTGCTGAGCGCTGGCCTTTACCTCACTGACCTTCTCCAAAGCAAGAGCCTGGAAAGCTGCTGTGGGAATATCTTATCCATTTACTGTATTTACAGTGATCTCACATCTAATGGATGCAGTTAAAAAACAGAAATATGTATGTTTTCGCTACTGTAACAAAGAGCATTGATCACAGATAAGTGTCTATGTCTCTTTTTCCATCTGGAAGTACAGAAAATAGCTATTTGCTGTTCCAAAGGGCACTTCATGTGGACTAACAAGGACATCTCATTAAAAAAACAACAACAAACAACAACAACAATAAAAACAAACAAACAAACAAACCAAAAAAACCTCACCAAACAAACAACAAAAACCCCTCATTTATGCCAGAGCTTCTCCACTTACTGTTGCCACATTATTCCAATAATGCAATAAATAAGGTGAATAACATTAGGAATCTGAAATATGGGGCATTTTTCTCTGCAATTTTTCGGTCTTTTCAGCAGTTTCAACAGTGTCCTTTCTAGACTCAGTTCCACTGTTTGCTTCACCACTCAGTTTGTTGGTTTCCTGTTGCTGCTGTGGGTATTTCTCATTGCAAACAGGAGAGAACAATGTTTCCAGAACTGGGAAAAGCAAGAGTAAAGCCAACACACCAGCAGGGTGATGCAGGGGCAGGTGCCATGATACTCCCTGCTCAATGTGACTTGGGATTTCTGGTAATCTCTACCAGGTAATACCTTGAGAACGTGAAAAGGTGGAAAGGTGAAAAGGTGTGGGATTTATGCCGTCGTAACAAACGCTCTGAGCGTTTAGCGCAAAAGGGGATTTTAAGAGAGCTGGGAGAACCCTGCCTGCGTTACACGGAGCTGCAGGAGCCGAGCAGGATTCCCTGCTGGAGCGGCCGATCCCCGGGAGCTGCTCCGGGGGCTGCGGAGGAAAGGAGCCGTTCCTCAGGGGCCTGGCTCCCCTGGCGCGCCGGCCGCGGCCGCGCCTGTCAATGGACCCGACGGAACTCCGCCATGAGCCCGCGGTGTCACTGCATCACCCCATTGTTGCTACACACGCACAGCACTCACTGGGGAACAAAAAGCTGAATGAAACGGAGCAGCTGCCAACTCAGGCAAAGACAACTTAGGAAACTATCTCATTCTTCCTTTCTCTGGGAGGCTATTTCGCCTGTTGTTTCCTTGCATACAAAATGCAGTCTGCAACAAATAAGGCAGGATAAGATACAGCGAGTCCTGTTTCTTGCTTCCAAAACCACAGGCCCTAGACACTACAAAGGAGGGGATAAATGGTGTATGTGCTGTAGGGACAATGTTCAAATGCGACCCATTCAAGATAGATATCCATGATTTTTTTACTGCAGCTCTGAATTCTTGAGCATGGTGGTTCTTCACTTCCGTTTCTATGCAGAAATCTGCAGATCTTTATGAAGGGACCTCTCTGATCTTGGGAATAAAAAAAGAAATCACAGCACTGACATATGTGGCGCGTGTAAGTGGAGATATTTTAAATGCCATTTATTATGGATCCGGTCTTCAAAACAGCCCCACTCCACATTTTTAAGGGCTCACGGCCAGCTGTTTCGACAAGCCTTTAAAAAATGCTTGGTTCCTTGCTTTTTTTCTACTTCAGGCCCTTAAATATGCTTTAGATTTTCCAAACCACTCAATACACACCGGTTACCATCTGGGAACAGACTTTTAGAGATGACTTCTGCCCACATACAGGCATTAGCTCTGCCTGAAAACTTCTCCCAAGCTACTGAAGCTGGGGAGACCAACTCCGTGTGTCATCCAGATGCAACCTGCATGGCTGCTCTTCCAAGAGGTGAGGGAATAGATTTACCCAAGAAAGGTCTCAAGCAAAGCAGAATATTGATTCCAAGGTCTTGAAATGTGCCCTACCCATTCAGCTATCCTTCCTCACATCCCGTAATTGTGCACAGCAGGGATGCTCGTATCCTCCTCCAAAGCATCTGGCTCCACCAGGGACAGGATACTGCTCACACTGGAGCGCTGCTCTGGGATGCTATGGGAATTCCTGACTTCCTGAGTTGTTTATTTTTCCTTTGCAACGACCCACCAAGAGATGCACATGGAGCTCAGCGGCTTCCTGCCAGTAGGTCTGTTAACCCTTTGCTCACCAGCCTCTCCTCTTCAAGCAACCACATAGGAAATGTTCCCAGCCCCCGGCAGGAGAACAGACTGGAACATGCAATCCCCATCCTGCAGAACTGTGTGAAGTTAGAATCAGAGGTACACAATGGTTTGGGTTCAAATGGACCTCAAAGGTAATCTTGTTCTACCCTGCTGCCATGGGCAGGGACACCTTGCTCTATCCCAGGTTGCTCAGAGTCTCATCCAACCTGGCCTTGACCATTTCCAAGGATGGGGCAGCCACAGTTTCTCTGGGAAACCTGTGCCAGGGCCTCACAATCCTCTCTAATTCGAATTCAAATTCTAATTCTAATTCCTAATTTCTTCCTAATATCCACTCTAAACCTACTCCCTTTCAGTTTGAAGCCATTCCCCCTTGTCCTGTTACTACAGTTCCTGATCAGAAGTCCCTCTCCAGCTTCTCTGTAGCTCATTCAGATGCTGGAAGGTGTTCTGAGGTGTCCACACAACCTTCTCTTTCCCAAGCTGAACAGCCCCAACTCTCCTGGCCTGTCTCCACAGGGGAGCTGCTCCAGCTCCCTTTATCAATTCCATGGCCTGCTCTGAACTTGCTCCAACAGTTCCTTATGTTGGGGGCACCAGGACTGTATGCAGTATTCCAGGCGGAGTCTCACAAGAACAGAGTACAGGCGGAGAATCCCCTCCCTTAGTTGTGTGGGATTAGCTCTTAGGGACAGTAACAATCCGAGAAGGCAGTTCAGATGCACTGTGCAAAGCTACTTTCACTACCCTTCAGGCTGCTGAGCTTCTCCAAGAGCAGCTCCCTGCTGTTTATTTCAGGAGGTGGAAGGAGTAATGAAACCAGGGTTTGCCTGGCCCTGTTGTCACACTTTCTCCCGCCTGCGATTCAGCCCTCACAAAACAGTCCAGGGCAGCTAGTTATCAAAAATAACTGTTATCCCTAAAATGACACTGGCAGGATGCCTTAGACAACCCCATTTCAAGTGTGGGGCACTGCTCTGGATTCACACAAGGATATCCAACACCAACGTGCTTTTGAAAGAAACACTCGTGTGCTGGTTGTCTGCTTACCCAACAGCTGGGCTCTAAATTCCATGTTGTTTATTAATAATGTATTTTTGGTCTAATTCTTAGTGAAACGTGCATTAAAAACATCCATTTTAGTCATAAATATCAAACTCCAGTCTCAGTTACACTAATGTAAATCTAAAATAACACCATTGATTTCAGCCTCCTGGTTTATGCTGCTATTTCCCTGCAAATAGACTGCACTCTTAAATTATCATTATAAAACAGTGGAAGTTCAGAAAAGCTCACTGCACTTAAGTTGCATCAGGGTTTCATTACCATTCTTTCTTTTCATCTGCTTGCAGCTTTGAAGCTGAGATTTTTCATGCTTCACCTCAGACAGTGACATTTTTTGAAAAGCCAGTGGGAAAGTCCTATCATCTGTTTCCATGCTAAGCAATCACACACTCCAAAACAAAACTGAAGCAGAAGCCCTGGCACCCTCCGGCTGGGAAGGACTCTTCCCCAGCTGCCTGATGGCTCCTGTAGGCTACCATGAGCACAGAGGGGCCAGAAGGTTTTCCTTTGCGGAATTGTTAATTTTGGTGACTTCCCCACTTTTCTCCCATGTGATGGTCCTAAAGCCCAGGAACTCTCATTTTTCCCTCTTTCCTAAGCCCCCATTGGAAAACAAAATCATTCACACAGTGAGAATGAATTGATTGTGTCACTGCAGGAACAGCTCTCAGGCATCAGAATTTCGGAAGTGAGAGAACTGAAGCTCTTCATTCAACTTTAATTAAGTCCCAGTGTAAAATGCATCACAATAGTCTTTACTCTTTATTAACACAGCCTTGGGCCAACTCTCACACAATCCAGACAGTGCATTTTTTCCAACAATACATTTTACACATGAGGTTGGCATTACTACCTATTGCTAAGCCTGCCCCATGCTTCTCTGAGACCCTATTTTCAGTTGCTTCTCTCTCTCTCAAGCTTTATCATGTGGGATGAAAGTTTCGAGTCCTGGACCCTTTTGTATTTTTCCAATGCAAAACTCACAGAGAAAATACCTAGCAAAATATTTCTCCCAAAGTGAAATAGCAGGCTAATGAAAAATACACTATTTTGCCCAAGTTCAAAAATTTTCGCAACCTTTGCTCAGGCTGAGGCTTCAAAGCTTGCAGGGAGTTAGGGCTACCTCTGCCCCAACAATGGAAACACCTTGAAAAAAATATCAGCACCTCTAATTTCTGCAAAGGCTTGTATTTTTCAGTAATTAAATTAGCCAGAAGGTCCTTTTGTCTCGACTTTGTTCTGATTTGGGGGATGGGTGAGACTCTATAGTCTGTGCTGCTGTGGGCTGAGAACAGGAGCAACGAGAAAGAAGCTGGTCTCTACGCAGTGCTGACAGACTTTTGGAGAGGAGATGGGAACAGTAAAATGTTAGGAGTTCTTCGTTATTTGGGAAAAGCGTTAATTTTTTCTTCTGAAGGAATGTAAGCTTGGTCAGATCTGGGAAGATTTCCACTAGGATGGGAAAAAGCATACTTTTGACAAAAAAACCCTGCTAAATTTAAGAGAAAAGGTGTGAAGGAATTTTAAATGCCAAAACAACCCCATCTTCCAACTGCTTACGAACTACTGAGATGTTTTTCTATGTATTTTCTTTCAGACTTAATCTGGATAGAAAAGATCAGCACAGCAGATGAAGTTTTTCCAATTTGCAAGATGCAGCAAAAGGGCCTTATAGGCCTTACACCAAATTCTCTCAGGCACAGAAGGTGTCCCTTCTCTCAGAGGGACCAAGGTGATCAGAGGGATGGAGCAGCTCTGCTGTGAGGAAAGGCTGAGGGAATTGGGATTGTTCAGCCTGGAGAAGAGAAGGCTTTGGGGTGACCTCACTGTGGCCTTGCAGTGCCTGAAGGGAGCCCACAGGAAAGATGGAGAGAGACTCTTGACAAGGGCCTGGAGTGACAGGACAAGGGGGAATGGCTTCACACTGACAGAGAAGAGGTTTAGATGGGATATTGGGAAGAAACTGTTCCCTATGAGGGTGGTGAGGCCCTGGCACAGGTTGCCCAGAGAAGCTGTGGCTGCCCCTGGATCCCTGGCAGTGTCCAAGGCCAGGTTGGATGGGGCTTGGAGCAACCTGGGATAGTCAAAGGTGTCTCTGCCTGTGGCAGTGGGGTTGGAATGAGATGATCTTTAAGGTCCCTTCCAACCCAGGCCATTCTGTTATTCTATGGTTTAGACTTCAAGTACTCTGAATTGGAAATATTCCTTTTTCTGTGCAAATCTAATCTGAATCAAAATAAATGGGAAACCCCAGAACTGCATTTGAAAATTAGGATCAATCTGATAGTAAGGAAAAAAAAGAAGTATCAAAATTCTCCCCTTTTTAGTAAACTGGACTAATTACTCCTTTTCAACCAAATCACAAAACCAAATCTTCATTTAACAATGCTATCACAGATCTAGTAATTCTACATATTTACTCTTGAATTAAAAGAATTAAAAGCAATAAATTAGCACATGTTAAGGACAGCCTGAGTAGTGCCTGTCTCACATCCTGCCTCAAAATTAGCTCATTATTCACTTCCTCCAAGCCAAGAATTTTTAGGTGATACCTGAAGGAGGGCCAGAAGAGCAGTTTCAAGGTTGTAAGCACAGGACCAACAGCAGCACAACACCTCCTGTTTGCTTCATGCCCCAGGGAACGCTGCCTGCTCACCCCATCACCCAGGGCTCCTGAGGGGGCTCAGCCTGCTGGACCACCAGCCTGGGCAGGCAGAGCAGGCTCTCCCCACCAAGACTGAATAAAAACTGAATTCCAGGAGATCAAGGAGCTTTAGAGATTCAAACCAAAGTGCTGGGTCCCCACCTGCAACTCACCCCCTGCAGAAGCACCCCCCTCCTTCACTCCACTCAGCCTTCAGGATCAGGCCCAGGTCTCCACTACGCCCTGGGAAGTGAAAGGAGAAGAGGAATGTGGGACACTCACCACATCTGTGTTTGTGATCTTGGCCAGGAGGTCTGTGAGGCTGTCCCCATCATCAAGCTGAAGGCCACAGATGGCTGCTCCCACACTTCCAGTTGCTATCATTGATGGTGGGTACATGGCAAAGTTAAAATCTGCAAGAACAGATCTGGGAATTAGTCCAAGCCCAGACCAGAAAAGCTGCAAAACATCAGAGGCAAGCAACATAAAAAAACCACACCCAAGAATAAAACCCGGGGAAGTAGAAGAAAGGGAAAAGTGCCACTCTTTTTGGTCCCATGGAGCTCATTAGTCACACTGCTCATCACAAGCACTCAAAGGAGGGGGAACAGACCTGCAAATTAAAATGGAAATGCGGTTCAGTCTTTTATTCTCACTGATGCATAAAGTAAACCTGGACAATTTTTAATAGTCTTTCCTCAGTTTTAAAGAAAAGGAAAGAGAAGAAGGAGGCTTTCTGTAATTTATGTCAGAAATTTGGGTCTTGGTCACATTAGACCTCTCTGTATAACCAGAAAACTAACTGGAATAAGGTATCACAAAGGACCAAAATGAGATTTTTAGTCACGTCAATTTTTAAAGAGTTAATTAATTCGAGCATTTAAAGACCTGTCCGGGAAAGAGATTTTAATTAACGGTTCATCTTTACTACCTTAGCAATTAGGAAGTGAGAACACTTACAGCCCATAGCTACGAAATCAAAGAACAAAGATCACATTTGTCATTACTACTACTTCTTAATAAACAAGTTGAAAATACACTTTAGAACTTCCTCTCACACATCTGTCAAATCAGAAGAGAAATTAAAATAAAATTCTGTGATCTTTATAAGGCAATTTTATGGTTTAAGATACTGCCACAGACACTGGCTTATCAGCACTAATTCATCTTGCTAAATACCAGATCTTCCACATCTTGATATATTCCCAAAATGAAACCTGATTTGCAAGTTCTCTGGTTCAAAAAAAAAAACTCATTAACAAATCTTTCTCTACCAGTTTTCAGTATTAGCAAACCTATCCTCTACCAGTTTTCAGCTAGGGGACTGGAGTAGAAGGAAGAGTAAACCAAAGTAATACATAGTAAGAAATAAAGCACAAGCAATACATTCCATTGATAGAAAGAGATTACAGAAAACTGCCCAGCTGCAGATCCCAAATCCCCTCTGTTCACAAATTTTGTAACCCTGTTGATGTCTGTGTAACCACTCAGGTTTTAGACACATGGAGAGTTGTTCTCAGATTCCCAAACTCAGAGCTGGCACATACTTAATAGCTGTGGAGACAGCATGTTCTACTTCAGGCTGGAATATATCCCTGGGATTGAAGCAGTCCAGTAAGAACGGCACTTGGGACATAACATTCACCCAGATGGACCACAGCGGGGGTGTTAGAAGTGGGGAGACAAAAGGAGGAGTTGAAACCCTGACACGGATTTCTCTGTCTCACGAAGCCACTAGGAGGTTCCCACCTGCAAGCCCAACACTGCACACTGCTTCCTACCAGAAGTCACGCTCTGACACTTCTGAAGGGCAAATTCCCATTGGCTGAAGTAAGGAATATGGACTGCCATTGTTATAAAAATAATAATTATGTACTATTGTAATAGTAAGAACCCACCGTACATAGGAAAGCTGATTCTTGGAAATGAAATTATATTGCCTCCCACTAACAAGTGAGACAACAGGAGAACCTTGACTCACAAATTCTCAGTGCAGGACACAGCCCTGAGTACGCTGATCTCAGAACATGGCGAGGGAATGGGAATTACACTTCCAGGATTGCAGTTTCTGCCAGTCAACAGTGGTGTCCCCCAGGGCTTAGTGTTGGGGCCAGTTCTCATTGATAAATGACCTGGATGAGGGATCGAGTGCACCCTCAGTCAGTTCTCAGGTGACCCCAAGTTGGGTGGGAGTGCTGAGCTGTTTGAGCACAGGAATGCTCTGCAGAGGGATCTGGACAGGCTGGATTGATGGGCCCAGGCCAGTGAGATGAGGTTCAACGAGGCCAAGTGCCAGATCCTGCCCTTGGGTCACAACAACCCCCAGCAGCTCCAGGCTGGAGAAGAGTGGCTGGGAAGAGCCTGGGGCTGCTGGTCACCAGTAGTGCCCAGGTGGGCAAGAAGGCCAGTGGCACCTGGGCTGGCTCAGCAATGGTGTGGCCAGCAGGACCAGGGCAGTGACTGTCCCCTGTCGTGGGCACTGGTGAGGCCTCACCCCAAGTGCTGTGTCCAGCTCTGGGCCTGTCACTGCAAGATGGACATTGAGGGGCTGGAGCGTGTCCAGAGAAGGGAACGGAGCTGGGCAAGGGGCTGGAGCACAGGTCTGATAAGGAGTGGCTGAGGGAACTGGGGGGGCTCAGGCTGGAGAAAAGGAGGCTCAGGGGGGACCTGCTGGCTCTGCACAACTCCCTGACAGGGTGCAGCCAGGGGTGGGTCAGGCTCTGTTCCTGGGGAACAATGGACAGGACAAGATGAAACAGCCTCAAGTTGTGCCAGGGAAGGTTTAGATTGGCTATTAGGAAAAATTTCTTCACGGTGATGAGGCATTGGACCAGCTGCCCGAGGAAGTGATGGAGTCACCATCCCTGGAAGTGTTAAAAAAACGCGCAGATGTGGCACTTGGAGTCGTGGTTTAGCGGTGAACATGGCAGTGCTGGGTTAGGATTGGAGTCCATGATCTTAGAGGTCTTTTCCAAGCTTAAGGATTCTATGATCAGAATCATTTTCATGTTTACCCCACTCGGATTTATACAAACACATGTAAGGGATAACCACACCCCTAAGTTGGGAAACAACTTCCGTGTTTGATCTTGGACGTACCAAACTGTCTCTCACTTGAGCATGGGAACTATGGTTAGCAACTGACTTTCCATAATTTTCCCCTCCTTGTCCTGAGTTTCAGGCAGGATGCAGTAAAAAGATGATGCAGGGAGGTCCCATGTCCAGCCAGGCAGAGTGGGCTGAGCGAAGGACAGAGCTCCACCTGCCCTCTGAAATTCCTTGCCTCGCATCACGACCTCCACCTTATCCGAACGGCGGTGTTCTCGTGGCTGATTTTAGATCCACTACCAGAAACTGTCTTCCTAGGAAGCTGAATAAAGAGGCACAGTGTCCCTGCCAACTAGCACTGCTGTAGGTCTGCTTCCACGTGGGGTCACATGCGAACATTTCTATGCCCAATAACCTTGTTAGCTCCCTTAATGTCATTCATAATGCAAATGAGACAGCGAGCGAATGGCCAGAGGCCCAGAGTGACTAAAGCTCAGCATCCAGAAAGTCTTACATTGCCTCTAGCTCTAAACTAACTTCCCTCCATAACAAGCACCATAAACTTGGCTATCAAAGCTACACATGCCCAGTCTTTGTTGTACAACAGGCAGCGATTTGTATCACTGGCTTCTATTTTTAGCATATTAATTAACTACTGCAACTGGTGAGGCAAGTGTCTCCAACTGGAGAGTGTGGCACCATTGTCTGAAGTCATCACCTCATCTTGAGCTATTGAAAATCATGGCAGTGACCCTCCTGCTGATATGAATTTAACCTGACATGCCCACAAAGGAATGGGGGGTGGTGCACCAATTTTGTGCACATGGTTCTCCACATCACCCTGGACCCTATTAGTGTGGAAAGAGCTCATTGAAAGAAAAGAAGCCACATTGTGCTGGGCCACCTAGAGGGTTGAATAGAAAAGGCTGAGGAAAAGAGCAGGCAGCGCAATAAAGGCCATAATTAACATATTTCCATATTCAAGCAAAGCAATAACTACGTGAAATGTTTGTCAAGGTGCAATGAAAGCATAAATATTAAGTACCGTATCTGAGGGGATGCAGAACCGCCCCCCCAGTCTCTTAGATTCCATTGAGAAATTCAAAACAAGCTTTTTACGTGCTATTTTCAATTATAAACCTTTCTCTCTGCTTCTACCACGACAACAAGACAAGCCTTGCCATCTTCACTCAGTTTTCACCCAGGTAAAACTGTCCTCCCTCCAAATTAGGTCAAAAATTTGCCCTGAGATTACAGAAAAAATATATTACGAAAAGAAAGGGGGGGGGGGGCACAGAGAGAGAATCTAAAAATTTGAGATGAAACATATGCATTTACTGCAAATTTTTGTAGGAGATGATGAAACCTGAACTACACAGGAAATTTTACAGAAAGCATTTCTTACTGGACACATGGAACTTTATAAAAAGCACTTCTCTCTGGACACCTGAAGCAAGGCTATGGGCTAAATCCTTCTGTGTGCAAACTTGGTTAACAGGCACTCAGAGCCTGCATCTACAGCATGGCTCTGACTCTAACTTTGTTGTGATTTATAGGTTTATAGTCGGGCTCGATGATCTCAGAGGTCTTTTCCAACCTAATTGATTCTGTGATTATGCCATTCCATGGGAAAAATACAAAAGAGTCTCATTGTAAGTTAGAGAAGCAGTGCCACAGCCCGTGGTCTGTGAGAATCTGAGCACATGAACACTTCAAGGGAAGACACTGGGTTGTTAGAAAGAAATTTGTTTTATTTTCTATTCCCAGGTAATAAACACCAGAAACCATCACATCCCCATTTTAGTATCACCTATTTCCTAAACAACCTCAAAAACAAGCGACCAGCCCTGCACAACACCACTGACTTCAGCGCTGGGAATAAAAAAGGGCAATGCAAGAAACAGCACCCTTTGAAACACAGCCACCCACATGTGGACCAGCCAGCCACAGTCATCAAGCAAATTCAGGGTACCCTGAACCTGCCCCCCACTTTCAGCCTGGAGCTGACACAGCCAGGGCACGAGAAGGTTTTTCTGCCAGTGGAGCACACGTAATCCACGCCGAGGTTCCAGGGCTGCGAGCACTGCGGCTGAGCTGTTTTGCTGGCTCTCTCCCAATCCAGTGGTCTTCACTACCTTCAAGCCAGGAAAATGCAAGGCTGACAGTCAGCCCAAAGCAGGAGGGAACTGGAAGAAGGAACCCAGAGAGGTCCTGCAAGGGGAAGCCTTAACTTGCAGCCAACAAATAAAACTGTTGGAAGGAGAAGAGCACTGACAAATACCCAGCCTGAACGTGCTCGGTGTGTCAAAGTCAGGTGGGGGAACTCTACCTTCTTACAACTACCCATGTTACTGCTCTGGCTGCTGGTTGGGCTTTATTTCAGCAGCCAGTTTTCATCTCTGTAATTTGATAGATATCTATTTACAGAGTTGGAAACTGCTGTCATACGGAAGGTAATTCTTCCCATGGTGGGGTGAAAAAAAGGGAGGAAAAAAAGGTATGTTACCTCCATCAGGAAAACAGGTATTGATACATTAAAATTATATAGATAATGGTCACAGCCAGCCTCGGACTTCACTCAGCCAGTGCCTGTACTATGAAGACAAGCATGGATCTATATTTAACCATCTAAGTTTAAAAGAAAAGTCTAAGATAAACAATGGAAGTAGTGAATGTAATTCTTGTCTGCTTTGATCCAAATGCAATTCCAGAGTCAGTGTGGTACTTTTTTTTTTTTTCTAATACAGTTAGTTGTATCTGCATTGGCCATTTTTTTTCTCTTGCTCTTGTATTTCTCCAAGACGCTACAAATTTTCCTCACGTGAACTATTTCTACTTTTAAAGGCAAAACTAGATGACTCTTCAGCCCTTCAAACCAAACACAAAACTTTCAAGTAAATTAGGATGCAGATGTGCTTCCATCCTTTGAGTAGGTGGGAGGGCAGACATCTAATTCTGTTCCTGGACTACAGTAAAGCAAACAGCATTTGGCCTTTATACAAATGGGTCTGAAGTATCCTAAATGTTAATGCTTCATCACAACCATCCAAGAGAGGTAAAGACAGGGAAACACGCTGAACAACCTATGCAAAGCAGAGGAGCACTCATAACAATATGCTCATTAGCTGATGGTAAATACTATTTCTGAACAACTGGTTGCACTCGTTATTACTTGCACTTATTCTACACCTTCCTAAACAAGGATTAGGATGATGTTAATGCCTGAACCACCAAAAGTCAGACCTGCAGTTGGTAGAAAGGAGGGCAACTCCTCTGGCAGCTCTGGAGTGACGCCAGCTTGTATCAGCACATGCTGTCTTTCTCCATTTCCTTCCACCTCCTCTTGCCAGACTTGACTGGTCATGAAACATTCCCCAGGCCCTGACTACTTGTTGATGGCACTTCCTTGGTTCTTGTGGCTCCATTAGCTGGAAAGCTCAATATACTGATATGAGCTGCCTCTCCCTGGAACAAGCAAGAGCCTTCTTTTGTCTAGCTAGCAATAAATTAGTGCAAATTATTCTTTATTCCGCTATGCAAGAAGTTCCTGCAAACACTGCCACTTTGCAACATGCATTTTATTTCTTAAGACATTCATTTACACAATGAAGCCTCTGCAGGCTTCATTCTTCCCCTCGGCAAAGAACAGGTCCCAGATATAAAATCTGTATCACACTTTGCAGGCTCCGGTAACTTACACTGGATGAAAAGGGGATGCAGAGTAGAATTGCCCAGCAGGAATCCTGAGGAGCAAACAGGCCCCATTCCGTGCGGTCACCCTGCAGATCACTACCAGGGTTGTAGACCTCATCTTGCAGTCTTTGCTCAGACAACACTCCCATTGACTTCCACAGAACTTCTGTCTGAAGAAGGATGCGGCATTTGGCCCACAAGTTAAAAAAAGCCTTCTCAGCTTTCAAGTGTAGATGATTAATGTCCCAGAAACAGTGGGCAGAGGTTTGGCACACTGTACGAAACTGCCTTAAAGCTGACGTTTTCCTGCTCTTTCTCGGCCTCTGTGCTGACACAGGCCCTGAGGCCTGAGATCCTGCATCCACCATGGGCACATCCCACCTGCACAGGATTCAGCTGAGGCACAGAAAAGACCATGCAAAGGACCGATTCCAGGGTTTTACACAGGCTGCCTTCTATCTCTGCAAGCCTAGCAAAGGTTTTTGCTTCCAAGTTTTGCTTGCCACTCAGCTAAAATCCTGCAAAGCTCCTCACAGAGATTAGTGTCTCCGTTACAGCTCCTCTTTCTGAAAGCCTGTCATGCACAGGCTGCCCTCCCTCAAAAACCATTCCCTTACAGGCTCTCACATAAAAAAGGGGTATCCTGCACCAAAACTGTGGCATATACAGCCTCTGAGAGGAGAGTGTAATACAAGGAAGCAGTTGTGCATCTGTGACTCTGAACAGGCTGCAAGAAGAAACTATGAGCATGTTGAAGTGTAAGGAAATAATGCATGGTTCTCTTTCCAGCAGCAGCGTGGCAGGCTCTGCACACACCTCTGTAACCACTGCCCTCTCCCACTCCTTCCAGCAGTGATTCCCTGGCTTGGAGCTCAGCACAGGCAAATGGCCAACCCCTGAGAGAACACTTCCAAGCTGTGCAGCGCCGTGCAAAGAGACAGAGGAACAAAGGGTGCAGAGCAGTGAAGAGATGGACTTGTGGGCAGAGTGGAAAAGCAACACAATCCCAGCAAGCAAAACAAGGATGATCTCCATTGGGCTCACAGACAAACAGGAACCTCCCATGCCGAAGAATCACAGAATCATTAGGGCTGGAAGGGACCTCTGGAGATCACTCAGTCCAACCCCCTGCCCAGGCAGGGTCACCTGGAGCTGGAGACACAGGACCGCGTCCAGGTGGGTTTGCAATGTCCCCAGAGAGGGAGACTCCAGGCCCTCCCTAGGCAACTGTTCCAGAGCTCTGCCACCCCCAATGTACAGAAATTCTTCCTCACGTTGAGGTGGAACTTCCTGTGTTTTAGTTTATAGCCGATGTTCCTCATCCTATCGCTGGGCACCACTGAAAAGAGCCTGGCACCATCCTCTGACACCCTCTTTGAGATATTTATACGCATTAATGAGATCCCCTCTCAGTCTTCTCTCCTCCAGACTAACCAGGCCCAGCTCCCTCAGTCTCTCCTCATAAGAGAGAAGCCATAAGCACTACTTAAGACCTAAAATGCATCCTCTTTGTGCCTTGAAAATTCAGAAGCCTTCTGAAGGAGATTTTGGTTTGCACAGGGAGCCACCAGTGGGACAAAAAACCAAATGACATGGTGACAGATCAGGCTATGCCAGTGCATAGTGTCCATCTATGCACTCTTACTGTGCAGTGAGCAAGGCAGCTGGAGGAAAATACCACTTCCACACCCTTCTCATGGAGAAGGAGACTCCTGAAACTTTTGTGAGTGCAGAGCAATTAAAAAGAAAACTCTTTATTCAGGAGGACACGCAAGCTTCTGTCCTGCTAAGCAGCCGTATGTTCCGATGGGACCAAGGGCAAAGAGGAAGACATTCCAGATCCAGTCATGCTCATGTGAATCATTAATCACTGCAAGGACTGGGGAGAGGCCGTGGGTTTATATCCACGCAGCCTGGTTCAGGAACTGGGCTCAAAATTAAGGCAGAGAAACAGAGAGAGTGCCAAAGTGGCCAAACATGACTAAAAGGAATATGCAGAAGAACGGAATATCCCCTCCTTTTGGAGAACGTTCAGATGGAAAGGAGAACAGGGATGAGTATCACACTGATCACATCCAGCACAACACCCAGTAACTGTTCACGGCTGCTTCTCTCTTCATTTGCTGACACTAAGTGCTGCAGGACTGAGATCAAAGCCAGCTCTGTACAGGCAGGGAACACCTGGGGATTTCTGGTAAAACCTTTTTGCTGCGAAATTAAAGTGGAGCAGTTGGTGAAGAAGAACTAAAGCTAAGGGAGAAAAGTTCAAAATACACCAGATTTTGCATGATACTTTATAGAAGAAAAAGTACTTGGAAGCAGAGAAAGCTGTGCTGAGATGAATCAGGAAACAGAAAGAGATTCACTGCTGTGCTCCAGACTAGAGCTGTTAGCCAGGCAGCCAGGTCAGGTCTGGGAATAGTAAAGAGTCAAACCCAGGCTAAAAACACACATGAGGAGCAAGGGAAGAGGGAGCCACATGTCAGAGGAGGTCCTATTGCTGAAAGAAGGCAAATGGGGAAATGAAACACCAGGCTTAACCTGGGCTGCCAGACAGCAGCAGCTCAGAGGGAGAAAGAGAAAGAAGAAACAGAGTGGCCGATGAGAGCCCTGCAACAAACAGGACAAGAAAAGGAAATGACAACTGGATCTAGAAGGAAGTCTGATGAGAAGGGGCTTTTCTTCAAAGAGTGGCGGTGAAAGGGAAACTCGGTAGTAACAACAACATTTCCACAATGGGAATTGAGGTAGCAGTTCACAGGTAAAGTGGGAATGTGGTATTGAGTGCCTGGGTAAGATCTCTGTTTTCAAAATGGCAAAGGGTTGTGGGTCCTCCTCAAAACTAAACAGTGGTCTGTGGACAATGGGATGAGAAGAAAAGAAAATCCCCAGCCAGCACCACAGTGCCCTCGCTTTTGGGAAGCTCTGTTCTCAGCAATTATGTCTTTCACTTTTAAGAGAAGAAGCTCTCGTCTTGTTGCCTCTTTAAACTCTACACAAAGGACTTCATTTCGTGCATTGAAGAAATATAACGTAAGAGGCAGATCACATGGGGGCCACACATGAGGGAACTGTATGACTGGGCTGAGGGCTGGAAAGGGGACACTGGTCTGGATCTCAGCAGAAGGACTTCTAGAGCGTGGAGCTAACCACGGAAGAATTCACAGAGTGGAAAGAAGCCACTTTGGAGGACTTCAGAGACTCTTTCATGGCCCACAGTCTTGCAATGGTTTGGTTATATGGAAAACTTAAAGGGCAAAGGATTATGGACCAGAATTTGAAAAGTTAAATCGTAATGAAATTCTAGGGCTCTCAAGAAAATGCTGTGCTGGATAAAAAATAGAACAAGCCAAAACACTACTGTAGGAACCGAAAGCAACAAAGGAGTGGGAAGATTGTCTGGTTTGGAAGGCAACACAGGGGTATATTGGAGTTTGATGGCTGATGGTGTGAAGATCCAGGGAAATGTCCATGGGAAAGACCATCTTTTTCATATCAGACAAGGCAGAACAGTGAATGCATCCTGAGTAAGGGGAGAAGGCAAAGAAATCACCAAGAGTGATCCTGCAGAATTTGAGCAATATTTCTAGTGAGTCCTGTGGTCTTTGGTCTGAAAAGGATCATGCAGCAGTGGGAAAAGAAGGGGAAGCTGGAGCATCATGGCAACCATAGTCAATTACCCTAACACAGCCCATATACAAATCTCTAAAACAGATCAACTGATGTAGGAAGAATTACCCAACATTGTAAAAGCAGTCACTACAGCTTAAAAACCAAGAAGCAGGCAAACACGCAGGCAGAACAACTCCTATCACAAAGGACTAGGTATGTCAAACTGATGAATTCAAACACCAAGCCATCCACTACTTGATAATGACTCTGGAAAACACTGCATGCTGTTTATCTAGCCTAGGTCTAGCTTCTAAAAAGTAGTCTTACCATTAACCCTTTGGATGAAAATTCAGAGTACACTTATTTTGTAAAAGTAACTGAGGGAAGAAAAACCCAAACAACAAAACAATGCACAAATAAAAACCAGTGTTCTGCAGACAGGTCAAAACTAAAAAGCCTCTCTTCCAGAGAGGCAATTATTCTTATCTAAATCTTCAGAAACTCTGTTCAGCCATATGTCAAAAAGGGAATGCAATGGTTCCCTACGAAACACAGTAGTTTCACTGCTTTCTTGAAGTTAGGAAACAATCCAAATTTAAAAAAAAAAAAAGTTATTACCTTCTAAACTGTCATTCCCTATGCTTCAGGGATGTGGCAGTATCACATAAATGTTAAAATACACAATTTTACCTTTTATCTGGACAGAGTCCAGTTAATGAGAAGTTTATGAACACATTTATGCAATGCATTAGCTCAACACATTTTGGGCTAATGTGCCATAACAGCTTCTGTATTTTGAGCTGTCCTTACAAATGATCCATGGCCCTCTAAAAGCAGCAGTGAACGGGCAAAATAAAACCCAGAATGCTCTAATCCAGTCTTACAAGACTTCACTGCAAAAGTACCACACACATCAGCTGCACTATGGGTCACTACTGCAAGAATTCTGTCCTTTCACAGTTTTGGGGCCTGACTCACAACACCCTTTGCAAACAGTCCCATGGGATTCAGCTGTTCTTCCCACATCATGTAAGGATGGAGGGGATGATGCACCACCAGGAAGAAATCTGCCCTTCCAACCCCACCAGCAGCAGCAGCAGCAGCAGCAGCCAGAGCAGCTGAGCCTACCTGTGGCACAAAGGGCAATGAAGGTTTGTGCATGCTTCCGGATCAAAAGCAACTTGTCTTTAGGGAGAGGCACCTTCCTTAGGATGTGTTCAATGAAATCGTGTGGGGTGACGGCTGCAAGGTTCCACTTCAACTTCCCCAGCACCACCAGCTCCCATTCCTGCAGAGGGAGGACAGGGAGAGCAAAAGAGAAGAAAAACCATAAGCAAGCCTGTGAAAAACATCTGCTTATTTCTTATTATAACTTTATCACTGCTAAATTTGTTTTGCTCAAACTCTTTTTTCCATACGCCTCTACTGCTTTGAAGTTGTTGACTTTATATTCTCTTTTTTTTTTGAACACCAGAAATGTCAGGCTCTACTGAAAATAATGAGACCTGGCAGCCCCTGCCAAGGTTTTACTTTTTTTTTTTTTTTCTATCCAGTGCTGAATGCCCACCCAGAAAGTTTAGCCTGCAATTAGATATTGCCAAGGTCACTGTGGTCCTTTCCTAGTAACTTCTTTTAAATGGGTATAGTCCTTACTTTATAGCCATTTAAAGCCCTAGGGACAGCCATGCACAAAAATAACCTAGATATACATTCCTTTTTTCAAAACTGGGGAAGTTGGCTTGATGGCATTCCCTCCCAAAACCGTACTCCAAAGGTCCCGCAGATAAATCTGATGGTGCTTAAACTACTCCAAGACAGGCTCTACAGAAAGGAAACACACACAACACAGCCAAAAAGTAGCCTGTGTAAATTATCTGCCAGTAAATCATGTAGGAGCCATTCCCAGATTCTTTGCACGCCCAAAACTCCCACTGCAATCAAAGGAAAACTTGGGCGTGTACGTAACTACCGGCCATTCCCTGGAATGGGATTCCATGTGCAAACAGCACCCGATCTCCAGATCCAGCCACGGGGTGCATGACCTGCATGTTTCAACATTTAAGCCGAGTTCTGAACACCTTACAGTGCCCCACAGAGCGAGCAAAGCTCAGGCCTCCGACTCGCATTTGTCTCATCCATCAACTATTAGCTATTAACTGAATTCCACACACTGATTCCCAAGTCCTGATGATGCCTGATGGAGCACAGCATGGTGGGGAGCCCCAGCTGAGCTCACAGAGCTAGCAAGTCAAAAAAAAAAATAAAGTCCTTTAATTTTGCAGCCGAGGAGACGTCAACCAGCGTTGCTGAGAAACCATAAACATGGACCCCACAATGCCATTTCTGCAGTCGTTTCCCTGAATAGATGCCCACTTTAACAGCAAGTTACTTTCCTACGGACATTCCTGCTGGATTATGACAGAGCCCTCCATGGCCTGAAAAATCTCACATATATGCAAACGGCCGCAGAAACCAGACGGGCTTTTTTTTAATTTCTCAAGAAAACCTGTAAAATGTCGGAACGTACCGGCGATTATGCGAACTAAGGCCTGCACTTCCCAGCATTACTGATGTGACAGGATTTGAGAGAGAACAGTCAACCCAGGGGACCAAATACAAGGAAGCACTTTTAAACACATGCTTAAATCCACGTGGCACAAGAAGGCAGGGACATCATTCGGCATATCTGCACGTGCACTTCCCCTGCCCCTCTGTGCCACCAACGGGACACCTCATGGCCCTGACAGCCAGGCAGGGTTTGAGGGCAAGGCTCTTTACTCTGTGGAAGCACAAGCTCCCAACCCCAACCTCTCCCCAGGGGGAATTCCCGGTGAGTCATAGGGAAAATTCTCCTGCAACTCAGAAGGCTAAGGCCATCTCTCTGACCCAGTATCCACGTCGCCAAGGAGTCCTGGTGCACGTCCAGTGCTCCACATCACGATGTATGCATCACTTATTTCCTCCTGTTATCATCAATTTGCTTCCGCTTCCACTGTGTCTGAACTAAGAGAAGCAGCAGACACGGGGTGGTTTAACTCAGCCGTATCACACAGGATGGGTCAGGCTGGAAGCGACCACAGTGGGGTACCTGCCGCCACCTCCCTGCTCCAGCAGGGCCATCCCAGAGCACACGGCACAGGGTTGTGTCCAGACGGGTCTGGAATATCCCCGGTGAGGGAGACTGCACACCCTCTCTGGACAATCTGCTCAGTGCTCCGTCACTGCACAGTGAAGAAGTTCTTCCTCCTGCTCAGGCGGAACGCCCCGGGCAACAGTTGGTGCCCGTTGCCTCTTGGGCGCGGCCGAGCATCCCGGGTCCCCCACGAGCATCCCGATCCCGATCCCGACCCCGACCCCGATCCCGATCCCGGCCCCCGCACCNCGGGGACACGGCGGGGACACGGCGGGGACGGACCCACCCCCGGCACCGCCAACCCCGGAACCCCCGGCAGCGCCGTGCCCGCGCACGAGGCGGGCAGCGGCCGGAGCGCCGCACGGGCACTGCCAGGCGGCTTCCGAGGACAGGGATGTCCCCGCGGGTGCCCCCCGCCCTCAGCGTTGACCCCCGAGACTTTCTGGCCGTTCAGAAAGGCGGGAAAAGCGTGTGTTTTTCTAAAAGGCAGGGGTTGGGTGGCGAAGTGCTGGGTGCTGTGCCAGCGGGAGGAAGGTGCTGTGCCGGAGAGGAGGGAGGAATGGGGCTGCTTACCAGCAGCTCTTGGGGTTTGATGGAATTGTCCGTGTATATGCACAGCTTCTCGGCTGTGAGGGGGATTGTCTCTTTCAGCTTGGAGGCCAGGAACATGCACACCGCCCCCAGCAGCTGCAGATGGCACTTCCGAGTGGGCACCACAGCTAAGAATCTGTCCAAATAATTCATGGCCAGAGGGAAAACTTCTTCTTCGCACTTCTGCTCTTCGCAGACCTGCAAGCGAGGAGCGTGGGGAGGGAAGGATGGGGCAGCCGGGGGGGGAAACGAGGGTGGGAAGCGATAAAGAGACAAGAAGGAAAAAATAAATAAATGAGTGAACCCACCAAACAGACCACTACTTCCCTTGCTTTTGCTCCTGCTATTTTTGTTTCCCGGGGAGCTAAATTTTGGGGGAGGGGGAGATCTCTGGAGAGGCTGGGAAGGCTGTCAATCGGCTTTCACATTCCTTTAGTTCATTCAGTAAGAAATGAATTCAAGACACTGTGTGGGAGAGCCGAAAAGCCCCATCCAGCAGCAAGCGAGCAGCCTCAGACGTGGTGGTTTTTTTTTTTTTTGCGACCCAATTTTTCTTTTTTATTTCGTCATATTTTCAAAAAATCGATAAAAAATATCAAAACTTCCCCCGCGGTCCCGGTTTTGGGGCCGGTGGCATCCCGGGACGATCCCCTATCGTTTCCGACAATTGCAAAAATTCCCCCGCCGGGTGTCCCCCAGCCCTGCGCCCCCAATCCCGCGCTGGGGGGGAAGGACGGGAGACGGAGCGAGGGCGAGGTGGGGTGGAGAGAAAGCCCGAGCCGCCTGGATCCTTTTAGCAGGCAGCGAGCAGCAAAATTCTTTCAAAAATTTACCAAAAATCGGAGCCGCGGAGAAAAAGCACAAATCGCACATGAAAACCAAGCGGGGAGTCTGGGCTTTCCAACCCACGGGGTTTGGCTCGGGAAAGGTGCCCCCCAAAGGAGATCCGAAGGGGCAAAGGATGGCTGGTGGGGCCAGCGCAAGGCAGGCGAGCCGGCGGGGCTGCGGGCCCGCTGCCGCTGCGCCTGAAGCCTCGGGGCGAACAGGGGGTTCAGCGCCCGCCCCGCGGCCCCGACACAGCGGGGGTCCCGTTCCGCGGGGCCCGGGGGCACCCCCGAGCCCCCCGGGAAGGAGCGGGGGCAGCCGGGCTCGGCGCCTGCGAGCAGAGTCCGCATGCAGCGCAACATGGCGAGAAAAAGGCACGTCCTCCGCGCTGCATACGTGGGCACGGAGCCCTCGCCGGGCAGAACGCGGGGCACACGGGGCGCCCCCCGACCCTCGCCCTGCCCCGGGCGCTGCTCCCTTTTCCCAGGAATGCCTCAATCTCAAGCGCTCCCGGAGGCGGATTTTCTTTGCTTTTAATTGCAAATGACTTTTCCAACTCTACCCCCCCCCCAACACGCCGCGCTTCCTCCCCTCCTGCACCCCGCTCCCGGAGCCCCCCGGAAGGGGCGACTTCCCCCGCGAGCTGTCGGTGTCCCCCGCGCCCCTTCCCGCACCGGCTGAGCTCCGGAGGGAGACAAGGAGGAGACGGGATCGACAAGAAGAAGCCACCCGGTGACCAGAAGAGCGAGGGGCTGCAGGGGGAGAGGGGCCAGGGTGCTGCCCGCGGCCGCGCTGCCTCCGCCCGCTCCGAGGGGCCGGGGTGTACAAACCTCCAGCATCCAAGTGGCCACCATCCTCCTCATGAAGGGCTGGATGTCCTTCTGGACGCACTTGAAGTAGGAGCATTGGGGCAGATACCTTTCCTCTATGGTTAATAAGTTGTGCAAAACGCGGTCATCGTAGAGCAAGTTCGGGTCAGGCAGAGCTCTCCTCATGGGATCCACCTCGCAGCACAGCAGCTCCATGTTTCCAAAGAGATCTCCCTCTTTCTCTGATGGGAAAGGTTTTTT
>VZTG01008668.1:0-134573 GCA_013397845.1 Melanocharis versteri | reverse complement strand
AAAAAAAAAAAAAAAGCCAACCAAAACAACCAAAACACTTTCTCCCGGTGCGACGGCTTTTATGTGCTCCGTGCCCGTTTCCAGCGGGGAAACACCGTCCCTGGGAAGCGCGGCCGCGGGCAGGGAGCCAGGGGCCCGCGGCCGCGGAAGCCAGCGTGCCCGAGCTGCCCCTTCGCCTTTTCCCCCTGCCCACGGGCGCTGCCGCACGCGTTTGGAGGCAGCAGATGTTTTAACAGCCTCCGTGTAGAGATTACCGAGTGCCATATGTTAAATACCACCCTTCCTCCGGAAAAAAAAAAACCAAAAAAACAAAAAACAAACCACCACCAAAAAAGCCCCACTCTCCACTCGCCAAGAAAAAGGGCAAAAAATAATAACAAAAAATAATTCGACAGCCAAACCCACCCTTTTCGCACTCGCTCCCCTTTTTCTGCTGAGCTGCTTCACCCATTTAAGAGCATAACTGATGAAATCAAACCTCGCGGGGACGTGCGCGCAGCCCCGGACGGGCGCTCCCGCGGAGCTGCCGCCGCGGCCGCGGGGGAACCGCGCTGCCGGGACAGCCGCTCCTCCTTCCCAGCCCTGCAGCCCTGAGGGAAGGGGGCTGTGCTGCTCCCAACCCCACCGCAGCCGCCGGGTGGCAACACCGCCGGCATTATTTAGGTCTTGGGACACTTCTGCAGGGCACCAAGTCCGGTGTCGCGGCTCCTCATCACGAACCCGACGCGCGGTTATCGTCTAATCGATAATATGTCATGGTATTTTATTGGGCTCTGCTGGAGAGCGCTGCAAAGCTCTTCGGGTTTTTTATTAAATCCTAAATTCCTCATCACTCCTATTTGTTTAATTTCTTTTTCCAGCGAGTCCCAGAGAACCATGAGGAAGATGCTTCAGGGGACAGGATGGGCTCGAGCTTTGCAGAGCAATAGACGCGGTGTGAGTGCGCCCGGCGGCCGCGGGGTTTTTGTTTGTTTAAATGGAATAAGTATTCCTTTGCAGTGCTTGAAACCTGAAGGCTGGAGTGCGAAATATGAGAATCTGAAAGTGAAACCGACTGGAAGCCAAAAAAGGAACAGATGAACGTGTTCCCACTGTCCAAACTGAGGAAAGCCCCGAAAGCAAACAAACACCATGAATAATAAAAATTGCAATAGATTTTAAATAAAATTATTCCAGCTTCAGTCACTGGAAGCAGTCTATCTTGGTGGTTTGGGGTGGTTTTTTTTTTTAATTTACCTGAGTTTTAGCTGTTCAAAGGTAAATTATATAATTCCATGCCGTGCAATCAACAGGAAAAACACGATAAAAATTATCTTTTATTTCCTTTGCTTTTTGATGAAAGACTAGGAAGGGATGTAAATAGCACAGGATCTTCCGCATATCATCCATGTATTTTCAAGGGGTATTTTAATTGTGCAGGTAGTTTTCAACTCTAACTGTGGTGGCAACTTTTTAATTAACAGCCATATCAGACAACAAAAATACTCAGCAGGTGAAACATACCCTGTAATAAAACTATTCTCACCTTTAAAGGGTGATTTTATACAGGCTCCATAGTTAACAGAATTAACTAATGGATTCTGTATGATTGATTAATGTAATTTTAACTAATTGATCCTTTCTGTTTTGTGCAAAGTTTCTTCTTTAACCTTTCTCATTCCCTAGTTTAAACTTTTTCAGAGCAGTAATTAGAAACTGTATGTGTGCAAAGAGTGCACGACTCCTGTCAGATTTCTTTATTCGGTGAGATGGGAAAGGAGTAAAAAAAAAACCTACAAGGATGGTCATGTACCTGGGATTGATGTTTTACACTGGAAGACTCGATAAATTCATCACATTTAGCCCAAAGAACTCCCAGGCTGACATTACTGCCTTATCTGGCAGGGATGCCGCGTCCTTTGCAGCCGCCGCGCTCCTCTCCTCGAGGGGCAGGGTGATAAGGCTGCGTTCGTTTACTCGGACAAGGAACAGGGAACAGGTGCCTCCCACGCGCCAGGAAGTCAATGGAAAGTGACTTTTTTTTACCCTGGCAGGCAGAACTGGACAGAAACGCCGTCATTCTTTTCTTGGGTTTGGGGTTTTTTTGGTTTTTTTTCTGCTTTTGGAGCAGATACTTGAAAGAGCAAGCATGGTTCTGATAAATTGCAGGTATGAACCACTGATATCTATTTCATCATTAATAACATGATAGAATCTGAAGATGACAATCGCCCCCCCCCCTTTTTTTTCCTTTCTCCTCACTGCCTATGAATCAGCTTCCTTTTCTGCTTAAAATGGCTTTGCTGTTAAGCTCTTGCATTCCCTACCTGCTGGCATGTTTGTATCAGTCCTTAGTTCAAGGATGGCTTCAACATTAAATGCACAAGTTTTTTTTTCTTTTCAGACTGTTAGGAGATACCAAGAAAAGACTTTCTGTCCCCAAACCTTCAGCTGATCTCCAATTTTTAGGGCATCTTGCTGTGACATAGCTTCCTTCCTTCCTTCAAAAACAATGCTCAGACTTTTCCCTGTGGTCCCTCAGGTGGTTCTGCTCTTACTAAAACAAATGTGGAGCTTCAATTCCATTTTATTTGCTTTCTATCTACACCGAGGCAAAGATTTTACATTTCATACACACGTGTAGCACAGCCAGGTCTACAGGTCTATACAAACAGGGAATAGGAAAGGAAGATGTTAAGAGGAAATTGCTTCTTTTATGGGGATTTGGGAAGGGCATATCTTAGTTGTCTTAACAGTGCTGTGAACTGCTAAATAATCACAGTATTTACTCCCAGGAGAGCAGCTATATTTGAAAGGTAAGTGCAATGATTCTGTTAATCTGCAGTGAGAGAATTATCCTGACACAGGGTCCCACGCTGAATAGTTTGCTGAAACATATGAGGCATATATTGTCTGGCAAAGAGCGAGATATCTTATACGGAGCTTCATCAGGGTGGGATTTTGGTTTGGAAGCCATGCGAATGACTGTAGGATGGGGATAAGCTGGACCTCTCATTGTGTGCAGATGTGTAGAGCACATCCAAATTCTGAAAACGGGTGGATATTTAAAGGGAAGAACAGCTTGTCTTGTTGCCTCTGTGAACGCATCAAAAATTCTCCATGAAGAAATATTAGGCTCTCAGCCAGTATTTTGGATGTCCCCTTTGCATTCCAGGGACAGTGAAATACTCTCTAGATCTCTTGGTTTTTGTATTCTTAACATGATCAGACAAACAAACAGAATGAACTTCTATTGCCTGACAAAGAGAAAAACACATAAAACCCTCAAAACTATAGTATCACAAAATAAAACGGTGTAAATAAATTCTCTCTACTGAGGTAAACTATTTTACTTGTTAATTTCATCTTCCAAAATAGCTGAATTAAAAGCTATTCCCATGGATAAATAGGATATTTTACTACTCGGCTCTGTGTCAATTATACCTACACCTGGGAAAATTAATTTCCTTTAAAATATTAATAGCCTAAAAAATTACATTGCATATAATATTAATGGAGTACTATCATTTGCGCTTTTTTTCTCTCCTTCTCTTTTGGGAATGCAGAATTTTAGTCCTATAGTGGAGTGTTCCTGCACCAGTGTGCTCCAAAACTACGCATTTTATAGTGGCCAAATGGAAGCATTTTGAGAGGTGTTGCCCCTTTTTACAGTGGCACTTACAGCCAGAGCCTTCAGTCGCTGGCCAGGTGCCACACGGATTTTGAATAAATGTCTTTACTGAGAATTCAGACAGTGTGGGCAGTGAGAAAACCCTGTCACCCATGAGCTGCTCAGCATCCCTGGCTTCCCCAAATCCTTCTGCTCAGCACTGCTGCCCGTGGTGAGGCTTTGCTGGGCATTTCAGTGAGTGATGGGCAAACAGGAGCTCAGGGACTGTCCCTCTGTGCAGGGGGGGTCACAAACATCGTTGTTTCAAGCTCAGCCTTCAGCTATTTCAGATCACAGCTCCCAGCATTCACATGCAGGCAGGTTTTGGCTGACTGAGGTGTCTTGCTAGGCATGGTCAGAGTCATGTCTGCTTTGTCTGAGTTTCATCCAGAGTCTGAGGAGGTTCTTGTTTGGTCTGGGCAGAGCTCCTGATGTGGGTGACAAGGTCGTCTGGGCAGAGACAGGAAGGCTGGTGAAGTGATAGCTGCCCTCCTGGTGAAGTGGAAAGAAATTCTCACAGGTCTCTCTGAAATCCACTGCTGCTGCCCCTAGAGAGCTCCCAAAGCTCCTCCATCACTCCCCAGGGGTGTCCGAGGAAATATCCTTCCCTCTCTGCAGCTCTGCTACCGCACCCAGGCAGCATTTGGGTTTTTACGCTCAGATAGGAAACCCTCTTGCTCCACTGCTGTTTTCCCTGACGCTGGAGCTGGAGTTAACAGGCAGACACAACTTCCTATGCACGACCTTATGCTGCCTTCCAGATGTTTTACTGCATGTAAATATATACAGGTCTGAGGGAAACATTGCCCTTATAAAGAGTTAGGTTGGAAGTAATCTAGTCCAGTCCCCTGCTTACAGCAGGGCCACTTTCCAAGCTGGATTGGGTTGCTCAGGGCCTTGTGCAGCCAAAATAGCCAAGGATGAAGATCCCACAGTCTCTCTGGGTAATGTCTCAGTGCTGCACCAGCGTCAGGAGGAAGAACCTTGTAAAGAACTTTTGTTAAGAAAGGTTAAGAACTTAACTTCTGCTTCTTTAAGAATCCTTGTGCCTGGTCAGAGCTTGCCGGGCTGTAATCCTTGTCCATCCGCTTGAAGTCTCCTGAGTATCTGAAAAGCAGAAGGAAGCAGTGATGGGTGCTTGCTGGCCACTGGCATAATTCCATATACATAGCTCAAGGTGTAGCATGCAGGATCTGTAGTGCAGCTTTTACTGGTGAATGGAACTAAACTGCCTTAGTAACTAAAAAAATCACTAACACACGTCCCACTCTGCTCTCCTTCAGTGAAACCTCCAGATCTCCTCCCTTGGCTCTGTTCTTGGTCCTTCTTCACCTCTGGTAGTGCAAATCTGTACTCCAAGCAAAACTCTGTCATGCTGTTGTCTCATTTCTCTGTGTGCTGAAACTCTCACCTGGGCTTTCACCTCATCCTGACACTGCAATAACCTTGGAGCAGTTTCCTGGCGTGATGTTGGTAGCCCCTCATCCTGTCCTTCAGCTCTTCCCGAGGTACTGTCTGCTGGCTGGGCTGGGGGCCCTTTCACCTGAGTGGGTTCTTATGCCCACTCATGTCTTTACTGAGAATTCAGACAGTGTGGGCAGTGAGAAAACCCTGTCACCCATGAGCTGCTCAGCATCCCTGGCTTCCCCAAATCCTTCTGCTCAGCATGAACTGTTTCTTTTCTGGGTTCCAAATTTTTATTTCTAAGGCTCATTGATGCCAATCACCATCCTCAGAAGAGAAGCTTCTCGCAGGTCAGGAAAGCACCATTTCTGGTTTACAATTATCTGAGGCTCTGTGCTGTAGAGCAACGTTTTACATGAGCTCCATGGCACATCGTGGAGCGTCACTGCCTTTCCAGTGTCGCAGCAGCTCCTGGACAGAAGCACCTCCCTCATCAGATAGGAAGATTCGTTTTCCAGATGGTTTCCACACTTGTGTTCTAGCACCACCTTCTCTTGTGCCCCTATCTCACAAATGTTGCACTGGAAACAAGGGAGGGGAACTGGTTTCTCTGTCTATGAATGGATGGACTATTAGAGACTGTTGGCACCTGAATGGGCTTGCTATCTTCAGATAACAAAGGAATTGCTCCATCCTGGAGAAGGTCAGGTTATGCAGATTCTCTGGGAATTGAGGGACAAGCACTCCCTTAGAAGCGGGGCTAAGAAGCCATTTGCAAAGAAAGCTTGGGAAGGTAAAAAAATCAAGAAGGGAACACACCTCTGCAGAAGAGAATCCTTTTTGATGAGTCAACAACGAGTGAAGGGGAGCTACAGAAGAAAGGCTTCCATTTGATGTGGCAACACCTTGTCCAGGAGTGAAAGAAGGTCCTCCTAAGCGGATTTGGAAAGGAGCTGACAAAGGACAGTGAAGAACCAGAAGCAGGGAAGTGCAGATAGGCTCTGCTGTTGCATTATTTGTCTCTATAGATTTTCTTGCACATCTTACGTAAAGCGTGATTATTTTTACAAACATTACGCAATCGCTCTACTACGTATTTTAATAGTCATTTATCCCTGAGGTGGTAAATTATAAAGTAGAGGGCCTGCAATGGTGGGATGCAAACAGAAATGTACGTTGGAACTCCTGGAGAGCTGGGAAAGCCAATGCTAATCTCTGTTTCTGGCTGTGGGGTCTCAGGAAGGAGGACTCAAGGGAGGAGCCTTGTCCTGAGAACACACTTAGAAAACTCCTGTTCCTGGGATCTGTTTGGTTTAAAGCAGCATAAAAACCATCTGCCATGTCCCATACACAACCCTGCTATGAATAATCAAAATATTATATGTAGGGTTTTGAGAGGACTCAGCAGGCTTGGGGGACAAGGGCTTGGGGTTTTTTTCATTTTGTCCTTTTTCCTGTGAAAGTCAGGGACAGACTGAAATCTGCTGGCTCCAGCACTTAGAGTATGGTTCAAAGATGGCTTGGAATTTCTAAACCCTGCTGGGAATCAGAGCATATGTCCAGAAGAGCATCAGATACCCAGATAAAGTTCGAAGCAGAGGTAATTCGGTTTATCTTCTGAGCTGAATAGTAATTATAACGTTTGCTGACAACTTTCTGATGCTTACTGTAACTGTAGCTTTTTTTCCCCCCTCACAGCACAGAAACAGCATATTCTTGTCATGCAGCTGTTGCTTACTGTGTCTTCCTTCTGCTTTGGGTGGATTTTCCCATGTTCATATCCGCAGCTTTTGAGTCCTTCTGTCAGTGAACAGCTGCAGGCTGATACTAGATAGAGCTGGATTTTTTTCTGTGTTCACACACAAGCAGGCTTGTGAACAAAAGGTTTTTAAGGAAGCTGATAAATGAACAAGGTCTTTTGGACGATGCAATGTTGCTAACGGTGCAGACAATGGAAATCCTTGTACTTGTCCTCACTGAAAGCCAAGGAAGACATAACTCAAGCTGTTTTATCTATGAGCCTCCAAGCTTTTCCCTACAGGCTCCAGAGAGGATGTTCCCATCCTCATCTTTCATGTGACAGAAAGGGAAGTGCTATCTCCCAGCCTAATGCTTTCCTTTCTATCTGCCATTTGACTTGGACGTGGCCTTCCGAGGGGAGCCCCTGTTTTTAGAGCTTCAGGGAGGATCAGGCCTTTCCCGCCAGTTCCAGATGGGGCACGTGCAAATCCCAGAGGTTCCCTGTGCCTCCAAGGGAAGCAGATACACTTCTCTGGGTGGATGTCCATCCCAGCCCTGCTCTGAGGCTGGACTCTGTGCACTTTGCCAGCTGTTCAGCTGCTGGGCCCGGCCAGGCACAGTGGTTGCCATTGTGTCCCGAGGGGATGGGAACGGGAGCGTGTGTGGGGAAGTTGAATGTACATTTGTCCCGTTCCTGCAACTCTCTCACGTTTCCTTTGGGTTCTGCCTGAGGACCCTGGGGACAGCAGCTTTATTTGTTTGTTTTTCCTGTGTCCTTAGCTTCTTTTTCCATTCTTGAAGTAATTATTCCACTTATATGAAAAAAACCATTTGCAAATCAGCAGTGACTGACCTATTTGGCTGCCACCATCCAGTGTCCACTCTTGCACACAGGGGGACAGGGACAGAGAAGGATCCTGGTGCAATGGGAAGGGGCACCACAGGGAATTCTCTGGCCAGCTCACTCCAAGCAAAGTACAGGAGGCTTTTTTGAGGAGGAAAAGGAGAGGCCAGGGTGTTCAACAATGGCTTTGGCACAGAGCTGGCCACCCTTTGCCCCCTCTGCCAAGGGGCTTTGCCAGCATGGACATTTGTGTGTGGAGTGTGGGCTCAGGATGGGGGAGGAAAATACAGACAGATGGGCAAAGGAGGATAGAAGAGTTATGGCTAGCTCTGCTCAGCCTCCCTGTGTCACAGCTGCTTGGGACACTGCCAGGGGTGGGCTCTGGGGTGAGCATGGGGAGAGGCAGGGGAAGCACCAAACCGAGGCGTGACACTGGAACACAAAAAGAAAGCAATAAAAGAAATGTGAGAATAGCTGGAGACAAAATACAGGCTTAGGTGTGTCCTTGGGCTGAACTGCCTCAGATGCGTCCAATCGTTTTCCTGCTTTGCTTCATCTGTCTCTTGTCTTGGGTGCAGCATTGCAAGGTTAAAAGATCAGGCCGTTGATCTGCGTTTGGGCACAGTCAGATACCTGAGGAAACGCTGTCCATGTGCCAGCAAGGAAGCCCAGGCTCATCTCCACTTCTCTTAGGGCAGCCCCAGTGTTACACACCTGTGGTGAAATATGTGAAGGCTTCCATGGCATTCTCCCTCCTACAGGTGGTAGAAGGGCAGAGTGAAAGCATGACATGATTTTTAACAGCTTTAGGCAGCGTGGCCTGCCCTGGGTAAATGTGAGCCTGCCCAGACACACTGCTCTATTGGGGTAGGCCTGTGGGCACTATGGCCTTGTGGAGAAAAGTCAGACTTGTGGAGAGTTTATCCTGTGGTCAGCTGGTAAAAATGCAGTAGTCTGGCTGATTTAGCTCTTGTATGAACTGCCACAAAGCCAGAGTCCCAGCTTCTGCTCTGGAAAAGTTATTCCCTGTCATCAACCCATCAGTGAGATCAGCACCTGTAACTGAGTGGGTTGAGGAAAAGAAACAGCAAGGGGTAAGTGGTATTTGGGATAAAACTGGTCCGCTTTTGGCACTTCCAAACAAATATGCACTTTTCCCTGTACTAATCTTTGCATAGGAAGGTGCTGAGCCTCTTCACCATCCCACAGACCTTTCCATGCTGCTCTTGTCTCCCTCGGCCCCTACAGAGACTTGGCAGTGGCAATGCCCCTGGTGTCCTGTGATTGCTGCTCAGCATGCTGGATGGTCCCAGCTCATTTCTTCCCTGGGCTCCCTGCCCTCCACTGCAGCCCCACCTGCTGCCCCTCATTGTCCTGCTGCCTGTGTGGCCAGGCACACAATGGGAAGCTGGGCTGTGGTTTCCAGCCCCACAGGGACAGAGCTTTCCGGGCAGTGTGGATGAAGTATCTTGCTAAGAGTGGGGTCTCATGCTGGGGACACGTTGCTTGCCCTACCTTATTGCAAATATGCTTCATCTGACACTGAGAATGGAGGAAGGGGTTCCTTAGAAGCTTTTTGTTTTCTATTCCTACTAATTATGGCTTAATACTGTGGTGGAAGCATGGATGGGGCGTGAGTGAGGGGAAGGAAGCATATGGGACCTCAGGCACAGAAGGAACAGGGCCAGAGAAGAAAAGTCAAAGGAACAAGAGGAAGCTTTTTTGCAGGGGGAGAAGAGGGAGAGAGTAAAATGTGTCAGTTGTGTGAAAAGTGGAGACCTGCAGGGAAAAGCAGGGCTTAAACTGTGCTTAGGGTGCTGTGCCAGCAGGAGCTAAGCTCCAGCAGTGGGGACTGATGGAAAATGACAGCTGCAGTTTAAGTCAGGGAGGCTTCAGGGCCATCTCCCATCACATTTTGACAGGATGCAGTGTGGTACTGGCCCAGAGATACTGCACCATCTCAGCTGGCACGAGGGGGAATTAAGAAATCTGGCCGTAATCTGAGCAAACCCAGGAGCTGAGGTGAAGGAACCCAGTATCAGAGAAAACCCAACTGCTATAAAGGGTTTTAGCTAAAGACTTAAACAAAACAATGTGTCTTGGAGGGATTGCTCACACAACGAATTAATATTTTGCACTGAGGAATTATTACTATCTGTAAAAAATTATTAATGGGGACGGTACTTTGTAAACAAGAGAAACAAAAATTCTGTTCTAAAAACTAGCATGGGATTAGAAGGGATCACCTTCCTCCCCAAGGCAAGTCCTCTGCAAATCACAGGCTGCTGAGCAAAGGTGCTGAGCTCAAAGGGGTTCATCCACCATTTATTTCCAACAACCCATCAGAGCTCAGAAGATTTTTCAGCACTCCATAAGAAAATCCTTTATGAAAATCCCCCAAAAAAGGCATGGAAGAACTGTGTCATGGGAAAGTGGATAGATCAAGGACTTTGCTGAGATGGTCAGCTCCTGCACTAAGGGAGTTTTACATCACCGTTGTTCCTTAAAAGTGGTTCTTCATCAAACAACTTTTCAACTTTCTGGTTTGTTGGTTTTGTTTGTTTGTTTTGTTCTGTTTGTTGCTTTGTGGTGTTTTGTTGGTTTATTTTTTTCCCCACAAAGAATTGACCCAGCAGAAATATTCAGAATAAAGTGTCGAATAGAGTTTTCACTGCCAAGCAGAGCTGGAGGGGAGCTTTCTGATGAGGTGGAAAGGGAAAGGCTGTTTGCAAGTCTCCTGGAGAGCAGTAGGAACAGTATGCACTGAGTATCAGAATATTCTGAGCTAGAAAGGACCCGCAAGGATCATCCAAGTCCAACAAGGTAGCATGGGAATTGCTGGCAAGAATAAAAAATGAGACCTTCTTGTACCAGGCATGCAGACAATCATATCAGTAATATCATATCAGTATTTGTTATCACTAAGATAAAAGGGTGAATACAAGGAGAGAAGGACAGATCAGACAGTTTTCATTAGAAAATTGCAATCCTTTAAAATGTTGAGTTCTTTTGTAAGCTGGTTTCAGTTTCTCTGAAATCCTGTATAGGAAAACTCAGGAAAAGGCCCAGTCTCATTTTTTAAATAAAATAGTTTTTCTCTTTGAAAAAACTCTTTCAATGAGACTTTATATTGAATTTGTGTGACCCTTCTGTCAAAGAAAATCTGACCACAAACTAAATCCTCAGGACTGTTCTGAAGAACTTTACCATTGCTGATGTAATTTTTGTATGTGGAGATGTGTGGAATTTTCAGTCTCCTCTCTGCTTGAAGCTGAGCTGAATTTGGGCTTCCAAAATCCTTTTGTGTGAGTGGAATCCACACACACCTGCTGGGTATGTTTCCTTAAGAGCCCTTGGAGCATCCAGGAATCCTAAGTAGATCAAGGATGCATCGTGGGGGAAGGTTGTGGAGAGATGTGGGGAATTGATGAGCTCAGTCAAGGAGCTGAGCAATCTGGTCTCAGCTCAGCACAGCTTTTAGCGGGCTTAGTTTCATTCTCAGTGACTCAGTAACAATTTATATGCCTCAAGTTAAGCACCTGCTCAGGGATTTTGCTGGATTGCACCCCTGGGATGAGGTCTGCTTTTAACTCACCACTTCCAGACCGTTGTCCTACTCAGTTTTGCTGCTCTAGTCCAGATCCCCACCTGACTATTCTCCCACCCCTTATTTTCCAGGGCCTGGCAGAAACTCCCAAATACCTCTGCTTTTTTTTTTTTTTTTTTTTTTCTGGGTTGTTTTTTTTTTTTTTTTGTTCTTCGTGTGTTTGTATTTATTCCCAATTTATAATCAGCTGTAGCTTTCATTCACACACAGATCATTTATCCATTCTTGAATGCAATTTAATAACACCGGAACTAACACTTACCATTTTCACACCTCAGGAATGAAACAAACAAAGCCTTTCCAATATGATTCATTGCTTTTTGTCATTTCCCTTTGTTTCTGTTCTTCCAGCCTGTTTGCTGCCCACATGTTATTTGTTTTGGTTTGTTTTTTTCTCAAGCCAATTTGGACTAATTTCTCCACTGTTGGTTTCAAAGGACACAGGATCAAATATTTTTGGTAAAATCCAAGCACATTGTATCCTCTTGTATTCCCTTCACCCCCTAATTGTGTAATACATCCACAAATTAATCAAATTTATCTGGCAAAACCCAGTTTTCTGAACCTCTTGCTGCCTATTCCTCATGATTCACTTACCCTGGAGATATCTAAAGATATGCCACACCATCGTTGCTTCCATGCTGTATTTTGGATAGAAGCTGGACTTACGGGATGAGGGGGGCCACCTTGTGTTACTCTGGGCTGTCCTGGGAAGAAGGAATGCTGCTGGGAAGGGTGTGTTCCACGATGCACAACCAGATGAAACAGTTCCCTGCCAAATGAGCAGTGACTGGGAGTGCTTTCACATGGTGTCATCCTTAGTCCGTTGTCCAAAGGGCACTTTGAAAAGAGTAGACACCAACTCTTAAGCAGTCAGAGGAAAGCAAACAAAATCACAGATTTCTTGGACATTTGGGTGTCTCAATAATGGTCTGAAATGACCCAGCCATCAGTGTTGGATAGGCTGGCAGTCTGCTGTTTAAACTCTTACACCTAAAAATACCTGGGAAAACCCTGGATATCTCATCCAAGGCCCCAGGGCAGCAGGGGAGGAGGGAGCTCTGCCCCTCTGCCCCGCTCTGCTGAGGTCCCCCTGCAGGGCTGCATCCAGCCCTGGGCCCAGCACAGGAAGGACAGGGAGCTGCTGGAGCCGCTCCAGAGGAGGCCACAAAATTGAATTAGGGACTAGAACACTTCCCCTATGGAAACACGCTAAGAAAGTTCAGCCTGGAGAAGAGAAGGTTGTGTGGAGACCTTATAAAAATCTTCTGGTGTCTGAAGGGACTTCTTCGTCAGGAACAGCAGTGACAGGAACTTTCACACTGATGGAGAGTAGGTTTAGATTGGATATGAGGAAAAAATTGTGAGGGTGGGGAGGCCAGGGTGCCCAGAGAAGCTGTGGCTGCCCCATCCCTGGCAGCGTCCAAGGCCAGGTTGGATGGGGCTTGGAGCAACCTGGGATAGTGGAAGGTGTCCCTGCCCATGGCAAGGGGTTGGAATTTGATGATCTTTAAGGTCCCTTCCAGCCCAAGTCATTCCATGGTTCTTTGGAAGTAAGTATGTTGAAGTGATCAGGCTCTCAGTTATCCCTCACTTAAAAGGGCTTTTTAGGAAAATGGCCACTGCAGTGGGAGGAAGGACATCCTTGTGAGTTCATAATGGAGGTACACATGTTTTAATCAAAAGCGTGAATATACAGCACTGCAAGTGCTGAGGAACAGAAAAGGTTGTATGGAAGGAGAGAATGAACTTTAACAAGGAGCTACCACAACAAAAAACAATCCAAGCAGTAAAATGAGAGTTTGAAAGTAATACATTCATTTTTTTAATGGCTAAATTTTTGTTGCTTTTCAGCTGAGGGTCAGGGGTGTGATATAAAACCATCTGGGAGAGAAAACAATGAAAACCAAAACTAGATGATCGTACATCTGGCATTTTGTACCACGAGTTTTCTCCATGTGTGTGAGTGCTCCAACAGAGCTACTTGCATTGGATATTTGAGAGCGATTCAGTGACCACAAAATATTTCTTTTATTCCGGGGGGGGAAAAAAATAAATCTTGCTGAGATTTTCAAAACTCTCTGAATCTTTCCAGCAGGCTTCCCAGCAGTGCTGTGTTTCAGGTGAGTGGGATTTTGAGATGGCCTCAGACACTTTGATTGGCAGAGACTCCATATGAAGCTGTGGAGCATGTTTGCTTCCTGGGAAGGGGAGTTGCAGTCCTGAGGCTGGGATCTCTCTCAGACCAGGAATCCCAGCCATGTAGTGGAGTTTCCCCTTTAAGCAAGGTGGCAGGAGGGCAGGGATGGGTGGCCTGTACTGATGAAGAAACTTGTGAGCTCCTCCACTGCCACTTCCCAGGAAGCAGCATTCTGGCACCACTGAAAAGGGCTGATGGGTGCTGACCCAGCTCAAAATGAAACATGCCTTGGTATTTTTTGCTTACCAGCCCCTGAAAACCCCCACCTGGACGGATACACTGCTGGCTGCTCGGTGAGAGCTGATACACAATTAATACCTTGTAGCCTAAATTTGCCTTTCATGGGAGGGGTTACACCACTAAACCGGTATCACTCAACAAGATATTTTCTGGGAAAAGTCACTGTAGCAGGGCTATAAATAGAGCTATACTTCTCCATCTCATTTTGGGGATACATATTTTATAGTCTTAGGAACTCATGGACGCTCGCAGGTTTCTGTAGAAAATACATTTGTAGGATTTTTACTGCACTTCCTCTATACTTTTACCAATTTGAGGTGTTTACGCAACACAATCAGATTAGATCCCCTCACGACCCAATTCCACCTGGCTAAACCCATTTCACTCTTTTGGAGAGTCTTGGATTTGCCTGTCTTCCTGAGGCTGCCTGGTTGTTTCTCCAGGAGGGAATGGGAATAGACTGGGCTTAGGCTTTGTGTTTGCTCTCTGCCCAAGGAAGAGTTTAGTGTGCTGCAGAAGACCCAAAGCTCTGTTGCCAAAACTGATTTCTTCTTCATCTCCAGTTTGGTGCATTAGCAAAGCAGAGTCTCCAATGATAAACCACTGGATTTCCAGCATGACTTTCCCCTGTTCTTTGCCAGCACTAAGGTAAATATATTTTAACCTTTGTTGGTTTTCTTTTTCTTTCTCAGTGATCAACCAGCACCTGCAGGAATTTCAGAGAAAGCAGAATAACAATTGATCTGAAACATTATAATTCTGCCTGACATTATGCTCTACCTACAGACACCTGGAGCAGGTGACACAGGAGCGTGTCCAGGTGGGTTTGGGATGGCCCCAGAGAGGGAGACTCCAGGCCCCCCGGGGCAGCTGCTCCAGGGCCCTGCCACCCTCAGTGTACAGAAATTCTTCCTCACGCCGAGGTGGAACTTCTTGTGTTTAGTTTATGGCCATTGCTCCTTGTCCTGTCCCTGGGCACCACTGAAAAGAGCCTGGCACCATCTCGACACCATCTTTGAGATACTTGTACGTATTGATGCGATCCCCTCTCAGTCTTCTCTTGTGCCAGTGGTGAAATTCCTGTGTCAGGAAGGGAGCCAGCACCAAGGTCTGACCCAGCAGGAAGCTGTTCGGTTGTTGCAGCTGCACTACCATGGCAGCAGTTTAGGTCCTGTGTGTCCTCTGTCCCCCAGATCAGTTCCTTGGGAGGGCAGCTGAGCTCCGGAGCTTGTGGCACACAGACCTCGGCAGGTAGGCCCGGTGCAGCCCAGGCCTCCCCCTGCCTCCAAGCTGGGCTGCTCCCCAGGGCTTTCCTGAGACAGGTTCATGAAGCACCTCTGCATTCGAGCTGTGAAATTACAGCCTTTAAGAAACCCGGTTAAGCCTTTAACAGCCTCACTGCCCTGTGGAATACCCCAAAGGATCTGGCAGATCGGCATTGGCCTTGAGCTTGTAGCTGAAAGGAGAGGAAGGACAGATTGCGTCCTACACATCCCAGGGTAAGTTGGGCAGAGCCGGTGGCGCAGGCCAGGCCCACACTGCCCCTGCCTTTTGGGTCTTTTGGGGCTGTTGTTCACAGTCTGTTGTTCATTGCATTCCTCTTTGCTGCTTAATGCTGGGTTAATTTTCTATTGCACTGTGGCTCCTGAAGGCAACATACTGCTAGCATTAAAAATAATAAATCCATGCATCCGTCCTGGTGTTTTACACCCGGGAAAATGCCTCTGGGGCCAGACTGAGTGGCACTGAAACTGCACCACAGCTGTGAGGAGAGATGTGTCCTGCTGCCCTTTCCAAGCACCCAGGGACAACAGGCACTTGTGCAGAGTCTGTGTATGTGCTGGATGGCCCAGGGCAGTTTCCATGGCTCTTTGTGTGCAGTAGGTGTCATTAAAAACTCAGCATTTGACACCCTGCCTAGGCTGGAGCACTGGGTGGTTACAGCTCCCAGGTGCAGTGGGATCAGGAGTGGCCTAGTGTGATGGACTTAGCTTTTCTTTCTGCTCCAAAAAGGAGCAGAAAGATTTGGAGGAAGATGTGGATGTCCTTCCTCTGGTTAGAGATACTGGTCATGAAATGTCTTACATTAACGTGCCCATACTGGCCTGAGACATCAAATCTGATTGGAAAATGTTTCCTATGAATGTTTTATCCCAACCTCTACTTCTATCACCTTAATAGTGGGGATGGGGGAAGTGAAAGAATGAGAAAAGTGCAAAGATCTTACAGGGCAGGGTAGGCCAGCCAGCGTTTCTTCCTGCATTTTTTCTTTAAAACTTGGCTTTTCCCACTGTCAGCTTACCTACAAGACCAGCAATCCCAAAACTGCTCAGTTTCTGTATAGGCTGACTCAAGAAACATAGTAAAAACCAGTGTGGCAGCAGCTACAAGTCTGAGTCAGAAAAGTTGGTAAAATCCAGTATTAAGATGTAAAATGAGCAGTGCACATCTTCCTCTGTATAACAGATCTGAACTGTCTTTGAACAGCTGCAAATTCTGATGAGCCTGATCCTTTCCCCTCTTCACGAGGTGGGGGGGAGGAGGGGGCTGTGTTGATCTTTTCTGTCTGGGTGCAAGGGAACGGCTCAAAGCTGCATCAGGGGAGGATCGGGCTGGATGTCAGGAAAATGTTCTTCCCTGAGAAGGTGATCTGGCAGCGAAAGCTCTGCCGGGAAGTGGCACCAAGCCTGATGGTGTGCAAGGAGCACTTGGACAACATTCTTTGATACACAGGTTAATTTTTAAGCTGTCCTATGTGAAGTCAGTAGTTGGACTTGATGATCCTCACCGGTCCCTTCCAGCTCAGGTTATTCTGTGCAGTGAGTCCACTTTGAATAACCACACACTTCACCCAGAAAGAACTAAGGTGTGCAGTGGAGTTTGTTGTGGCTGACTCAAAAATTACTTATCTCCACATAAACCCCAGCTGTTGGGATATCAAACATCAGGAAATGGGTCCAGAGTGTTCACTGCAGCTTTGCCATCTTTCCTTGCACTGATAACAGTCTTGTTTCTAGCTTGGATTAATTTCTCACCCGTTCTTTCTACTGAGGGCATGGAGATTACAGAACCATCATCTCATTATTAGTAATTACTACTAGTTTAATAACTAGTAGAGATAGAGGGAAAAATCCTCGTTCTGAGTAACATATACATTAAGAGGACTAAAAAGATGAAATTTGAGTGACAAAGATTATAATTTTTGTTTTTCATGGGTGAGACACAAGGCAACAAAATCAGTTCATTTCTCCCTTTCCCAAAATCATAAGGATAGTGAATGATTTTTTTATTAATGGCTTTGGATGCCTAACCAGACTTCTGAAAGGTTGGCAGAGTCCAGACTTCCCTCAGGCTCTTAGTCCTTTGTCCGAAAAACATGTTTTGAATAATTTCCAACCTGATTTTTATAGTTCTCCNCTTGGAAACAGACATTGATGATTTTTTTAATTTTTCTTTTTTTTTTTTTTTTTTTTTGTACTTCATTAACCACCATGAAATGCTCGGGTGTGACAATAACAGTAAATGAACCAAAATTGTCAATTTTTATTAAACATCAGAGCACTCAAATGTAGAAAGAGTCCTAAAAGTCTGCTGAAAGTTGGAACATGGTTAAATGCCGGACACAATATCCGAGTTGCCACCTGGAAAAGCAATCAGGAATGTGGCTTTCTGTGGGCAAATCCAGCTCCTTCTGTTCAAGTACATGAAAGCAGCACCTTGAAATTACTCCGAAGCTATAGTTATGTCATGAAAATGGAACATAAATTCCTCGGTTAATCTAGGTGGTCAATTGGTGTAAGATTTCATGTAAGCTTAGTTTTAATGCCCTTTGACATTTGTTTTGCAGTTTGGATTTTTTGAGGTTTTTTTCTTTCTTCTCTTAAGGCTCTTACAGAAAATCTTTGAAATCAGATGCTGTGTGAAATTCAACCCTTTCTGGGTTTAAATTCATATATGCATCTACATATGGATTTATTTTTTTTTTTGGTGGACTACATCTATATAGAAATACATAGTCAATTAAAAAAGGTAATCGTCCCGGATGCTGGGTTTTTATGGTTTAACAGCTGATTTAAAACTGAAATTGGATTTCCTTCCACTTCCAGCCATTATCCATGGCGTAACTAAGCAACACCACCCTCATGTTATTGATGGGGCTGAGTGCACACAGATCTTGCTGACTGGGATAGGCATAACTACACCCCTCTTTAACTGGTAAACCTTGGCTTTCACAGCAGTGATTTCCTGCTGGTGCTGCTGGTGCTGTAGATGCAGAGGCATTGATCTGGAGCCCTTTGGAGGTGTGCTCTTCATTCTGATCTGTGCCTTTTCTGGCAAAGCCTCCCTTTTCTTCTCTTACATGTCTCTTCCCCAATCACCAGTTTCCAAAACTACAGTTCTGAGTACAATTTACTCCAGCAGCAGATGTAACAGAGCTGGAGGAAGAAAACCAACCTAATAAAGGTTTGCACATCAAATGAGGCAAAATTAAGGCTGATGTGGCTGTAAGTGTTTCTCAGATGGGCAAAGGAGTTGGTGAAGGGTCTGGAGGACAAATCTTAGGAGAGGAAGGTGAGGGAGCTGGTGGGGGCTCAACCTGGAGAAAAGGAGGCTCAGGGAGGATCTTCTCACTCTCCACAACTCCCTGACAGGAGGGTGCAGCCAGGTGGGGGTCAGGCTCTGCTCCCAGGCAACCAGTGACAGGACAAGAATAAATGACCCCAAGTTGTATCAGGGGAGGTTTAGACCGGATATTAGGAGAAAATTCTTTACTGAAAGGGTTGTCAGGCACTGGAACAGGCTGCCTGGGGAAGTGGTGGGATCACTGTCCCTGGAAGTGTTCAAAAACGTGTGGATGTGGCACTTGGGGACACGGTTTAGTGGTGAACATGGTGGTGCTGGGTTAATGTTTGGACTTGATGACCTTTTTGATTTTTTCCAGCCTTAACGGTTCTGTGATTCTTTGGACCTCAGTGTTGACATGGGGGGAGCTGCCATGGATGCGGAGATGGCAGCAGCAGCTCTAGGCAAGGCATGTGGGGCTGTCTCGGGAGAGCTGGGAAGGTGGGAAGGGAATTAATTGGTGCTTGCAAGCAAGTCATGGAGCACCATCGGCTTTCTGAGCAGGGCCCAGGCCCCCACAGCAGTATGGGGGAGGTGTGTCATGTTGGCAGCTGTGGGAGGGGAGGAGAAAGTGTCTGTGTGAATCGGTGGCCTGAAGATACATTTCCACTTGTAGATTTGGGCTGGAGCTGTTCTGCTCCACCTCAGGTTGCCTCAAGAGAGTGCTTGGCAGGCAGATTAAAAAATTAACTTTAAAGACTGTCGAGGGATGTCAGTCAAAGGTGTTAAAGAAAAGCTATGTGCCGCTTCCTGAGAGCGAAGATGGATATCCAAGGGTGACCACAAAGCCTTGGCATTGGTTTGAGGGCTGTGCCTCTCTCCCAGGAAAGAGCATTTAGGGAAATTTAATTGTGTATCTGCTTGCACTGGAGTCAGTGGTGGCATTCCCAGGCTCAGCAGCTGCTCATGTACTGTGGAATGATATCCAGAATTCATCCACAAGGACCTGCCTTCAAAGAGGGAAGGATGTAGACACTCTACTAAATATCAGTGGGATCCACAGAAGAGGTCAAGCTGAGACAAAACACACTCCCAGGATAAGGTCTATCTGTATGAAATCCTGACCTAAGTTTTCTAAGCCCAGTAAATGGATACTAATGCAAAATTCCATGCTGGCTAAATGGATTTCAGTTAATTTTCTGCTGTGAAAGCATTTCGATTTTAACAATAGCTGTCACTCCCAATATAATACAGAAATAGTTTAGTAATACGGGCCTTAAAACACTACTCTGATAAATATTTATATTACTTATTTTAAGTTAAAAGCTTGGTTATGAATTGTTTTCATTCCAGCAGTGTAAACATCCTTCTGGAGTCTGCACTGTAATGTTGAGATTGAAGTCGCTTTCCCTATTTGCCTTCTCTTATTTTATCAGTGCAAAAATATTCCTCAGTGGAGTCTGATAAAAGTATTTCACTGTACACATTCCTTTCTTTTCTGTACAGTACAGAAGGGAAAAATAATGTTAGGTATTTTTTGCAGTCAGCAAAAAAGCATCAGTTCTTTGTTTGTCAGATGTTAGTTTAGCTTAAACAGAAATTTGAATACATGACCATAAAACACAGGCCTTCTATGCAAGGGGCATTTTCCTGGTGATAGATGGATTTTGGCTATTGTTTAGTTAACGTTTTATGCTTGTTTGATAAAGGAAAGCTTTATAAAATGAGAAACAAAAGCTATTTAAGGTGTGTGAAGCGAGGTACCAGCACAAATAGCCTCAACTCTGAATTGACAAGCAGTAATAGATAAATAACTGGATATGGGGTTTGAACTGGAATCCCAGCCATATTCTTGTGGTGAAAGGGAAGGATTTGAATGATGGCAGCAGAATGCAAGCCTCCCCAGTATCATCAGTCTGAAGTGGCTGTAGAAATTCAGGCAGTCATTTAATAAAAACACCTCTTTTACTATGGAGGCTGTAAATTATACAAGCCTGTCAAGTTACAGCTCTGCCTTTGTGCCCAGCACGATTGTAATGTTCTCAGTCCATAATTTAGAAAAGGATTAAAGTTCTCCAATGCTCTGCTGTTTTTACAATGTTTTGATGATAATAAGATTACCTCAGCCTCCCTCTCTCATGTGAAAATGTCTCTAAAACGACATACCATATTTGAAGGTGGGGTTTTCTCACACACAGATGCATATATTTGAGAGGGAGAAAATACATGACAGTGGTGTCTGGCATCAAACTCTTATTGTGGGGCTGGAGATGCCTCATTACTCATGGATGCTGAAGGCATGCAGCTGATGTATGGATTTGCTCTGTATAAGTGCTACTGAGTCTTTAAGGTCATGTCAGCAAGGTTTCTGTTTATTAAAGGAAAGATTTCAAAAAGAGTTTTTAAAAAGCTTGTGAAACAGCAGAGATTTTAGAGGACCTATTCCTTAGAAAGCCAAGTTTGTTTAATTAGCAGGGATAATAACTGGATAAACCTCAGGAGGACAAAAATACTACCAGTGTTGTCTGTCAGAAAGTAAGAACAAAACAGATTTTCTACTTGAATTAAATCATGTTTTTAGAAGCCTGGTGTCAGTGGGTGTTCTGGAGATGGCAGAAAATTACACATGGTCTGCTGGTGGTCTGGAAATTCCCTATTTTCAGCAGTAGGAGGCTTTGACTTCTCTCATCATCTGCCTCAGCACATCAGGTCTTCAGTTTGGCACTGGGTTTAGAAATTGGCTGCTGTGCCTTTTAGGGTGAGGGGGTATCTTATTTTTGGAAAAAAAGGGAAAATATTCCCCTGACAAGTTTGTGGTTTGGATTTTTTTTCAAAGATGGCACCATGAAGCCACGCAGATATTTGGCAAAGGTCCTGTGGAGGACAGATTAGACAGCAAAAGTGCTGGAGAGTCAGGCAAAGATACTCAGAAGACAAAATTTGTCATATGCTGCTTCAGTATTCTTCTGATTATCTCTGCCACATACCAGACATACTTAGGTTTCAATTTCCTTGCAAAAACTCATGTTAATAGCATTTGCTTGAATTATTCAAGAGAAGGAGAGGGTTCTAGAAGACATCAAAACCCAAGTTCTCACCTACAGTCAGAGTCTACAGCCTGTATTATAGAGGGGAAAAAGGGCTACAAAGAAAGACATTAAATCCTCTGTCTTCTAAGATCCAGGACCAGGCAGCTCCCCTGAAGTCAGTCATTATTCCAGCTATGAATGGCTCCAGAATGTCATTCTGTCAGGAAGGCTTGACTGTCATCCGTGGACATCTTGATCATGCCTCCCTTCCCTTTCACCCTGCTGCTGTGAGGAAGAGCTGAACAACATGAGCAAGCTGGTTCAGAGGAGGGTTAGGTTGGATATCAGGAGAAGGTTCTTCCCTCAGAGGGTGGTGGGGCACTGAACAGGCTCCCCAGGGAATGGTCACAGCCCCAAGGCTGGCAGAGCTCCAGGACATTTGGACAGCGTTCTCAGGCACAGGGTGGGATTGTTGGGGTATCTGTTCAGGGCCAAGAGTTGGGCTCGACGATCCTTCCAACTCAGCATATTCTGTGATTCTATAATTCTATGAACATGGCCACCTTTATTCCCCAGAACTCCCTCCAGGCTGGATCATGTAGATGAATGTGGTCTCACTGGGCTGTTGTCAGACGTAACTTCACGCCCCAAGCCCCCAGTCCTCTCCTCTGGTGTGGAGCAGCCAGTTTGCAGAGCTGTGCAAATGCCAGCTTCAGCTGTGCTGTCCTGGCTGTTCACTGCACTTTCTGTGCTGATGCTGAGGAAAAGCTGAGGTCTTCAGTGGACCACGACAGAATTGGACAAGCCGGAAACCGTGCCCACCACCTGGAAAAATTCTTGAATGAGCACTTCAGGTATTTTACATGCTCAAAACACCAGTGTCTGCCTCTGGAGCTTGGAATCTCTGGTGGCTGTGGAGAGGCCTGGAAAGGAAACAAACAGGGATCACGGGATGGCTCAGGCTGGAAGGGACCACAGTGGTCATCTGGTCTCACCTCCCTGCTCCAGCAGGGCCATCCCAGAGCATAGGGCACAGGATTGTGTCCAGATGGTTCTGGAATATCCCCAGTGAGGAGACTCCACACCCTCTCTGGACAATCTGTTCAGGGCTTGGGCACTGCACAGGACAGAACTTCCTGAGGTCAGTCCCTGCCCGTTCCTCTGGTGCCATTGCTGGGCCCCCTGGAGCAGAGCCTGGGCCCTGCTCGGAGCCCTCCCTGCAGACAGGGACACACAGGGCTGAGGGCCCCTCTCAGCTGGGGCTCCTCTCCAGGCTGGACAGCCCCAGCTCCCTCAGCCTTTCCCTGTCAGAGATGCTCCAGCCCCTTCCTCATCTCTGCACCCTCCGCTGGCCCCACTCCAGGAGCTCCATGTCCCCCCTGTCCTGAGGATCCCAGGACTGGACACAGCACTCCAGATGTGCCTTGCAGGGCTGGGCAGAGGGCAGGATCATTCCCTGACCTGCTGGCACTGCTCTTCCTAGTTCATCCCAGGTTTCCATTGGCCTTCCTGGCCCCCAGGGCACTCCTGGCTCATGGAGAGCCTGTTGTCCACCAGGACCTCCAGTTCCTTCTCGGCAGAGCTGCTTCCCAGCAATCCTGTGCTGTGTGCTCTGGAATGGCCCTGCTTGAGCAGAGCTGTGGGACCAGATGACTCCCTGTGGTCCCTTCCAACCCCAAGCAGTCTGTGTTTCTCTATGAAGGGAGGCTGAGGGCACTGGGTTTGTTCTACCTGGACAAGGCTCAGGTGGGTCAGTGCAGACTTCTGGCTAAAGGGGAAATTCAGAAAAGGCAGAACTGGATTCTCCTCAGAGGTGCATGGAGAAGGGACCAGAGGCAAGGGGCACATGTTGCAACAAGAAAAATTATGATTTTTGATTGGGAAAAATTCTTCCCTGTGTGAGTGGTGCAGCATAGAAGCAGGAGCCTAGGGAAGATGAGGGATACCCATGCTTGGAAAATGTCCAAGCTTGACTAGATAAGGCCTTGTGGGATCTCATCTAGCTATGGAATTAGCCCTGCTGTGAACAAGGGGTTGGACTATGGACTTCCAGAGGTGCTTCACCACCTGAATTGTTCAGCCAAAACAGTGTTAAAGTCTCAGATTTCATGTAGGCTGTTCCAGCTTCTCCAGAGCCACTTTCCAGCCCGTGTTGCTGCTCGAGGAGCTGCTTGGTCAGTGTGTGCATCTCATGATATTGTGAGGAAAAGAAACTTGCCTAGTCCCCCTGGCTATTCCTGACTAAAAGGTTGTTTTTCCTAAACAGTAACCTAGGAAATTATAAAACCAGCTCAATTTTTTGTATTTCCTTGTCATGCCCCCACCCCCTGCTTCCCTCACCCCAAATCTCTTGAACACTTTGTTCAGTTAGCCTCAAGTTTCCTAAAAGGACATTCTACCCTGAGTTAATATCATGCCTGCGAAAGTTCAGGCTGATTATTTTTCCTCTAGAGAGGGAGTCAAAATTGGGCTTATAATGGAGGTCTTGTTTCAAACAACGCTGAAAGAATTTAGCATTTCTGACATCAGTGGGGTGGCACAGGCATGGAGTCGCATGCGAGCGGGTGGGGGGAGCTGGGCTCTTCTCTGCTCCACTGGTTTTGTGAAAGACTCTTTCACTGGTGGAGGCTTATCCAAACCCACCTAAACACATGTACATATTTATTTACTAAAGCAAACCAGGCTACAAATAGGACCTAAACGCACATTTAAACGTCCCTACAAGCAGCCCCTCCATGCCAAAATCTTTCTCCAGCCTTGCTTAAGAAAAAACCTGGGAGAGTTTCTTTTCCTCAGGCTTTACAACTCATTGTTTTCCACAAAAGCACCCCTCTGCTTTTCCAAGAGTAAGGATAATTCTGTGGCTAGAGCATATGACTACGACTTGGGGTTTTCTTCCCAGCTGTTGCACAGACTTCTTGTGTGTCCTTGAGTAAATCGGATTAATCTTGCTGCACATCTGTAAAATGGATGCACTGCTCTTTCTCCTCATTCACAGAAGCGACTGCGAGTCTTTTAGACCTTTACAAGTCAACCGAATAGAAATGGAAAGAAACGGGCATGACATTTTATGTACAAGTGCTTATTGAGGAAATAGTGGATTTCTTTTTTTTTTTTTTTGCTAGCATGTGTTTGACAGAGCTTATTAATTCTGTACAAGGTTGGGTGCAACGTGTATCTAGAAGGCTTATGGGTTTTTCCTTCCAAACCGAAGGGGCTGTTTCTTTGAGTGAATCTTATTTTTTAAAAAATGAAAATGAGAACACGAAAAGTTAGTTTTCAAAATGAAAAATAAAAATGCTCATTTTGTCAGTATTATGCATTATTTTTAAAGGAGGAAGCAGATCTTCCCAGCCAGCTATAAACCACAGGTTTTACGGGGAAAGCAATGCCATTGTGGCCGAGTGCAGGCACGCTGGGGGCTGGGAAGTGACTGGAGACAGGAACATCCAGCTCCATCCTCACATGCTGGTTCAGTGGGCAGACAGGCAGGATTTTCCCATCAGGTGGGGAAGTCTCCACCCCTGGAGAGGTGTTCAGGAAATGGCTGGACGTGGCACTCGGTGCTCTGGGCTGGGTGTCAAGGTGGTGAAGGAGGCCAAAGGTTGGAGCTGCTGATTTTGGAGGTCTTTTCCAACCTTATTGGTCCTGTGATCTGTTTTATCCTCAGGGTCAGTGTGCAGGCCTGTAACTCACCATCCACATCTGAACCCTGCTGTGAGGAGAGACGATTGCCACCTTCCTGTGGCTGTCTGCCACACTCACCACCCCTGTCCCTTGAGTACTTCACAAATATTGATGGAAATACCTCCAGGAAAAGGCATCTACCACCACCATTTTCTGCCTGAGAGTTGAAGTTACAAAGGTGTCTCCAGATATGTGGTGTCCTTTTAGGGTTAAAACTGGCTTGAATTGGAAGGAGCTACATATGTAGAAAAAGCAATATAGGATCAATATATTCAACCCTCTGCACTTCAAAGAGTATAACAACAACAATTCATTATGGGCCAGAGTTTTTTAACTGCCTGGTCACCTTCTGTGCCTCACTTCCAGCTGTTCATAATGTGATACCTCGGAGGGACTTGGTTTTCTGTGTGCTGAATATTCACAGCTGAAACCAAATTTTTCAGACAATGGGGTTCCTCTCAATTAATTCAAGATTAGGTTTTGAAAAGAGTATGCAGAATTACTAGATGAATTGAAATATCAATAAAGATAAAAAAATTCTGCAATCATCCTAATTTTCAATTTGTTTTCCCTTCAAATTCTTTTATAATAATTTTATCAGGTGTCATGTGGCTGAAAACATTAGTAAAAATGAGAACAGCTCAGTAGAATCACGAGATCTTTTAAAAAAAGTTTTTAAAACTAATTTTTGAAAATTATAAACCACTTACAAAACTGCGAATCTTAAGTTTTGCCTATTCGTGCCAGTAAATTCACAATAACTTTGTCAAACTGTGATCTGCACCCTGCACTTTAAAGCATAAGAAATATTGCCAGTGCCAAAAGTTCAGGCTGCAAGTATTTACGGGAGTGGCTGAAAAATGAGATTTAGGAAGTAGTTCAAGTTCTGTTCACATTTTTCAGTTTTCATTCATCTCCTGTTACATTTCTAAGCTTTCTCATCATCAGCAAGCATGGATGATTCACTGAGAGAATACGAGTGAGTTGCTTATGTCACCACATATCTCCAGGAGCTGGAAATTTAAACAGAAGAGTATCATGGAGTCATGACAAATCCCATGCATTGGCAAAGTTAATTCACTGCAACGTGTACCTGTCTCTGTTTTTAACAATTTAACTCAGTACTGTACAGAGATGATCCTGTTCCTGCTGACAGTGATTACAGCATTGTGCAGGAGCAAGATGGGAACATGGAGAAAGGCATGGAGCTGTGTTGGGGAATGTTAGATTGGGTATCACAGAAAGGTTCTTTCCCCAGAAGGTGGTGGGGCACTGAACAGGCTCCCCAGGGAATGGTCACAGCCTCAAGGCTGATAGAGCTCCACGAGCTTTTGGACAAAATTCTCAGGCACAGAGTGGGATGGTTTGGCTGCGTGTGCAGGGCCAGGAGGACTTGATGATCCTTGTCGGTGCTTTCCAACCCAGGATATTCTGTGATTATGTGATTTCAGGAATGGTTTTCTGAGAAAAATCCCGATTGAAATACGTGTGTCATGGGTTAGAATCTGACTCCAGATTCGGGAGGTGATTTGCGTGCTTTGCATTCCACAGGCTTCTTGTGTCAGCCTGGGCTGTCAGTCCTCTCAGTGGTACCTGCCTGCTTTGCCTATGGTGACAGCCATCTCTGGTCTCACAGCAGGTTTTCAGGATCACGGCAGCTCCTCGCTGAACCATTCCTAGCTTTTTAATGTCCTCGGAATGAGCCCAGACAGTAGCACCACGTCCTCCTGTCAGACACTGACAGACGTTGGTGATGTGTTGAGCCCAGATGTGCAAAGCTCACCACACCAGCGGATCCTCCGCCCAGGTGGAGCCCCAGGGAGCCCATCTGGGTACTGTAACACTCCCAGGGCCTTTTTCCAGCATCAGAGGCTCACAACATTTTAGACCTTCCCTTATTTTGACAGCCGGCAACTGCCAGGCCTGCATTCTGTTTGTTTCTTTATTAAGCAGGCTAATAAATGGTGCTGCACTGCTGCCTCTGTCTTATTCAGCGTCTTATGATTATATTAGCCTGTCTTAACCCAGCCAAGTATATTTACACAAAATAATGGAATGAGTTTTAAAAATTTCCCCCCCCCTTTTTTTTTATATTTTAAGTGACTGTCTAGCCAAGTTCATTTCCTCTCCTGTCTGATCTCCCCTCTGAAATATATTATCCCACTTATTAGAAGCCAATAGCACTGTGCTTTGCTTTTCTTCCACCCTCTCAGAAGAAGGAGCATGCAGGGGATGCTTGGATTAAGTGAGTGGGGCACCCCAGAGCTGGGATTCCTTGTGAATGAGCTCACATCCTCTCTCCGTATGATAAGAGGAATGCCGTTTGTATCCCGGAGCTTGCTGCATAAACACACACACACTTGGAGGGGGGAGCATTTAGCCTAAGCAGAAACTGGGATATCCAAAAGATCTCAGGGACAGGGGATCGCCTGCCAGCCCTCTGCTCGGACAGACCGCAGCCACTTCTTGGTGGCCATGGTCCCTCATTCCCGGTGAAATCCATCCCTCCCGGGAGGGGGAGGGCAGGAGGGGAGAGGAGATGACAGATCCCTGTTTGCATTCTTCAGAGGGAGCAGCTGCAATTGTCTTACTACAGTATGTCAACATGAAATTATGACAAATCAGGCCAGGATGGACCGGCAGATGAAAACAATAAGGAGGAAGCAGAGCAGAGGGAAGCTGGGAAGAATGAGCGACACCTAAAACTCAAGAGGCCTTTACCATCCTGGTGGGAAATGCCTTTGGAAATGTAATAGGACTGTAATAGGACTGAAGTCTGTGGGTATGCCTGGAAATGACTCCAGGAGCATATGCTGAGTTTTCAGGTTTGTTTAAATCTGCCTCTAAAATACTTAAATACTTCTTCTTTTTTTTTTTTTTTTTTTCACATTCCATAGGAACCTTTCAAAAATTAACCTGAGAGCAGCTGCAACAGGCTAGTCTGACACCTTTTCCCGTGAATGGGACACAGTCAGGACCCCCACAGCGCCAGCTTAGCATCCAACACTCACATTCTATGTGATGCCAGGCTTTGACCTTGGCAAAGGTAAGGAAACCTCTCCGGCCTCCACAGTTACACAGTTTCCTTTTATTTCTTTACTTTTTCATTTAAAGTAGAGCTGTTTGGTAGCAAAGGGAGAACTACCAAGAGCAAAGCTTCAGCTTCCTGTCTCCTTTCTATCTAATGGAAGTCCTTGAAATAGGACGCAATGAATGTTTCCTTTATTAAAAACTGAGCCTTCTCCAACCCACACAGTTTCACAACACTTGATAGAATGCACATTTTTCCAGTTTCTTTTTTTTTTTTTTAACAATGTCTAACAATTAAAAATAAATCACTGAAGGGGCCATATTCAGCAGTAATGTAATTAGGAGCATTTCCCTCTGGTCTCAATAGGAGATGCATTTACTTTCACCAGAGCTGGATCTGCCAGCTTGTGGACACCTCAGATTTAGGATTGTCACCAGTGTCTGCTAAGAGTGGCTTATAAACTTCCTCAGGTTTGCGAATCTGTCAATTTAGTGTTGTGCTGCAAAAGAAAGAAGGGAAAAGGCAGTGAACACAGGATTTTCCCCTAAAAGCTGGCTTGCTTTCCCTCCACCCAGGTTGTGCTGCCTCTCTGCCTGCTGCAGCTGGCCAGCACCTCTGAGGAGGCTGCCACGTCACACCTTGCTGGAGTCAGGGAGAATGTGGTGGGTTTGCTCTGGAGGGTGGAGGGTGCATGAAAATATTTTCTGTGGTTTCAGTTTGCATGTCTGCATGGAAACATCTAGGGAAATGTAATAGGTATGAATCCAGGAGGATCCACAGAAATATGTGAGGACAGATTTCAAGGAAACGAGTGAAAAACCCCCAAAACATTTCCAGGGGAACATATATTCCCAATAAGCTTTCAAAATCTGTAATAATTTTTTTTTCTCTTAAATTCCACAGGAGTTTTCCATAGGTTTGGTTCAAACCTCCCCTTTCCTAAGCTCTAAGCCTTACATTTAAATGAACTGAGAGAGCTTTTCTCTGTGCTCACTCATTGCATCTCTCATCAGTGGCACTTTTCTGAGTGCTCTGAAACCCTTTTGTGCTTGCACTGCTCTTCTGAGACAGTGGGAAGTCCCCAGGCTTGGAGTCTGAGTGAAAGAGCTGCCTTTCCCCTTGTAATCTTAAAAACTTCAAGTAATGTGACAAACATATCCTGCAAGATCATATCCTTCCTGTTGGGTTTGCTCCCATCAGGACACAGTGCCCTGATGTAACTGTTCTGCAGATCCATGGCATCCATCTTCTCCTGGAGGTCAGCACAGGAAGGACAGGGAGCTGCTGGAGCCAGTCTAGAGCAGGGACACCAAGGGGAGCAGAGAGATGGAGCAGCTCTGCTGTGAGGAAAGGCTGAGGCAACTGGGATTGTTCAGCCTGGAGAAGAGAAGGCTTTGGGGTGACCTCACTGTGGCCTTGCAGTGCCTGAAGGGAGCCCACAGGAAAGATGGAGAGAGACTCTTGACAAGGGCCTGGAGTGACAGGACAAGGGGGAATGGCTTCACACTGACAGAGAAGAGGTTTAGATGGGATATTGGGAAGAAATTGTTCCCTGTGAGGGTGGGGAGGCCCTGGCACAGGGTGCCCAGAGAAGCTGTGGCTGCCTCATCCCTGGCAGTGTCCAAGGCCAGGCTGGATGGGGCTCTGAGCAACCTGGGATAGTGGAAGGTGTCCCTGCCCATGGCAGGGGGGTGGAATGAGATGATCTTTTAAGGTCCCTTCCAACCCAGGCCTTTCTATGATTCTTTCTCCCTGGCCTGAATGAGACAGAAGCAGAAATGTGTGCTGGGAAGCTCAGCTGAAACACTGGAAGAGTTGCAAGCTCTGAAAGGCAGGAGTTATGAACTGATCATATACAGCCTATCTAGAAAGTACCTTGCAAAGAAGGATCTGGGTCAACATCACGTTTAAAAGGTCAAGTCTCCTTAGTTTGACCTTATGTCCTGCCTGCTTGGCTATCACAAGGTACCAAAATCCAAAGGTTTTTTGCACATGTCACCTCCCTAAATTGTTCCTGTATTTTACTGTGATGATTTAATGTAAAAACACACAAGACTAAAGACAGACCCCTTACCCTGCTGTGTACCCTAATTCTTGAAGTTTTTCCCCCCATGTGCTCTTGTTCCAGAGCTGGGAATCTCCTTTGCTGTGTGGGGCTCAGCACCAGCAGGCAGAGCCATGGTACTTTTGCCATGAATTTGTTCTGCACACTAGTGGTAAATCTGGTGCTCCAGGGAGGTGCAGGAAAGGAACAACTGCACTGTGTATGAGGGACAGTCACAGGGCAGAGGCTTCCTGTGCCCACCTGAACCCCCCTTGGTGCTGAATAAGGCACATGGGTGCTCACAAAGAACAGAGACCAAGCAGAACCGAAATCTCAAACCCAACCTCCAAAATACACCTTTGGCACAGTCCTGTGACACTGAGTGTGGAATCAGCCCCTCCCGACTGTTGGGAACTGAAGCACAGAAGCACTGAATGACTTGATCAGACACCGTAAACCTCGAGGACCCAGGAGCTGTCCATTTTAGAGAAGTCTCTGTCTGGTGCTTTACCATAAAACCAAGGCTCTTCTCAGAACAGTTTTCCCAGGGCCTCGCACTACGTGTTGCTGACTTTTACTGTAACAATGTTGGTTTAAAAATGATGACATTTTTCTTCTGAAAGTGTGACAGCAGCAGAGGGGAAGCCCTGCACATGTGTAGGTGAAGAAATGAGAATGTGCAACTAGAGAATAGGTGTTTGTTCTCCCACACTTTCTGTTTCGCTTAACAGTACTAACCCCCCTTTACTTGCAAGCACTGAGTGCATCAGTGCCTTTTACTTTCAATTTTAATCACAAGTAATTTTAATCTGATTACAATCTCACAAGGCACCTACCCACTGCATTCCACACCTTTGTGAGCAAATTCCTAGTTCCTAATGATCAGAGAATCATAGAATATACTGAGTTGGGAAGTACCCATAAGGATCATCAAGTCTAGTTCCTGGTCCTGCAGAGCACCAACCCCAAGAATCACCCTGTGCCTGAGTGTTGTCCAAACACTCCTGGAGCTCTGGCAGCCTTGGGGCTGTGATCATTATCTGGGGAGCCTGTTCAGCGCCCCACCACCCTCTGAGGGGAGAACCTTTTCCTGATATCCAGCCTAAACCTCCCCTGGCACAGCCATTCAGCCATTCAGCCATTCCCTCGGGTCCGGTTCCAGGTCACCAGAGAGCAGAGATCAGTGCCTGCCTCTTCCCCTCCTGAGAAAGCTGTAGCTTCATGCCAGATCCAATGAGACACAGCTCCAGTCTTCTCTCTTTATTCCCCATTCTGTGCCCATAACTAACTCTGACTTTTTGTTCCAGTCTTTATCTTGTCAGCTTCACTCCTGCTGCCTCTTTCTTGGTCTCCTGACCACTGCTCTCTGTTTACCCTCTGTGCTGCAGTGGCAGCCAGACATCTGAGCTGCCCCTAGAAACAGCCCTCAGTTTCCCTTGGCATGGCTCAGGTTGGTCAGCAGAGGCAGCCCTGGGAAAGCTGGGGTTTGTTCCTGTTTTCCTGGTGAGACTTGAGGAGGACCTTCTGCTCCCTTTGTGTCCCAGGTCCCAGGTGAGGGTTGTGAGGACTTTGAATTTGGACTCTGAAATGTCATGTCAGAAGTCACCACAGAGATACCTTTTTTCCAGGCATGATAGAGACAATCTGCCTTTCCACTTCTTTTTTCTTATAATCAGCTAAACTGTTTTTTGCGGGTGTCTAGAAAAAAGCCAAACCAACAGTTTAACCCCAGGATATTCTTTTCCACTATGGACAAAGGTCTTGCAGAGGTAACACATCAACTTAGTAATGTGGCAAAGTGATAATTCACTGAAAGCAAGGTCTTGTCTGCTAAGAGCACTTAAAACAAATCACTTTTCTGACTGCAGAGCAAATGTGTGTCCTACTTCTAGCTACCCCCAGATGCTCAGAGCACTTTTATGCCATATTTCCACAGGATGAGATCTCTTCTGGTCACCTGTGGCAGCCTCCCATTCCCATCACGAGGGGACAGTGCCAGCATGCATCCAGGAGGGCTGAAAGAAGATGTTAATTATACTCTTACAGATTTGAGAAGATCAGTATCTTCTATTTTGCATGGTTTTAATCTCTAATTCTTTCCAAGCTCTGAAAAGCTTGATCAGGAACGATGACATAATTTGTGCTCAGCTTCTAGTTCCTATTGTCTCTGTGACCACCTGATTATTTGCTCTTTCTTGCTTGCAGCTGCATCTCTCTACTCTCTGTGGAGGAAACAGCTGCTATGTCTCTTTTCTTGGGCCAGGATGCTGGGACTTTGTGTCTCATTTGGTACATACTGAAATCAATTTGTTTGACACTCTAAGGGTCCATCACCTTTGACAAGAGCAGAACTGAGCCTTCCTTCCTTCCTTCCTTCCTTCCTTCCTTCCTTCCTTCCTTCCTTCCTTCCTTCCTTCCCAGCCAGCAGGCTGTGGCATTCCTACTACAAAGAGCAATAAACATTAAAAAAAAAGAGAGAGATATGTGGAAGGAATGTGCTTCAGTAAAAGAAAAGCAGAAAAGCTGCTTGTTTTCCTGCAAAGTGGCAAAAATACCTTGTTTCTTCAAAATCCTCCCATTTCTGCCACAGACTCACAATCCCAATGTGCACTGCAGTGCACACACCAAGAGCTTTGGGAGAAAGTATTTTTCTTCTTCTTTTTTTTTTCTCTCATTCAACAGTGTTACATGATAGATGGAGTCAGCTCCTTTGGGTTTTCCATGGCCTTCTTTCTAATCATAAGTCCTTTGAGAAGTGTGGAGGAGGGGCCAGTCACTTCTCAGAAGTTATGGGAAATGGAGACCGATTAAATCATAGGCTTTGCCCTGTCAGTAAAAATGTAAAAATGTCAAACATGAAAAAAACGTATTTCCATATTGGGTGATGTGTGGGTTTTTTTCTCAGCTATAATTGCTCTAGCAGTATAAGAAAGCAACACAAGGTTTCGATTAGTCAAGCACATTTTTGCACTGTTTATATAATAACAAAAACCCCAGACCTGCCAACCCACCCCCGGGCCTTGAATTTTTGGTAGACTTTCTAGTAAAGTTCCTTAGGAGAGTCTTCAAGGGTGAGCTGATGAAGACATGCCTCTGGTACCATTTGCATTTTTCCATCTTGAGCTCCACTGCCATCTCCTCTGTCTGAAATTTGTTCCATTAAAGCTCCACTCAGTTGGAGCAAGGACAGTTCCCCCTGCCCTGGAGCAGCCCAGCTCCCCTCTGTCATGGCAGCTTTTCTTGTTGGTGGAATGCCACAGCAGCAACCTGAGCCCACTGCCCTCCCTGCCACACAGCCCAGGGTGTTATACTCCTGATTGTAGAGTGGAACCAATCCCAGCTGCCTTCATGCATTGCTTTTTACTCCACCAGTCTCAAAGATCAGAGCAAGACCCTGAACGGGCCATGGCAATGTTTCTTCTCTTTGTTCTTCAAAAATTTCAAAATCAGCTCCTAACTAGTTGCTGAGGCAAGCTGATAGCCAGTGTGAGAAGTGGACGATGCACCACCCTCAATCAGTCATTTGAGGCAGGTAGTAAGAATTCAGCTCTGGCAGGAGAGCTTTCATTTTAGTGGCCACAGAAGATGGTTAAACCTCCAATTTGGATGGGTTGTTTAGCTTTTAAAGGAGTAAAGATAGGAGATATAAATCTTACTAACTGTGAGTTAGAAGGTGTCAGACCTTGCCAGGGGTATAGAGCTACTTCATAAGCACAAGGATGGCAGATTCTGGAGTGGGAGGGGGGGTGAGGGTGGGCTGGGCTGAAGAGACTTCAACCAGCTAGAAGAGCATTTTCCATATGTCAGAGCAGAGGCTGCCAGCTTTGCTCCTGCTGAATGCTACCTTTCCCCATGATTAGTCCCATTGATTTTCTCAGCTCTGCTCACAGGGAGCTAGACCAGACCTCGTGCTTCAGCCCCAGGAAAGGAGCCACCCACTGCTGAGCTACTGCTGGGACAGACCTGTCTCCTTGCTGCTCTGGGAAGGGAGCTAAGCGTGACGGGTCTGGAGCTGGCACAGCACATGCTGCTCGCTGCCAGATGCCTTGGGAAAGGAAATGAAGGATCCATCAAGTTCTCCCTTCTTCCCACTTGGGCTAAGGAAAGGGCATAGTCCGCACAAGGCTATTATTCCCCTGTGTGTGAGAAGCAAGACACAGGACACGTTATGGCCCCTTACTCCTTGCATTGGCATGCTGGCCATGATCTGGCCCAAAGTGAGGTGCTACTCTGCATGAAAAAGGGGCAGAGCCTGGCTCTCAGTGGCCAGAAGGTTTTACATGGCCCAGAGCATGAGGTCAGTGCAAGCCCCTTGAAGAAAGGTGCAGCGACAATGCATCCAGTGCATTTACTGGTAAACACAAAAGCCATTTACAAGAAGAGGGAAAAAGAAAAAAAAAAAAGAAGAAGGAAAAGAAAAAAGCATGCATTTATTCTCAAGACAAAAAGAGTGTATGTGCCATCGAGCAACCACTGAAAGGCAAAGGGTTGGTCTGCCACAATGCACAATTTGCTGGAGGTTTCAGCCCCTCTATGATATTATGGCTGGTGCCTCAGAGACCTCGCCTTGCCTACCAATGTAATTGGCATGGCCTGGATGCTTTTGATGGGGTTTTAGCTGCTCCCCAGAAAATCTGCTGAATGATTCTGTGGCACCTGTGGGTGTGCAAAGCCCCCATATTCCTTACTGACCTGCCCCTCTGGCTTGCTTGTCATGCAATTTACACTAACTAGCACTGTCCTTGTAACGCTAAGGTAAGAAGTGAAACCCCTTTCTTTTCCCCCTAATTGTTCCACTGATTTTACAGTTACCAAGCTGTAAAGCACCTCATCACTCTTGTTAATTCTTTCTTCCTTTTGAGCTGCCAGTTAGTAATCAATTATTACCCTTGTCATTCATGCTGCAGCACAGCAGCTGGTCACAAGAAGCCTCTGTTTCATTGGGCTGGAGCCAATCAAGTCTCTCCAGCTGTCCCTTGCTGCTCTGAATCATAATGTACAGTACTTGTTGCTTTACAACTTCCTTTACCAGACTGCTTTAAAAAAAAAGATTAAATGAAAAAAAAGTTTTTGCTCCCAGTTCTACTCTCGTGGCACATCTGGCTGCTGGAGGTTAAACTAAACTCCCCAGCACTGCATTTTTATGAGGGGTGGGTGAAATACCCTGCTAATGCTAGCACAACAGATATTTTTGTCATATTCTCTGTTTTATGCAATGACTGCATTGATATAAAGACTGCTGATAGATCAAAGGTTTCACTGGTAAAACGATATGAAAGGCAGAGACATTAACATCCATCAAGGTCCTGTTAGGATTTGCAGAACAGGGGTTCTGGGCCTCCCAAGTGAAACCTAGCAGGAAGGTCTGCGAGCCTGCATAGCAAATGAAAAGAAAACAAGAGAGGGCACACAGAATATTGGAGGAGGTAGTGACCCACAAAATAGTAGCAATTCGAGCTGCAAGGCACCCTGATTGAATTGCAGTGGAGGCAAACACTCCCAGGCTGGCCGGTCTTGTTCCGAGGCGATGTGCTCTGAGCTATCAGCTGGGCTTTCAGAGTGGCAAACAACGGTACCACCAGCTTGCCTGGCTGTCTTTGTTCCCAGCTCCCACTGCTTGCTGTGGAGATAAGAAACCTTGCGAAAATAGCCAAGATGCCAAGTACTGGGGAGAAGTGGCTGGTTTTGAGGATTCGATATTATCATCCTGTAACTTACCTTACTCTCTGTGCAATTTAATCAAAAGGAAGAAATCTATTTCACAAGTCTGCTACTGATGTGGGTATTTTGGTTGGCTTCAGCCAAATGTCACAGGAATAAAAGTTTGGGATACATCTTTCCCAGTTACTTATTTTCCTCTCTCATATGTCCCAAGCAACCAGTTTCATGGGAGCACTGAGCAACAAATTAAGGCACTGTCTAACCCCCACTAATTGCATGAATTTGTCCCCCTGATGCTTAGAAACACAATTAGTGTTAACTATGTGATGTCCACCAGTGGCATTATGTAAAAGTGTGTAGTTTTTATTGCTGCTGCAGTTGAAACCAATAAACTCCACTCTGCCAAACTGAGCACAAAAAGGGTTTTACAAGGGCACTACGCAAATCATAGCAATCAGTGAATGTTTGCCATGGGCTTGGTAAGAGTTTTCATCAAAATTGTGAGCTGTAGAGAGGTAAAAAGAAATGCAATGGAGTCACCTGTATTCCATGTGACAAGTCCTACTACTCTGGTTTCCCAGCTCTTTGTGCTAAAGCTCCTGGGTGGTGATGGTGCCACAGTGCTCTTCATACTGACACAAGAGTCTTGGAAAGGCCAGCATCATGGGATGCAGTGCTGTGCAGGTGTATCACACCGAGATAAGAGAGCACAGGGATCAGACCAGGTGTAGATCCTAAGGAACCATAAAACACAATCACAGAGTCATTTAGTTTAGAAAAGATCTTCAAGATCATAAAGTCCAACTGTCTGATCACCACTGTGTCAACCAGACCCAAGCACCCAGTGCCATATCCTGCCATGTCTTAACACCTCCAGGGATAGTGACTCCACCACCTCCCTGGGCAGCCCATTCCAAATTTTTAACAACCCTTTCAGTGAAGAAATTATTTCTAATATCCAACCTGAACCTCCTCTGGTGCAGCTTGAGGTCATTTCCCCTTGTCCTGTTGCTGGATCCCTGGGAGCAGAGCCTGACCCCCACCTGGATGCACGCTCCTGTCAGGGAGTTTTGGAAATTGAGAAGGTCTCCCCTAAACCTCCTTTTTGCTGCCCTAAACACCCCTAGCTCCCTCAGCTACACCACATATAACTTATTCTCTAGAAAAAGGGTAATTTCAGCCTCCCCTTCAGTTCCAGCAACTCTGTTCAGAGGAGCGAATGTCTCTGATGTGAAGGTTGTGTTGGCTGAGCACTGTGACAGGTAGGCTGCTTTGGGACCCCTAAGAGCCCCCCAGGCTGCTTTGATGATGTCCATATGGCCCAGCCCAGCACTGTGTAGAAGGCCCTTTTGAAAGGCAGGGCGTTTTGTCATTGTGCACTTTCAGGGTGGGATTAGCTCTTGGTCAGGGGCCAGCACCCGGGTGCGCTCTGCTGGTGTCGTCCTGGTTTGCCATCAGTGCCCTGCTTGGACACAGAGTCTGCTGGGGTGCAGTGCTGTTCAACACACTCGCAGCTGTGACTGGATCTCAAGGAAAAGACCAACTCAGGAGTCCTCTTCAAAGAGCAAAAGTTTTCAAAGAAAGGGCATTTTTTATTTTGCAGAGAAAGTGGCCTTTTCCATGGGTATATTTGGGAATCTGATGCCATGAAATCCCGTAGGCACAGAGCTGACACAGATATGCCCTGACTGTCAACTCTGAGGGTTTTCCAAGTTTTCTGGCCTCCCAGCACATTCTCTAAGCTTCACCTAATAGAATTAGTCCTTAAAACCAGTGAAGAGAAGCACGTGATGAGGAAAGAGAGAGAGTTATGTGGTTCTGGTGTTCCATATTGTCCTGAAGAACTGCTGGTCAGACTCCATAACCTCCATCACTGAGGACATGGCAAGTTTCTGCTGAATATTTGATTGATCTCCATGCCGTAAAAAAAGAAGTCTTTTGAAACAGACTAATCTTAAAAGTATATTTTGGAGTTATTCGAACTTCGAGGAATCAAAAGTTAACATTTACTTTTTTATATGCTTCTCTAAATGACAAAAATTTCCTTTTAAAGGAAAAAAAAACTAGCATTTGTTCCAGTACAGAAGGTGTTTGATTTTATTAAAACACTCCAAGGCTCCTTTTTTTTTGAGATCCATCACTTTGCATTGCATTTAATATTCTCACATTGCTGTGTGCTTGTGTCCATACACATTATTTAATGGTCACATGAAATGGTCACATGAAATGAGCAGTCATGGTGAACTCCATCTTACTACACAGTGAAATGTGAAATGTGAACTTTCACAGTGAAATGTGAAAAGTATTTCATAAAAATAATAGAATATGCATCTAAATATATCATACGTACATTTGGAATTACAGTAACTAATATTAGCATGTCTACTGGAATAAAAATACTGGGTGTTTCTTAGGTTGCAGGGAGAAGGAGAAGAAAAGGGTAAGGCACCTTTTACACGTCACCTCCTGCACAGATCTGGTGGAGAAGAGTGTAAGTTTTCTTTGTCTTCACTGTCCCAAAAGATGAGCTTCAGATCTAGTTCATAATCTTATTATTCCGGGATCCACAGCAGACTTGGACCATTGGATCAGGCATTCTTTTCTCTCTGGAATATCTCTACCCCAAGCTGCCTAGTACCAGCAGAGTCATAGCTGGAAGAAAAACCTTCCAGGAGCCAGAGAAGGAGAAGTTTATATGATTTGCAGAAAAAGTCTTATACAATTTCCCATTTCTCTGGAAATTCAAGTCAGGATTCAGCTCACCTACCATCAAGTGTCCAAGTGACACTGGGGCTATGGATGCCTAAAGGAAATAGTGGGAATAACAGTGATCTTGCCTGTCTTTAGGCATCTCCATCTGAGCTTGCTGTGTAGGCTTCCCTTGGAGCCACCGAATCACAGAATCGCAGAGTGGTTTGGGTTGGAAAGGATTTTAAAGACCATCCCATTCCAATCTCCTGCCACAGGCAGGGACACCAGTCAGCGGACACAAACATGGACCCCTAGTTTTGGTGTTCTGATCTCTCTTAGATGTCCTTGCTCTGAAAGGAAAAACTGTCTCCATTATTCAGCTCATCTGAAATTATGAATTTCTGGTTGTAGCTTTATACTACAATGAATCTTGCTCTAGGATTTGTGACATCAGGTCACAAATATCCCTCCACAGGACATCAAGATCAGTGTTGTGTCATCTCACCTTGCTGGTTCAAGCTGTTGAGAGGTCAGTCCTGTACCAGCAGGGTTTATGTTGTATCAGGTGTTGTGCATTGCTGCTGTCCAGCCTTGTGTTGGATCATGCACCTGTGATGGCTCCCCAATAACACTCAAGGCAAGAAGACTCTTAAAGCAGTGATCCCATCAGGAATGGCAGCACAAAACCTGATCCTGGATTTTCATTATTTTTTTGAAGCAACTCTACGGTTCTCATGCTACAGTTCAACCTTTGCTGTTTGTGTGTCACTTACTTTGCAAGTACCAGGTGCATCTGCCTTGAAAGAAGGAGAGATTTTATGAGATTCCTGAATATAAACTTCCACACCCAGAATTTTATTCTGTTCGTCATGATTCCTATAGCAATACCTTTTTTTTTTTTTTTTAACTAATACCCACACCATTTTTCTTCTAAATCTCGATTTCCAGGAATTTTGCCCTCCCCTCTCCCCTGGAATCAGAGGTTTGTGGTTAACACTTCCTGGATACACAGCCTGCCTTACACACGTCGCAAATTAAAGACAACATCCTACTGAAATAAAATTCAAGTGTGATAAAAACACAAAGAAAAATACAGAACAGGGCAGTACCCAGATGTGGGATACTGGATTAATTTCCCATCTTCACTGGACTTTGTGCTGTGGAAATGAGAGTGCTGGTGATCATGGGAAAAGTGCTACTGGCTTTTCTCGTCATAATAAGCTGGTCTTTTCAATATAGTCTGGTGGCTCATTCACTTTATAGCTACAGTTTTCTATTCAGTTTGATCAGCCACTTGGAATTCCCAAGTGTCAGCTGCACAGTTTAAAAACTGCTTTCCAAAGGATAATTATGCAGACCTATTTTTAGATTCCTAAGTACCTGTTTTTAGAAGCAGAATTGTAGATTTAGGCACCCATCTTAGAAGTGTAGCCCACAGCAATGCATTGCTACCCAGACTCCAGCCTTGGGGGCTGAGCTAGGAGGATGACACTGTGTATTTGTCCAGTGTCAGTGTCTCTCCATGGCTTGCCTATTGCCCAAGACTTTACACACTTCCATAAAAAATGTCTCCACGAGAACAGGGATGAGGCAATATCAGCCCTCAAACTGATTGTTGTCGTTTGGTGAGAAATCTACCCTACTGCCTTCAGTTTTTCATCTTGCTTTGGGCTGTGGTCACCCAAGAATTTGTCCATGTTTACTGGACAAGCCGTACTAATTAGGAGTATTTTGGATTTGCCAGATCCCCCTGCCTTAGCTGCAAATGCCACCTACAAGGAACAGAGAGAAGCCCATTGTAGGAAACCCACATCTGGCACTTGATTAGAGCTTTGGAGCATTTTGAAACTCCTAGAAAAAATTTCAGAGCAATTTCAGAGCATCCCTGACTCAGTTCATGACCTTAGTCGTCCTCTAGGATTTTGTCCAGACTGCAATGACCCATTTTCATTGGGTCACTCTGTGGAGTGAGTTCTCACCGAGGTTTTCCTCGGCTGCAGAAATCTACAGGTCATCCACCCAGGGTCATGTCATATCTCAAAGGTTATCTTGCACAGTTAAGCTTTAGGTCTGCTGGACACAAGTGAGGCTCTCTGAAGCTACCTACACCTTTTCTGTACCCTACTTCATTCACTGGGGCATTTTTTTCTCCCCCTTTATCCAGGTACCTACGATTGCCATTTCCAATTTGTGGTTACTCAGTGAGATTTCTAGAGGAAATCCTTAATTTCACTAGTCCTGGGAGCATCCTTACCTATAATTCTCCCTTTAGGGGCATCCCCATTGTTTGACTGGTCCCTCTACAGAACCAGCAGCTGCTTAGGCAGTGTTTGGTTCGACAGACATTTAAAATCAGCTAGCATTGCTGCCTAAAGAAACAGCCCCACTCTTGCTCTGTGTCTGCTGGCCACTCTTTTTCTCTGGTCTGGATTAGTATGGAGAAAAATTAACTTAGACACATTAAAGAAAAATAGTATTTTTTTTTCAGTTCCCCAGGACATTTCACCTGGCTGCAGAAAGACTCATGCTAGCAGAAGAGAGGAGTGGTACAGGAGATCAGATCTGCTGCTTTCAGTGTTGTCAGCCTCAAGGATTTGTAGAAGTGCAACTTAAAGGAAAATATTTGTATAAATTACTGTAAAATATTGGGAAATTATTATTGTAAAATATTGTAAAATTACTTTGCATCTCATGGCTGTCCTGACTTTCTGTATGCAGTGCTTTTTATTGGAACACTCCCTTTGCCTTTCTGGACCATAAAGATAATTGTAGGTGTTGACCACATTGTTCTTAGCTGCAGGATTGGAGGCTGCACAGATTTATGCTGTGAATAAGAGGAGTTTATTTTGTGTTCAGTAATTTCTAGTGCAGATTTGAGGGGTTCCATACAAGAGTCTTGCAGCTGATGAATCACATAAGGACAAGTAAGATTTTCCTTTCCTTCCAGACTGGAAATCTCTTTTTGCCTCTGCAAACGTGTCTTGATATTTCAGCCAAATAGCTCTTATTATTAATAAAGACCCATCAGAGATTTTAATCTAAACCCCAAACACATATCCTCATTAAGAAGAAATTCTTCCCTGTGAGGGTGTGGAGGCCCTGGCACAGGCTGCCCAGAGAAGCTGTGGCTGCCCCACCCGTGGCAGTGTCCAAGGCCAGGTTGGATGGGGCTCTGAGCAACCTGGGATGGTGGAGGTGTCCCTGCCCATGGCAGGGGGGTGGAACTGGACAATCTTTAAGGTTCTTTCCAACCCAAACCATTCAGTGATTCTGTGATTAGACCTCCACAGTGATGTTGTCTGGCAGAACCATCTCTTCCCTTGGGGGACATTTAACTCAATTCAGAAAAGATGTAAAAGTCTTATCCTCCGAACTGCAGCTGACACACAGGTGACATCTATAACTGGATGATTTTTATTTTGTATAATTATTTTGCATCTTCTATTTGTAGGAAATAATAATGGTTGAAGATGTGGTCAAAATATCAATACAATGGTGGTGCTCTTTCCATACTGGTGGAATTCCCAGGTTTCTGGTTCCCTACTGGAAGAGTTTGTAAATGGCACAAATTCTCACGCTGCCTGGTTATTTCAAATTTGACACTGCTTTGGAGTGTTTTTCCCATGGCGTCCCCTAACTTGGACCCTGCAGAACCAGATGTTTCCTTTTATGTTGCTACCGATCACAGGAAAGAAAAAAACAAAACTAATGTGCAAAAAATTTGGCAAGTGACAGCTTGAGTGCAGAATTTTGTAATGCTGAGCCTGTGAGCCTCATACTAAACTAGTTCCAAAACAGGATGTTGCAGTGCATGTCTAATATCCCTTTTCTACCACACCCCAGAGCAATTTCTATTGCTATCTGAGCTATGAATTACATTAAAAAGCAGCAATCAAACCTCACAAAGAAAGATTATATCTACTTCAACAAGCAGCAGGCACAGGTTTCATCTATTCTGCTGGAAGAGATGAACACAAAGGTGTTCCACTTTGAGACACTGTGCAGCGAGAGCCCTCCCTTGACTCCCAATGCCCTGACAGTTGTGTTACTACAGCGACAGAAACAATCATCCTGTTTGTTAGTCATATCCAAAACTCAGACTTGCAGAGCAGAGTTATCCTTTCCCATTGCTGCTCCCATCATCTAAATAGAGCCAGGATAAAAATCAGATCTTAATCTGGTCAGTCATATGACAATCCACGCCATCCTTGATTATCAGCTCTTGTTCCCCAGCAGTGAATATGCCGTAGTTCATTCCACAACAATCTCAATTTCAGGATATGGCTATTAGCAAAGTTTTGAGGGGTTTATTAATATTGTCTCTTGGTCTATGGGATGTCACAATTTGTGTAGCTTGGAGAAAAGCACTTAGAAAAACCTCCATAGTTTGCACTTTTTCTAACAACAGGCTGCTATTTATTATTGGCAAGAACAGAGCACGGGCTTTAGAATTTAAGCAAAAAAGACCTCTGGCAATGAGGAAATGAGCCTAGACATTTTTCATGAATGGGGTAGAGCTGCTTAACTCTGACTGGCTTGTTTTCTTTTCTTCCTATTCACATCACTCAAGTCCCACCTTCCTGCCTTAAAAGGCATCTCGTTCCCTGGCAGCAAGACAAGTATCTGTTTGATGTCAGCACCCTTTTATTTGCTTAAAAGCATCTTTTTTTCAAGGCAGTAAATTGAAAATGACTACCGCGTCGAGAACTAGCCAATTTCCAGCACACTCTGCAGAACTGCTCTGCTTTCACATTTGAGAGTTATCATTAATTTTCTAATGAATAATGAGATCAGAGAGCTTGCATGCTGTATTATGTGTAGGAAAATGCTTATGTAAATCAGTATGGCTGTGGTAGCTTCCCAGGGGAACTTTAAAGCTTATCATATCATTAAATCCAATAACAATTCATTTTTTTAAAAAAGTAATGCAAGAAAAAAAAATGGTCTATTCACTGCCTGTTTGTAATAATATGTTTATAATATGAAAGAGAAAGGAAGGTTGGAGATCATATATGAGAAAATGCAACGAGAAATTCCTTAGGCTTTGCAAGCTGCACCCTGTGTGGAGAAAAAAAGCACTTGCTGTATTTACATAGCTGAACCTTGTGAAATATGCCGATTGTAATGAGAACATTGTCATAGTTCATTATGGATTTCACTTTTTCAGGCTCCCTGCAACAAATTCCAAAGCTTTTCTAGCACTACACTTCCAGGGACCTTAGGGGCACCATCCTCATGTTCCCCTTCTTCTTCCTTCCCATGTGAATAATGAGCTCAATGAAATTTTAACCTGTTTTTGGCATCTTAGTGACAGGGATGCTTGTGAGTCGTACTGGGGCTAAAGACATCAGGATACCATTTTTCCAGCAGGACAGACAGCTGCTCCATGGATTCTAGTCATCATGTTTACCACCTAGAAAACTTTTAATTAGTCTTCCTGTTTCCTTCCTCCCCTGCTTTATGCTCAATATAAACAGCATTTGATTTGCCAGGACCGTGCAAGCTGCAGTGTGTATTGTGCAAGCATCACCAGTGCCCCCACAAAATCAGAAGTCTCAGTGTCCTTTTTATTTCCTTGGGCTGAACTCAGACAGAAATATGCCCATTCTCATGCCCAGGTGTAGAGTGAGTTTAGATTGGATATGAGGAAGAAATTGTTCCCTGTGAGGGTGGGGAGGCCCCGGCACAGGTTGTCCAGAGAAGCCGTGGCTGCCCCATCCCTGGAAGTGTCCAAGGCCAGGTTGGACGGGGCTTGGGGGAACCTGGGATAGTGGAAGGTGTCCCTGCCCATGGCAGGGGGTTGGAACCGGATGAGCTTTCAAGGTTCCTTCCAACTCCAGCCATTCTGCGATTCTGTGATGAGTAAAGTTCCTGCATCTCTTCCCAGCCCCTATTCCTAAGGCCATGGCTGAGCCTTAGAGGTGAGATATGTTCTTACCACTGTGTCCTTGTGGGGTAATCAGGCACGACTCATAGAATAATGACTAATAATATTTTGCATTTTGGAGCTCTTTCTCCCCTGAGTCTTAAAGTATCTTGAAAAAAAAAAAAACAAATTCCTGCTTCCTACTAATGCAAAGATGGATTTAGGAGTAGGTGCTCCCCATTAACCCAGCCTGATGTGACACTTCCTTCTGCTTCTCAAGGTAGAGGATTGTGACCTCCACCATCTATCTGCGAGAAGTGAGTACCATTGAGATTTGGGGGAGCACAGGTGTGCTGATAGGAAGCCAGGAGCTTCCTCCTTTTAACCCAGAACGTCTCCTCTGCCACGTTTAATATTAGCTACACGTTTTTCTACATTTGTCAGAAAGGGGGAAAAGAATGCATCTGTTCCTCAGGGATGATGAACTGAAATTGGCCCTGATTCAGGGGAAAAAAGTCTATTCAGCACAGCACTTAAACTGAGACATAAGTGCCAGCCTGAATAGGGACAGAGTTAAGCCTCTGTTTAAATGCTCTCCTGAGCAGGGGTCATTAGCACCAGCTCTCTCCCTGCACAAAGCATTATTCCTCGTGGAAGCAGCCAGCATTCAGATGGGCATCCAAACTTTGGGGGGTTGGCTTTACCTCAATCATTTTCTGCTGCTCCTCGAAGGCCAGTTGGCTGCTGCACACCTGGGGATCTGAAGGGAAGGCTCCCAGCAGTCTGCCAGGAGAGACATTCAAGCCTTGAGTGCTGGTTTGGAGGGCAGTGGCATGAGGTGGAGATTCCATGTGAGGCAGGTGGGGACTCCCTTTGAACTCCAGGAGTAATGAACTCCTTCTTCTGTTGGATACCTGCTCAAATTATTGTCAAATGGCAACACTGAGAAAAATTGTGAAGCACCACAAACATTCTGGCAGATTTAAACAAAATCTGATTTTCTTCTGTCATCAGCATAAATATTTGAATATTGCCTGTCAAACTGTGAATTAAACTGATTTATCCATAAAAACAGTTTTACCAAATTTATGGATTAATTTAAAAAATATTTTCAAACACTTTTCCCCTCCCCATTAGAAAATATTTTATGCATTTTTCACACATGGAGCCTTCTTGAGTTCAGCTGTTTGAACACCACCTGGCTCCTTGGGGGTGAATTACAGCTGTAACTCACAGGTAGATTTTTTTGATTTCCAAATGTTCTTGGGAGGAGTTGTTATGAGTTTGAAAAGTATTTTGCTTGTTGTTTTGTGCAGTCACAGGCAAAATATCCATAAGAACTGTTGGACTCAGCTGCCTCTCTGTCACACAAGGTGGCAGAAGGTTTGTAGTTACGTGACAGAAGGGCAGGATGAACAGGCCTGCAAATGAAACATTTCTGAATTAAACTTAGATGTATGTTCTTTGTGCTAAAGTGTTTGAATTGGGCATAAGAAATACAGAATACATGAGGAAAATCAAGTGAAACATTTTCTTGATATTTGGACTTTAGCTAGGTGTCAATTGCTATGGAATATGATACTCCATCACTAGGAATTAAGGTCATCTTAATGACCATTAAGGGGATTTATCTTGGGGTCAGGTATGGTCACTTGTCAGGATAAGGTTTTATTGATGGATTTGACAAAGGTATTCAAAGTAGTGACTGATGTGTAGCCAGTTTGCCTTTACCTTGCAAATTAAAGTTTTCCAAGGACCTTGGAATAAGAGTTATTTTTACAGCAGTGAAAATAGAAAGAAAATTGAGCTCTGCATTGCAAACACCTGTAATGTGGTATGACAGGACAACAGCTCTTCAAACTCTTCCCTCAGCCTTAGATTTCTGGATTAAACATTAAAGGTTACCTGAAGGTATCTGGTTCTGCTCTTAAGCTCACTTGGAGCAGCCCCTTGATCTGTAAACAGTCCCACTACCCATCTCCCTGTGGAGAAAGGTGTTCTTCTTTGTTAGAAGTATATTCCTGGCTTCCGTGGTGATTCATCAGTGCCAGGAAACTGTATCCTCTATGAGCTTAAAAGACTATTCAATTATGCAATGTATAAAGCTCTGTCATAGGATTGTGCGAGTGACTTTGTTTTGATAGCCGAAATGGACCAATGCTATAGAGTTATGATGGTCTTTCTCACACACTCTTCTAATTCCAAGGAATGTCTACTTCTAAATCACGCTGCATTCCCAAGAAATAGTCATGAGTTCCACCCAAGCATTTGAATTAACTAAAAATGTTACATCCTTGACATTCCACTTTGATGGTGTTATGAACCAGCTGATGTGTATATGAAGGGTAGCTCTTATTGCTAGGAGATGATCGGAAAGGACTGGCATTTAACAAATGACAACCGTTTCAGTCGACTTCCTGATGTCGATCTAACAGTGACATTATTCATTTGTAAAGCTGGACAATCACACTCAGGGACAAGGCCGAGCAATCCTTGTGAGATCCCACCTACAGGGCTGCATCCAGCCCTGGGCCCAGCACAGGAAGGACAGGGAGCTGCTGGAGCCACTCCAGAGCAGGGACACCAAGGGGAGCAGAGGGATGGAGCAGCTCAGCTGTGACGAAAGGCTGAGGGAATTGGGGTTGTTCAGCCTGGGGAAAAGAAGACTTTGGGGTGACCTTGTGGCCTTGCAGTGCCTGAAACGAGCCCACAGGAAAGATGGAGAGAGACTCTTGACAAGGGCCTGGAGTGACAGGACAAGGGGGAATTCCGGCTTCACACTGACAGAGAGTGGGTTTAGATTGGATATGAGGAAGAACCAGAGCTGAACGTCTGCCAGTCTTCCTGCTCCAAATTGCTCCTGCTGACCAATTCCCAGCTATCTCCAGGCAGAAGGGGCCCCAGTCAGTGGGGAACTGCAGGGGAGCAGGAGCAGTGGAACAGAGGCAGCAGCTGGCTGTGCATGAGAGTGGGAGAGCCGTGAGCTGGAGAATTGGGATCAGAAGACCCTGAGAGGGAGAGGGGCCCTCCCTGCAGCTGGCAAGGGCCCAGCCATAGCTGTAGCACAAGAACACAGGGCACTGGCCTGCAGGCAAGACACTGGGATGGAAGCATCCCAACAGGATGCCTCTATTATTGCTCTTATATGGGCTGCCCACAGGGGCCAGGCTAGGAAGGGTTGTTTTGTTCCTTCTCTGAAACCATTGCAAAAGTTGCACCCAGGGTAGTTGCAGAGCTTTGTTCTGGCTCCTCTAGCACAGTCAGTCATGGCTGATTCATTGGAAGCTGGAAGTGTTGGTGCAAACCCAGTGAGGGCTGCAGTCTCTAAAGTACTGCTGCGTCTCTTGGTGCACCTCAGTTTCAAGTATCTCCCCAAATTAGCACAGGGTGGCAAAGGGCTGCTGTGCCCCAATTCGCGGGGTGGATATGAGTGCATATGAGACAGTGACAGAGGTTGCACGGGCACTGCTTCCAGTTCCAACGGTTTCCCAAATCCTGTGCTGCCCGAATTTTGGGTTCTTATTTCCTTTTTTTACTCTTTTGCTGTAGTAGTCTTCACTCAGTCTGTTTTCAAGCATTTCTCTGCAGCTGAAGGACAGAATATTACTATCTTGGAATATAAGAGCTGAGATTCACACTGGTTTACAGCAATCCAGGACCTCCAGACAAATTCAGTAAACATTACCCTGATTTACAAGCATATGATGGGAAGCAACAGTATTTAGTGTTTGGATGTAAATCAAGGACCTCTATATATAGGTATTATGTAGATTCCCTCCAGCAGGTATTCCTTTTCCTGGTCCTAAAGATTGATAGAAACTGAAGGTTTCTCTTCAACTGAAGAGAATAGTCATTGCCCATGCTGTCTCCTTCTGGGATTTTCCAGGCTCAGTGGGCAGGATGTATCCCCTAACACCACATTTGGACCAACAGTCAAGCAGCTGTCTGGAGCTGGAAGTTAAGAGACACTGGGATGCTGGGATGGGGCTAGGAATAAAACTCTGATTTTCCATGTGTGAAAAACACGGTAATTATCTAACCCCAGCTCTGGCTGCCCCCCCAGCAACTCCAGTGACACAAATAGATGTGGGGTATTGCATTACATCATCGGGACAAACCCTAATGGGTTTATTTATGGCCCAGGCAAAGCGAGATGGAGCGAGATTCTGATCTCTGCTTACCTGGTGTAAAGCGGGAGTAACTGCAGAGATAAACTGCCATAACTAAGATTAGAGCCTGGCCTCTTTGTCTGTAGCTGGTTTTAGAAGCAGCTGGCTTTTAGAAATTACGGATGTCACATAAATCAGTGGTAACAAAGTGGTTCTGGACTCCAGCCTCCAGCAGCTTCTGACCATCTATCTCTGTAAAAGTGATGGTTCTCCATGCAGCTGGTTTGTGTCCAGAGGCTTTCAGCTGAGCAGAGTGGACAATCCTCCATCTCCCACAGCCTCAAGGAAGCAATGAGATTTGTGTAGCACAGGCAATCAGAAGGAGGCAGCTTGTGAGATGCCATCTGATCAGAGATGGGGCTCCAATAACGGAAGTCTGCTGAGCACAGGGCAGTCATATCTCATCTGCTTAGCTGTGGAGGAAGAAGGATGTTGGACAATAAGTAGCCCTGATAGCAAAGTAGATCTTCCAGCGAGATATGGCCTGGTACTGACTGCTGGCACAGGTCTCTGAATACAGCCAAGGCAGAGGGGGTAAATAGGTGTGAATAAATACATCTCACCCGTCCTTAAGCACCTTGAGAGGAGGAATGTAGAGTGTTTGTTGTTCTCTTATATTAAATGTGGTTTTGATTTTAAAAGACCCTAATATTCTACATATAAAATAACCTGAGGCTGCACTAATTTTGGGTGTGCTCATCCCAGAATGATGATCGTGGGGCTGTATCCTCTGTTTTTTAGTTCCAGGGCTTTGGGGCAGTGTATTTTACTAAACAATTAGTTACTTGTCTGGGAAGAGTAGGATATGAGGGTATTTATACTCAGGTTACATTGAGCAGAAGGCCATTTTTATGCCTTGAAGCTGCTGTTAAGATCAGCTCATCCAAGGAAAATATAGGCTTCATTTTTAGTAGTATGTTTGAGGAATAGCTTAACTAATAAGGGGTTTTTTTTAATGTTAGAATTGCTAAAAGATGATGTCTACCTTGGGCCAGATCATTTTCAAACTATACAAATTGCTTAGCCCCATCAGCAGTAGTTTGCACTGGCTGAAGATCCCACACCTTCATTGATCTTAAATTGCAGAAACTTCCAGGTTGCTGTTACTGAACTGCAGCTTTTGCCTCCTTTGATGTATTTCTCACATGTAAATTTTGTTGTCGTCTCCAGAGTCTCACGTAGGACTATCACCAGTGTGTCTTAATGAATGTTAAAATTTCTGTTATCTGTTGTAATATTTATATGTGGGGAGACCAAGTCTGATTTACCCAAAGGAAAGCTGAGACAATTTGGTTATGTTTCGTGGTACCAAAGTGGGAAAAAGGCTCTGCGAGACAAAAATCCCCACCCCTGAAACATTATGGGCAGCTGAGCAGACACAGTCTCATTAAGACAAGTTAAGTTCATTACTTCAGTATTTATTGGTGTTCCCATTTGGAAATGGCCTCAACTTGAGCCAGGGGAAGCCCAGGCTGAACATCAGGAGGAATTTCTTCATGGAAAGGATGGCCGGCATTGGAACAGGCTGCCCAGGGAGGTGATGAAGTCACGGTTCTTCAAAAAACAACTGGATGTGACACTCAATGCCATAGTTTAGTCGACAAGGTGGTGATCAGTCAAAGACTGGACTCAATCTCGGAGGTCTTTTCCAGCCTAAATGATTCTGTGATTCTGTGTGGTTCTGTGAAGGTGTCAGCGTTTGCAGAAAAAAAGGCCTAAGTTCTGCTTGTGTGAGGTCGTCAGCAGCCTGTGTTTTGTAGGTTGCAAGGAGGTTCTCTGTCAGGATGGACTAAAGACAGACTTGTAAAGAAACGTGCTCCACCTTCCTGACTTGCAACTACATTTCACTGCACTTGTCTGTTGTTTCTGGAAGTATCTTTTTCAAATATTGGGATATCCTGGGATCACTCTATTCATTAACCAGCTAGAACTGAGCAGGAGGGGGGTGGCTGCTCTGCCTAAAGCACAGTTGGGGCTTTTTGTCATGTAGGAGTACCTGGCAGCTTTGCAAAGGACAACAAATGATTCCTTCCTAATGTGAGAGCAGCAGGAGCCAAGCGTGCTGGTGGAAGGCAGGGCCGCTGCATCAGAGGGAAGAAGTTGCTGACACCCAAAGAAATGAGAGAGGGTGTGATAGGAAAGAAAAATATTTTGAAAAATTTTGTTTGCAAGTGGGGGCTGAATAGCTCTGAGAAAACCGGGGCATTACACATTTTTCCTTTTCTCTAAGAAAATCATTTCCAAAGGGTGGAGCTATAAAATACCTTGGTGTTATAGTTAGCATTTCAGTAAAATATTGTTGTTAAGACAGAGGTCTCTGCACATGAAATCTCTCCTGACTCCCTATCCCTTGTGGAAATTCTCTCACTTCTCCATTAAAGGGATCAAAATTTGGCAGAGAGGAGATGCCAGCCATAGCCCGAGCTTTTAAATGTTTCCAATTTCACGTGAGAGAGTTGCAATTTTTCTTAGAGGGGGAATGACCACTAAATTCCCTGTGGAGAGCAGGAAGAGCATGTGAAGGCGCCCTTCAAAGGGTTGTTTTGTGAAGGATACGATGTCTGTCTGACATCACAGTTGCTTTCCTGGCTTTTCTGGCTGGTGCTGCTTCCCTCCTTTCTGAGAGACTGGGTACAGTGGGCAGGATGCTCCAAGATGATGGGCAGAAAGCTCTCAGCAGAAAGGCACTAAGAAGGTCACTGTCTGGGAAAAGGGGCTCGTGTTTTGGAGAGGGATGTACGAGGGGCATGGCATGGCTCCCAAAGCAGGCTTCTGTGCCAAGCTTTTGCTTCTGCAGTCTCAGCTCTCCCCAGATCCCTGTCTGCAAACAGCCTGGTGGGATGGGAAGCTCTGTAGGGCAGGAGATGGGGCCCATTATGCACCTGGCACCAGGAAACGCTTAATTTCTAGGCATTATTGTAAGGCAGGTAGTAACTAAGGGTTGATTATGTTTGAGAGCGGCAGCTTGGCAGACTGCAGAATAAAGTACAGATAAAGTGACCTTGTGATTTTGAAAGCGAGACCCGTTATTTGTTTTGAAACACATTGCCTCAGTGACCCTGCACGTTCTGCAGACATGTCCTGTCTGGAAATGCCATAACAGGTTGTTCGCTATATTTTCAACTGAGTTAAGGTTTTGTTGAAATAAGGAATATCAATCAAAGGCCAGAAGGCCACATTCCTTTGGTGTTGTTGATTTCACCAGTATCTTTTGTCTGAAAGCCTGTGCTGACAGGGCATCAGGGGAGAACTCCTGGGATGAGTGAGGATGAGTGAGGATGAGTGAGGGCAGCTACATGGATCTGCATCCCTGTCAAACTTGTGTCAGCAGAGGTCAAGTTCTCAAGCTCCAGGGAGGACCCTCCAGCACCCAGGGATTAGTCAAGGGGAGAGCCAGACACCCTTCACAGCACAGAATCAACATTATCCAGAGCGTGACAGGGACAAGTGGAATATAATACATGGGGGTGTGCAAGGGAGGTGCTGTTCACATCACCAGAAAATGGGAGAGACACAACTCTCTCCCTGCCCTGGATCCTCACCTTTTGTCACAGGAAATGTTCAAAATGAGATTTGTGTGTACGGACAGTCAGACTGTGGTGCTGAGGTCAAGTGTATGTGTTGGTCTTCATTCATTGCAGCTTTTTTTCAGGCTAGGATTCGAGTTCATGTGAAATACAGCTGACCTACATGTAGTGAGACAGAACTGGGTGATTTTTCTTTCCTCTTGGTGGTAAATGGGAACTTTGCTGAGAAAAATGCTGGTTTTATTGTCTAGAAACTGTTCACAAATTTGGTATTTGTCGAAAAGTTGTTTGGATAAAAAAAGTATTAAGGTACACTGACAAAACCAAAGGAAATAATTATGTGTCCCTTTTCATCTCTTAGCATCAAGGATGTGGGAGAGACAAGCTCAAGCCTCTCTTTTTCCTGAGGTGACATGATCTTAATTTTCCATCATGTTTGGGCTATTTTGGTTGGTGATGTTCATGGCTGCTCCTAAGGGAGCCATCCAGTTCTTCGTGGAATACTCAAATATTTACCAAGCAGGGGCGGGGAGGGAGGGTTGGGAATGAGGAAAAGTGATGGCCAGTCTGTCCACAAGACATTTACCAAAGAGAGGGAGCATCTGAGTCACAGGATCTGATCTCTTGCATATTTGTTCAGGCAAAGAAGACTCAGGTCCGCCAAGGGATTGAGAGCAGCTTTGATTCCTCCTCTCCCGGTAAAAGCACTGAAGTGGTGAAGCCACTCCCCTGAGGGGAGTCTCCTAAGGCAAAAGGAGTGGTCTAAACGAGCCCCACCACTCCGAACTAGGAAAGAGGGGACACAACTACATTCTCTCCCTGATCAGTGGTTTTCACTAATAATTTTATCTATTTTTGTAATTTTTTTTGTTGTTGTTTTTGGTTTTTTGTTTGGTTTTTTGGTGGTTTTTTGGGTTTTTTTGGCGGGGGGTGGTGTTGGTTTGGTTTGGTTTGGTTTGGTTTGGTTTTAACTGGAAAGTGAGAACCTCCTGTTTCAAACCTGGAAGCCTTTATTCAATGCAAGTTGAAATGTTTAGTCTTGAAGTGAGAGAAAAGCAACTACCAAATCATTCCCTGTACTAAAATCGATCCCACTTCTTGATTTCCCTGGGATTAATGGCAGAAACTTAAAGTCACCATTTGTCAGGAGGGTCACCTGGCTTCCTCAGTCTGCAAATACCTGTGGAGGTACTTCACCTGAAAGTTGAGAGGGAAGTGTGTGGCTCAGGAGAAGGGGCATTGCCAGGAAGAGGTGGGATTGCATGGCTCCCTCAGAGGGGAGAAGGACAGCACAAGAGCTCTGCCCACTCTTGCCCTTGGCTCTGTCTTGCTGCAATGGGCTCCATCCAGGACCTTAGAAACCATTAACCATTCCCAAGGTTTTGTCATAACTGGTATTTACATAAAAGATTTGGGGTTTAGAGTATTGGTAATTATTATTATTTTGTGTAAAATAAATCCTTAGTAGTGTTGTCACTCCTGAATGGTGGAGGTGGTGGCAGAGTCACCGTCCCTGGAGGTATTAAAGGAATGACTGGATGGGCCACTCAGTGCTCTGGTCTGCATGACAACGTGGGCATTGATCAAAGGTTGGACTTGCTGATCTTGGAGGTCTTCTCCAACCTAATTTTCACACTCTTCTTTCACACTAATTTTAAAATATTAACTGAGGGAGGGAAAATATTAAAAAGTTCTTCCTCATGTCCAGGTGGAACTCCGTGCACATCAGCTCTTGCCTGTTCCTCCTGTCCTAGTGGTTGGCACCACCAAGAAGAGCTGGATTTGAGGAGCTGACAAAAGGATTTTTGCTTTTCATTACTGAAACGTATCCACACCCATGCGTGATGTATTGGCTGAGGCTGGAAGCAGCGGTCCCAGCAGATCCCTGGAGGTGAGTTCCACAGGGCTAGAAAAAATGTATTAAGGTACACTGACAAGGATCAGACTGGGAGGGAAGAGCACAGACACATGGCAGTCACTGCTGCTTGATGATTTATGGATGTCTTCTGCTCAGTGGTGACTGGGTGCACACTCAGCCCGTGGCAGAAGTGAGGAAAACCAGGTTATGTGAAACCTCAGAAGAAAGTGGCAGAAGTTAAGCACTTTTCAGCTCATGCTGGCTGGGCAGTAAGAGCATATGCACCTACCCAACTACCTTGGGTCTCCTGGGGTGCTTTAATCTGGTATTGCTTGAGCCCTTCAGTACCATTCTTGAATTACATGAAGGAAGCAACAACCTGTAACAAGTGCTGGCAGTCATACTGGGTCTGTGTGAACATCAAGGTTAGCATTTCCAAAGTATGCAGGTGACTTTTGAAACCAAATTCAATTTACAGTTAGACTTTGTGGCTCCAAAGTGCCTTAATTATTTTGGGAAATTAGATTTTGGGCCAAGTTTTAAAAAAAAAGAAAAAAAAATAAATCAATCAGAATTGCTAACAATGGGATACAAGTTCCTGTGTTACTTGGGTAGCTTTGAAAGCATTACTCCCTTATTCGCTTCTCTGAAGGAACTGAAAGAGTGACAAATCTGTTTTCCAGCGAAAAGAGTTTCAACTGCAGGACACAGTTTAAGGTGCAGGTTACAGTGAAAGATGGGATAACCAACGACACACGTGGTTGAGGGGTGGTTTCCAGCTCTGCCCTCCCTCCTTCATGTAGTGCTCTTAGGAAGTCAGGCATTGCCTGAGAGGGGGAGAAACCCTCTTCCAGAGGCACTAAAACCCTTGAGCCGGGCTCCTGCTGGCCCTCCGCCCCTGCAGGTACTTTGTGCCACGTGGGTGGGGCTGCAAGGTTTAAAAGCGCTCAGCTCCTGCGAGATGGAAACAGCACAGGTAGGGCACGATAATCAAGTAGATAATCTGGAAGGCTATTTACAAGCACCATAATGGAAACAGGTTGCCATGACCTCCTCCTCCTTTATTGCTGTGCCTTTGGCTTGACCCGGCTTAGGGCTCCCACCGCTGCATCGCTGGGAACGTCGTGCTCAGCCTGGCAGGGAGCCCGGGGCTTCCAGAGGAGGGGGAAGGTTTTGGCTACTGCTTGTAGTGGCAAATCAGCTGCAGAAGAGGGAGCCCATGTCTTCTCCAGCCTGGCACCTCTAGTTTCCTCTTTTCTCTCCAGTCATTTTCACACCTGCACAGGAGGAAACTGAGAAGGAGGGGGGAAAAAATGGAGTGGGTTAAAGAACACGGGTGTGGATATCACTGCCTAGCCCAGACATCTTCCAGAGGCCAGGCCCCTCGCCTCCAAAGGCCAGAGGCTGCAAGAGGAGGAAAGGTTCCTTTGGGCAACCACAAGAGGTACCAGCTGAAAGTCTTGTTACTGCCAGCCACACAGGTGCTTGTACTCCAGGCATGCTCCTCGCAGGGTGTCAGAATGACAGGAATGTTTCCTCTGCGGCACACAGACGTGAGCTGGCTTGCATGGGACACGGTTCAGCAGGAGGCACCTCAAACAGCCCTAACACCAAAACAAGCAACACTCAGGCAGAACCACTCTGATTATGCCCTTCACCCACACACTTCATAACCATCACCCCTTTTACTCCCCACTCCAGTTCATCCTGACCAAAACAAAAGGCAAGGGAGATACTGTTAATGAGGTGCAGGGGGATGGACGCTATCACACTTCGCACATCTGTGACGAGCGGGTTTAGCAGAGCTCCGAAAGAAAACATAAGGGGTTGCGTTAGCCAGCTTCAGAAAATGCCTGACCTTCCAAAAAAAAAAAAAGCATTATTCCCTGTGAGTACTATGGTATGTATTGCTCCTCCACCCCACGCCAGGAAAGGATCTGTGGCAGGGATATACTTCAAGGAGACTGTGGTTTATATTACAGCTGCTAAGATAACCGGGAGCTTTCAAAAGGAATCCCAGCTAGTGCGGCTTGTTTTACAATACCAGACTCCAAGGGTGGGGGGAGTGGAAAGTAAGTTTGTTTTCCACGCTGCCCCTTTATCTTGATGTCAAATATATCCCCTGGGAAAGGAAAACATTTAAGCAGCAGATCCCATGGACACACACACACACACACACACACACACTCATGTGCCTTTCCCCCCATCAAGCTGCAGCCATGTCCGGAGCGTGGCACTGTTCAGTGTGTGGGTGCTGCTGGACAGCTGGAGTTTTGGCAGGGAAAGCCCAGGAAAAAGGTGCTTCAGGTGTGATAATCAACAGTCACAGGTGCTGGTGCCAGCCTGTGATCTGGGCTGGTCAAACCCACAAGCCACCTGCTGCAGGTGGAGTCGTGATCTCTTTGAGAGCACCTCCATGTGAGGGGATAATTACAGCTGGACAGGAGCCATTTATTTGTGTGGACAAAAGCATAACAAAATCCAGTCGTAAAGCTCCCCAGATAGCTCACGTCTGAAATAAGGTGCACATTTTTAACAAGGAGGGGCAGGAACTGTTGGCATGGCTTCTCAGGGGAGCATTGAGGGGGGTCTTCATTGCCTCTGTGAAGTGCTATAAATGTTTAGATCTAATTCAATTGGAACTCTGGCCTTAATACTGACATTATTGCCTGGATTCTGAAGTCTTAGATGATCATAATGGAACTTCCTGGTCTGAAAATCTGTTACAAGGCATTGCTATGTGTAAGAAGTGTAAATAGATGCAAGCCCTTCCACAATAAAATTAATAATAATTATTATTATTATTGTTATTATTCCTGGAGAGGTTCTCTTCATCTAGAATTGTAATGGCAGGACAAGGGAGAACGGCTTCAAGCAGAAAGAGAGTAGGTTAAGATAAGATATTAGAAAGAAATTGTTCCCTGTGAGGGTGGGAAGACACTGGAACAGGTTCTCCAGAGAAGCTTGGGCTTCCCCATCCCTGGAAGTGTCCAAGGCCAGGCTGGATGGGGCTCTGAGCAACCTGGGACAGTGAAAGGTGTCCCTGCCCATGGCAGGGGTATGGAACAAGATGGTCTTTAAGGTCCCTTCCAACCCAAACCATTCCATGACTCTGTGATTATTCCCCAGCCTGACTGATGAGGATCTGTGTCTCCAGAGCTCTGGATCACAATTCCACTGGTGGCTGTGGTGTTTGTACAAGAAACATGGTACAACTGCAAAGAGAATGTCATACTTTGGGCTAAATTGGTAAAAAGACAACCGCAGGATAAGAATAAATGCTGCAGCTGCAATGTGGGAGCCAAATTTGCTTGCTGGAAGGTGAGGGAGGACTGAACCAGTGTTCCTAAAGAATATGAGTATGCTTGGGGACACACCTTCTCACCCACAAAAATAAATGAGTAAAGTGGGATACTTCTTAAGAGCAGATCAGAGAAGCAGCCAAGGTATTTACACAAGCACACACCCCTTTTCGTTGCTAGTTAGCTAGACAATGATACCAAAATGAAACGGGGAGCTCACTGAACATACCCATGCTCCGGAAGAACAGCAAGTTCAAACCTATATTTGGGTTTCACAGAAGGTTGTTGCTTTGTTATGAGGTTGAAGCACATTTCCAGTGTGAAAATTCTTCACCCATGCTTTGTTCTACGTTATGTGTGACTCTGTCACCAGCCACTGTGGCTTGGGGCCACCGCTGCTCACACCACATCTTACTGCTGAGCCTCTGCAGCTGTCCTATTTTCTGAGTGCAAAGACTGAACCTAGGAAGTCTGGTTTCTCTCTTGCTTGGTACATGCTTTACACTGGTGATGCTCCTTGCCTTTCTAACAGCAGGAAGAAAATCTTGGCAACAGCTCCAGGGATGGGAAGGAATGTTCTTTTGAGAGTCCTAGCTGCTCAAATTGCAGTAATTTCAATAGGAAGAGCCCTGGTGTCACTACAGGGAGCTGAAAGCTGTGCCACTAAGCACGGTGGCTTTCAGCCTTTGCCTTTGTGTCCTCTGTACCCACCATGAAGATTAAGGTGTAGGTATTCTCCTCAGAGGAGGTCTCTTCCGGGACACCTCCTGGTTTTCTGTTCCTTCACAAGAGCTTTCAGTGTGTGGGTCTGGGAGGTGCGGTTGTCAGGGATCTACCTGGGGATGCCATTCCCAGCAGCAGGACTAAAAGCCTTGTGGTCATGATACAAGGCCAGAAGATGGTATTGTGATCATCTGTATGGTGTGCTGTAATATAAGTCAAAATAAACTGTGGAAAGGGCTTGATTGAAGAAAACATGTTTGCAAACAAAGTTATTTTATTTCCTACCTGTTTTCAACGGCACTGCCTCTTTTGACTATTTCCCTCTCTCCTCAGTTATTCATCTCCTCCTAGTGTGGAGGGACTCACAACTCATACTACAGCATCAGTTTTCCTCCTCTGCCCCCTTGGGCACTCCTGAAATGCAGCCAAACCCAAATGAACCTGTTAGACTCCTCCCACACTGAGCATTTTGCTATTTTTTGGAACACCTAGAAATGGAGCTGGTGCCTCAGAAGATGTAAATCAACATCAGGGGTTTTTTTTTTTTACAGCCAAAGAGATTAAAATTACAGCAAGGTAAATAAATCTCAACAGATTTCAGTGTGTTTTCTGTCTAGTCAAAACCATTCAATTTTCAGCAAAATTGAAGACTTGATTGATTGATTGATGGATTGATTTTTATTATTTCGCTAGATAAGCATATGACAGACTAAAATCCAGAGACATCTCCTGCAACCTCTCATCCTCTGATTTTGAAATGTCCCCAGGCTACTTGCCAGCTGAAGTGCAGGGTGTCACTATGCTCCGTGTGTCAGCTGAGGTTTGGTATGACAATGGCCAGCACCAGATGTTTCTTGCATGTTCACAAGTGCCAGGAGGTCTCTTTCCTGCCATTTACCAACAGTTTATATTCACCGGATACTCGGTCCTTCTCAGAGAACTCTGGCTTTTTGTCCTGATGATACATTTTGAAAAGGAGTTCACTGTTGCTCTTTTGAACTTCCTCCTCCTTGTCCTCATTTGTTAATGGATTTCATTCCTCCCCAGCAGTTATTCATCCCTGAATGTCTGAATTAGCTGGAAGGGTTTTTTCTATAAGTGGTGGTCACTGAGAATTTTTGTCAATGAGCATTAATAGACATGAATGTATTGAGAAAGACATGAAAATCATCTCTGTGGAGATTATCACATTTTATCTCTCTGATTTGATATCTTTGAAAATGGTTGGTCAAGCACTTCATAATGACGAACTTTGCACCATTGTACTTGTGAAGGAATTTTCTTCCTTGCCCCAGCTAGTTGATGGATTTTGTGTTTAGTTTTTTAATTATTGTAAGATTTTTAGTATTTTTAACATCTAATTATTCATTCATATTGGCATCTCAGGACACATCATCAGCTTTCAGAAAACCTCTTCTTCAACACACCTTAATTCTGGCATTAATACCTTTATTTTGGAAAATAGTTGCTCAGTGAGATCTATATTTTAAAATCTTCTGTAACAGGATTTAGACATTTTATCCATGCATTAACATAGTCAGGCAGCTTAAAAATTATATTCTTATGATTTACTTTGGCAAAATATCTATCTGGAGCCACTGGTCTTGTGGTGATTTATCTGCTCTCACTATTTGTACTGGATTTAAAAGGGAGTGCCTCATTCTTAAACTAATTGCCTGTCATTTATTCCAGGGGAAATACTTTTATAAGGATAAGGGGCTAAAGGCCAACTTTTCAAAGGCATGTAGGCACCTCAGGATGAAGACAGGCACTAGGAAAGCACCGAGGCTGCTGAGGTGTTCCTGAAAAATTCTGTGGGTGTTTGGCTGTGCTGCCTTCAGGTGCCCACATACCTTCAATCTGTTCCTAAGAGTTTTTTCTCTGTCCAGAAGAGAGGTTTCCAGAGCAGCTGTGACACAGAGGATCCCTGAGAGAGGCACAGGGAGCACAGAAACTGCTCCCCTTTCTCTTGTCCCAGGCTGTGGTTAAACTGAGCTGGGTGGGAAATGCGAGGGAGCCTCAGAAATGTCATTTGTAGGAAATACAGCTTGAATCCTGGGCCTTAAATGATGTCACAGCACAGCCACTGTGCTAGGAATTACTCTCTGCGGGGCTGGGTGGTATCACATCCATGTGGAACACACACTATTGCAATGAGAGGTGTAGTGAACATCCAAGGCTTGCAGGCTGACCCCGCTCCACCTGGAGACACTTTTCCTTGGAGGTTCCATGATGGTGCCAGAGGTTTCCACCCTGCACCCGAGCTGGTGAACGCCTGTTTCTACCCCCACTAGTGGGATGTGACACTCGAGGTTCCCCACCAAGAGCAAAGCCACTGCTTGCCAGTGAAATTTAAATGCTCACTGGAGGGAACAATGGGAAAATGTGTTTGTACACACATCCTGTCTCACTTGTTCCCTGCCTTCCTGCTCAGGCACACAGCACTGCTCGAAGAAAGGTTTCTTGTCCTGGTCACATACCTCTTTGCTTTCTCTCTTGTTTCTGTGTGTATTCCCTTCTTTCCTTGCAAGGACTTCTTTCCTTGTTTCATCGTACGTCCTCTTCTAGTCGTCCTTTCCCTCTTCTCCCTCAGTAATTAGCTTCAATCTGTGTGCTGCTGGTCTACAGTGCCTTAACTTTCCTCACTTCATCCTTCATCCCATTTCTCATTTCTATGGTTCTCTTGTGCTCCTTCCCCTCTCCCCTCCCCAACTTTCCTCAGGTTTCTCCAGATTTTTAGCTCTTTTTTTTCCTTCCTACCCTCTGTCTCTCTTTAAAAATTTAATTGGCATGCTTTCTTCAAGCTGTCTTAGAAAGCCTTATTTTTTTTCTTCTCTCTTTTCAGCTTCTTTCCTGAATTACAGTCACACCAGTTCTGCTTTCCTAACTGCAGAGTCACAGCAGCTGTGGTGCAGCAGAGCATCTGAAAAGAAAATGCTAATGGGGTTTTTTTATAGTGTACAGTAAAAGGCTCTGATTAAAAAAAAATAATAATGCTACACCTCAATGCTACCTCTAACCCAGACTATTGCTCATTGAGAGTTTCCTTCTAGAGCCTGAAGTAGCAAAGCAGAATCCACAACCTCATGTGCCATCTCCCTGCCTGTCATAACCACAGGAGAAGCCAGATTAGTAATTTTCATTAGAGGGAATCAAAGAAGATGTGTCTGTGTAATGCCTGATAACAAGATCATAAAGAGTGTGCAAGGCAGTTTTATGGAGGTCCTGCCAATATGTCAAGTACTGATTGCACATCTCATCAGACACGTTCAGATCAAACTGGTTCTGCAAATGTTTCTCCATGAGAGTTTATTAAAATCCATACAGGAATTTGCTCCAGCCATACTTGTGTCCCCTTCAGGTCAGCTTTCTGTGAGCATTCACAGTTTGTTTATCACCAACAACCAGTCTATACACATTTCAGCGTTGGACAGGTCAGTATTTCCACATATGAATACTGGAGTTCACGGTCATTCAGCTCAGGACAAGGAACATGTCATAGACTCAGCTACAGCAAAGCAAATTATTTCCTCTAGAAAAGACAGAAATCTGTTTAAAATAATGCAATATTGTGTAAATTATGAAAAAACCTCCTCAGGGCTGAATAGTCTTGTAGAGTACTGAGAATCTGATCATTTGCTGGCAGATATTCTGTAAGAAGTAAAATACATTAAAGTGAATGGTTTCTCTCAAATTATTTATCCATAGAGCTACTTTAAAAAAAGATCTTTGTAACCGAAGACAACCCTCAAGGCTTTGCCCATAATTTCCTCTGGTTAGATCCCTGATAAAGAGGAGTCCTCGTGGGGTCTTGTAGGACACCACTGAGCTTCCATCTGCTGCCAGCCCTATCCCACCCCGATGTCTCTCATGCCCACAGTGATTTTAACCTGCTCTTCTCTCATGCTTGGAGCTCCCAGAGTTGAGGAGGATTTGGTGGGCTGTGACAAGTGGAAAACTGGAGCCAAGCCACAGAAATAGAGAGTCAGAGTGACTGAAGTGGCAGGACACGAACGATGGGAAGGGATCTGCCTGCTCCGTCCCATGGACTGAATGCAGGAACACCACCTTCCTTTGTGCAGTGCTCTGGGAGGCCAAGGTGGAAAAGGCTCTAATGGCATTCCTGCAGGGACAGTTTTCACTGGCTCAGTGGGAGCTGTTTGCACGCAGACGCCACGGAGTAAGCTGCTAGGTGTTTATTAACTCAGCTTGCAAGAGGAGGGGAAGGGCAGAGGAAAACCGCTGAGGGGAAAATGCTGGTTAAAAAGACAGACCACCACCCCCTGCTGTCCACCGGAGCTGAGGGAGCTGGGGCTGAGTGAGGCCCTAGTAACCTGCCCGGTAAGTTTTAAAGGATGTTTTCCCTCTCTCTAACAGGCTGGTTGCGTATGTGTGTTAGGAAACAGCAATTAAAATATTCAGCCAAGGGCTTAACCCTTGATTGTTTCTGTGTTTCGCCCCCCCATTTAGCGGCGGGCCCTGCGCCGGGGGCTCAGGGGGCAGCGTGGGGGGCATTGTGGGGCCTGCTGGACACCTCGCCTGCCCTGAGGTGCGGCCTTCCTTCCGCCGCGAATATTCGGTGGCACGCAGGGCGAGAGATCCTTTGGGATGAATAGAGCCCTCGGCCTGTCGTTTAGGCCATCCAGCCGCTCTGTGTTCTTTGTCAGGGCCAAACAAGCTCCATATCATTACGCTGGCATTCGCTTGCCCAGCCTCATTATTAGGTGCATTAGCTGTGGGAACTAAATCCATGACAAAAAAAAAAAAAGAGGGGGGGGAATTGGCTCACACAAAAAAAGGCTTTCCCAGCTCAGGCTAACAACTTGTGCCTATTAACTAAAAACGATCATTAGAAAATTCCCTGCAGACTTAAAGCTTCAGCAGAAGCTTGTTTCACGTATGCACTTGCCTTGTTACATGAACACATAACCAGCCTTAAAGAAACACACCCTCCCACACTTGGATTGGGAAAGGGGCTTCCAGGCAGGCACTGCACTGCCTTTGAAATAAATCTTCTTTCTCTATGCTTCGTCCAACAATACTACTTTAAAAATACTATGCCAGTAGAAGATAATACATCTGTAGCCTTAAATGGGGAAGGATATTAGAGGACAACCATGTCAGGCTGCGGTGGTCACTGAAAAAAGAAAACAAGTGGTTGCATGTGAAAGGAAAGGTGTGCTAATGTCTACAAAAAATTCGATGGGTGAGGGTATGGATGCTAACATCTTTCAAATGGGTCTTAATGTCTCTACCAACTTCAAGCTGCAGGTTTGTTATAGAGCCTGGAGAGTCTGACTCCTGAAGCAGACAAATGGGTCCACACAAGCCTGAGTTTCTCAGCTTTGGGGGGAAATGACAGGTTCAAGATGGGGTATGTGATAGGCGGTTCGGGAAGGCTGTACCTTCCTAGTACCTCAGCCAATGGGGAAAGGAAGGGAGCAACATGCAGCCAGGAGTTTAGGAGGCTGCTCCCTCTGAAACCAAGAGAGAGAAAGCCTCATGGGCGTGTGCCCCAGTGGACTCTCTCCCTTTATTCGAATAAAGTTTCAGGACTCCTTTATGGACACTGGCTTTTCTTCTTGTAGTGACCTTTTACCCAGGTCCAACCACAGAAAAAATAATTGGAGATCATGTCTCCATGAATTGCACGAAGATAGTTCTCTCTAAACAGCAAACTGTCTTTATGGACATTCATGGAATCTTCCCTGGCAGCTTTACTGTAATTGCAACAAACCACAGGGCAACAGATAGATCCATGGGGATCCCTGGGCTGCTCAGAAGCTATGGGGAGTTTTCCAATGGGTGGGAATGTACAGACATGTCAATTCAGATGTCATGGTTGTTCTGGCTTTTGGTGGTCCTCGTGCTCTTGGCAGTGGGAAAGCTAGTCCCTGAAACATGTTGGTTGGTTGGTTGGTTTCTCTGGGATTTTTGTGGATCCCACTTCCAGTGGTCCATGGCTCTCAAAGGCAAAAAATATTGCCCAGCTAAGCATAGAATCCGCTACTTGGTCAGCGGCTCAATTCACAGGCTTCTGATTAAAAGTTTTTCCTCTCAGAAGATGCTTTCTTTCTTAGTATTTCCTAATGCTAAGACTTTTTTAGGTTGTATGATAGCCTTTCTAGGAAATGATGAACTTTCCAGTCTCTCAGTCATGTGAAGATAAGCAGGACACATCTCTGGAGAATACAGGGGACAATATTTTCCTGACAGCAAAAACAAATGCACAAGCCTTTCCCACCCTTAGTGAACACACAGTGGTTCTCTTCTGGTTACCAAGCATAAGAAACAGGTCCCTAAATTCAGTTGATTTATACCAGTGACAAATAACCATGGCTTAGCTATTCCCTCTCCTGAGTGCCCACTATTGACTGGTGTGATGGAGCAGGCAGCTACGGCTGGGAGTTTAATGATGCTCCCCATGGGAAGGAAATCTGGGAACCAACAGCGTGGGCAGGGTGGTGTCCCACCAACCAGGGTGCAGCCCTGCAGCACCTGAACGCAAAAGTGTCACAGGACCTGAGTACCAGTGAGCAGGAACAGCCAGCTGGCCAGTGATGGACAGGAAAATTCGGAGAAATGAGGCAGGACCCCGGTGTGGATCAGTGAGGTGCGTGGCCAGGCACAGGCACAGCTGCTCTGTAGTTCATGCAAATACCAAGGCTGAGGGCCTGAGCTTAAGGGTGGCTCTCAACGGAAGAGGAGTCTCCCAGTGAGGCTTTCCCCAGCTCTTTCCCAGCAGTCAGATCCAAGGTCACACAGCTGCACCACAGCTGGGCTGGGCTGGGGCACAGGCAGCTTGTCCTGGGTTTGCTTAACCCACCACACAGCTGAACCCCAGGGGTGTGCACTGGGGTCTAGCGAGCAGCTGGATGGGTGCAGAGGTGAGACTGTTCTGCTGCTTCCAGAAGCCTTCACTGGAAATGGTGGAATGGACACAAGGAACCCATTCTGTCTCCCAGGCAGCTCCAGCAATGTCTTGCTTGCCCAGTGTTTGTCCTCTCAGTCCAAGGCTTTACAATGGAAGCAGCCACCCCTGTAGATGCTCTGGGCTGAACAAGCCCTTGGCTTCCTGCGCTGGCATCCTTTCCTGGTGCTCCGTTTGCCCACCCAGGCTGTGAAGAATCTACCTCACAGAGATGCCCCATCCATATGGCAGCCTAAGGTCATGCTCGTATGTGGCTGTGCAACTGAAATGTGGGGATGCCAAAAGCAGACTCTGTGATCTGCTTCCCTTTGGCTCATCCCTACCCCCTGTGGAGACCAATCATGGCATGCACCTGGAATAGATGCAGATTTAGAGAACTACTTGACCAACAGTCTTGGATAGGTCTCATTCAAACACGTGTGTCAGCAGTTTTTTGCTCTAATCCCACTTCTCTTCAGCACTCCTGAATGATGGCCATGATGCCAGCAAGCGCAGTCTTAGCAGAAGGTTTATCTCCTATCATTTCCCCCTGAGGGCACTTTTCTTCCAGATAAAAGTGTCTTTGGATCTGTCAGGCTGAAAGAAGAACTCCATAGTGCTCTGAGTCCTCACAGAACAGATGGCAGGGAACAAGCAGCCTCGGTGCCCATTCAACACATTAGAGGCTGGGATATTTAAGCAACTCCTCTGCTGCTTCCTTACGAGATATCAGATCACAAGCTACACATTCTTGTCTCTCCCAGCAAAGCAGCAGAACCAAACTCCTGTTCAGAGCAGTGCTCAGCTTTGAGAGAAGTTAATGAGCAAGTTTTTGAGCATTTTGGGTTTCTCACTGTCCCTTGACTCCAGCACAGGGGTATTTGGTGGGTTAAGGACCACACAGGTTAATTTCAATCAAACTGATAAACAGAGATGTCTGACACTGACCAAACAAGATAAACATCCAAAACTGACCAGAACTTAAGAGACCAAGTGACATGGACAGAGCCCAAGCAGACCTGCTCATCTTCCTCCTCCTTCTCCTCACACCAGCTTCCTACAAAAGAACTTTAATATTTTGAAAAAAAGTAGCAGGAGCTAGGATATATGTGCCATAAAGCCTTTTTCAGATGCCAAAGTAAGCAACTTGTGGAGATTTAAAAAAGAAAAAAAGTCTGCTATAATGAACCTGCATTGCACTGTTCTTTCATCCTGATTGTTTCAAGCATCTTTTGGGTCTGCTGACATTAAAAATTGTGATCTGTTAAAACATGTTGATTTCAGATGCTTACAGCCTTTCAAAGCACTTTTTTTTTCTTTTTTTTTCTGAGGAGTTTCTAGAAGTTTTAAATCCCAAACATGTAATTTTGCAAGAAGCTTTTGCATAAAAAAAATTTCCTTCTTGAATGAAAAAGACAGGATGAGGTGTTTTTGCTGTGGGAATAACAAAAACTAGCCAAGATGCAAAATATTTCATAATACAGACATTCTCAGGTGTGTTGCCTTCTTTTTACTAACTGCTACTAGCACAGTGTAATGCACACAAATCTTCCTGCAGGACTTGTTTTTGATGGAGCACAGGTTGATTTGAAGAGTCCTGCTGCCTGTCCTTGGCTAAAAGTTTTGCCCTCTCAGCATCACTGCCTGAGGAAAATGAAAGGTGTTCTTATTTTTGTCAAGTTCCACCAGTTCTAACAGGTCCCAGCCAGTAATTTGGGAGTTCCTCAGAATTTTACTACATCAGGTTCTTTATATGATGGCCCAATGTTTCAAGGTGAATGAAATCAGAGCCAGAGGAGTGAGTTTACATGGGTTTATTGTAGATGTTATAAATACTTTAGGCATCCCTCCCTCTGAGCGCTTGCTCATGCATCAGGTACTCCCAAACCACGGGATGCCCTTGATGCCAAATCCTTTTGGATGCTGCATTGATCCCAGGGTACAAAAAGTTTGTGGAGTTTCTAGATCAAGCTGTTTTTACCATTTCTTTGGGTTTTTGGTTGCTTGGAGTTTTTCTGTATGAGGGAAGTAGAAAATTAAATAACTGTTCACATTTTTTTTTGCCCAAAAGAAAAAGAATGTTTTCTGTATTATTCTGCATTATTACAGAAAATATTCTGTAAGAATAATTTCTTGAGCTACCCCTCTTCTCTTTGTGTTCTGAACTCAAGAGAGACCTGCTGAAAGAGGCAGCTGTTTCAGATGGAGAAAACTCCTTCCTGAATGTGATTAAAAAACATGATTTGAGTTTTATATCCAGTAAGATTAACTGAGAAAAAAGAAATAAATTAATTGGCGAACCTTCATTCAATTGACTTGTAAATGGTGAACATGGAATTTTGTTAAGTTTCAGCTTTTGTTGAGTAATACATTTCTCGGCGCTGTCAGTTTTTTCTTAGGTGTGGAATGGAATCTTTGTTTCCTGACTAGCCCTGGAAATTATCTCATTGACCTATTTAAAATCTATTTGTGTTGCTGTTGTGATCCATATACATATCCCAGTGGTCAACAGAAATATTTTGCTGCAAATATTTGAACTTCAAGCCAGTTTACTGGAAAAAATGTCATCAGATCTAATGTCCCTGTTCCCTGAGGAATGTAAATTCTGCAGTTACGTTTCTAAAGCAAATCACAAATATTCATTCCAGCCACTTCACGGAACTGTTCTGCAGGATTTGGGTAGAATTTACCCTGCAGCAGAAAAGCTTTTCCATAAAAAGTTCACTGGGCTGTTTGCTGTGAAGACCAAGCATGAGCAAGATGGAGAAGCGGGACTGATGTGCTGGAAACAATGAATGAGAATTTGCTGAAAAATTACCTCATTTTTCCTGAAAACACAGATATCGTGGAATCATGGAATGGTTTTGGCTGGAAGGGACTTTAAGGATCATCCAGTTCTGATCCCCTGCCATGGGCAGGGACACCTGCCACTATCCCAGGCTGCTCAGAGCCCCGTCCAGCCTGGCCTTGGACACTGCCAAGGATAGAGTAGCCACAGCTTCTTGGGAATTGATTCCCAAATGCCAATTGCAATAGGCATTGATCAATAAATAACAGTGACAATAATTGCTGTTAATATTAGTGTACGTAATATAATTGCACAGGTTTTGATATTCTTTTTTTTTCTTTACTGTTCTTGTTTTGTTTTTCATTATGTGAGCCACAGATTTTGCCTCCAGTTCAAAACTTGATCTAATTCCAGGAATGCCTGAACTATATCTTTTCTGCTGGGAAAAAAAATCTCTCAACTTACTGTTAGCTCCCTGCTCCAAAAATAAAATGTACAGTACATAACAAATTTGGTCTGACAGCATTTTCCCAGCTGGAAGGATGGAACTTCTTAATTGGTGTATAAATAAATAGTAGTTTGATCCTGCTCTTAAATATATAAAAAAAGAATTTTGGCCTTGCCTCTAGTATGCATAGGAACAGATCTTCCTTTCTAACAGGAACAGTAACAGAAAAGGACTCTTCATGGAGTCCAATTTAAAAGCTAAATCTAAAGTCTGAACACACTGAAATAAATTAAAGTCCTGCTGCTGCTGTTGAGGAAGGCCCATGAAGCTCCCTGTGTCTCTTGACATATGGTTTCCATACCATTTCAGTTCATAAATCATCATTTCAAATTGCTTTAAAGTTTGACATGAGAACCTCAAGTGTTGTTGCATCATCAAATAAATAGCTGCTTAGCAAGAAGATGCTCCTGTGAATTTAGGTTTGTCTTGTGTTTTCAGGTTAAAGGAAGTGATAATTTAGATTGGGAATTCACCCAGAATAATTGTGTGGCTTGCACTTTTGCTACCTGACAATAAATTGAAACTAAATGCAGACACCAATCTGCAAATCCGGAAACTAGAATAGGGAAGAGCACATTGGTCCAAACCCATAAAATGTGTTTTTTTGGTCCTCAAGTCCAACACAAGACACCCTGAGGCTCTGAAATACTCGTTCCTAGTGCACCTGAACACTCCAGGTGCATTGCTTGGTTGAAGTTCCCTTGGCAATGGAGTTTTTACAGTAGGGGACATGCAGCAAATGCCCCCATCCTGAAGCTTCTCACCCCAACTCATATCACCTCTGAGTCCAAACCAGAAGGATCCTCAGAAGCCCAATAGCCTGACCTTTCTGGGATGTGTCTTCTTTTTCCTCATAGCCCAATAATTAATGATTCATCTTGAAAAAGGAAAAGGTCTGTTTGGGAAAAAGTGGGAGATATCAAAACCACATCTCCTAGCTCCTGAAAAATGACAGCCCCACCAAAACCAGCCAGTAAGATCTTGTTTCCTGGCCCCATCTGTGTGCAGCACACAGACAAGAGGCTTTGAAAAGCTCTCTCTGCCAGAATATGAGATAAACGTGTCATTAGGGAACTCCCTTATTCTGTTTCTGGGGTGCTGGCACACCTTTGATTAAAATACTTCAGTTTAAAGCAATGCACCAGTCTGGGCGTGTAATATTTGTACGGAGCTTAAGATGGTCCTGCCATAATGCTTCTATCTCCCCCATTGTGCAAAGTTGGACTAGAAATCTCATGAGAATGAGCTTACTCATGAGATATCTGCTAATTCTGGCTTCTAGTTATGCTGTAAATAGTATGAGAACTGCCTTTCTAGCAGTTTTAGGGAATTTGGCTCCCAGCCATTGCTAGAAAAGCCCAAGCTGTGACCTAAGTGAAAAGCAAGGGGGAAAGAAAAATGCTCCAGATTTCCAGAAAGCCTTTTATTAGTGCCAGAAGCTTGTCTTCTCCTCAGTGTTCTTCTGCTCAGGTGGAATGGCCTTTATTTGCAAAGACATGCCTTTGTGAGGTCAGGGACCTTATAGAAGGCACAGTGCTCTATAATCAGGTACTTTGATGGCTGGATACAGCTGTTCTGTGGAGTTTTTGAGGAATAGAAAGCTATGCCAAAAGCTGCATAGCAAGCTCAGGACTCTGTCTGCAGCTCTTCAGCAATGGAGACTCCTGATGCCATTGCTTTTTTCTCCTCCGCCTCCTTCAGAGGTGCTGGGATGGTGCTCTTTTCCCTACCCTGTGATTCCCTGCCCTGCCAGCTACCTGCCCTGCCTCCCAGGTCTCATTTTCACTACTGGGTCCAGGAACCCAAGGCTCTGCCTTGTAGCAAAGCCCTTGGGCAGTTCTGTGTGCAAACAGCGTCTCAAGAAGAAGCTGAGCCTTGGCAAGACAGGTGGTTTTTTTTAATTTCAAGAAATCCTCTGTGCAAATAATGCAGGTACCCCAGAAAGCAATCTCTGCTTTCAAAACTAAAGGCAAAAGTCATGTGCTCTACAGGCCTAAACTTGAGTACTGGATTCTATCTCATATGCAAATTATTCTTAGCCCTGGTATCAAAAGTACTAGTAAGCATGTACCTATAAACACTTGTTAGCTTTAATTACACTGAGTACGCTTGTGCGGGGAGCTTGGGTTACCTGGCTTAGTGCACTGCTAAGAGTTTCTAAGGCTGACAGTGTCACACAGAAATTATTACATGTACCAGAGATGAAATGTGGAGTCATAGAATCACAGAATATTTTGAGCTGGGAGAGACACACCAGGATCATCCAGTCCTACCCCTGGCCCTGCTCAGGACACCCCAACAATCCCACCCTGTGCATCCCTGAGTGTGCGGTCCAAGCACTCCTGGAGCTCTGGCAGCCTTGGGGCTGTAACCATTCCCTGGGGAGCCTGTTCAGTGCCCCACCACCCTCTGGGGGAAGAACCTTTTCCTAATATCCACCCTAACCCTCCCCTGACACAGCTCCAGCCGTTCCCTCAGGTCCTGTCCCTGGTCACCACAAAGCAGAGATCAGGGCCTGCCCCTCCTCTTCCTCTCGTGAGGAAGCTGCAGAACTGCTGTGAGCTCTGACCTCAGTCTGCTCTTCCCCGGATAAACAGTACATTTAGCATAGCCTTGTTTGCAGTATTAGTAGCCAAGTTATTGTGTTTTCATAATGACACTATGGTCACTTTCAAATATTTTTCAACAGATATTGAAAGCACAACAGGTGATTTAAAATTGCCAGGAAGAGATGGGTCCCTTCAGTAATTAACTAAGTAAGCAATGGCTATCACAGAAAACATCTTGTCTAAAGCCTGTATCACATTGAAAAGATGGTTGCTTCTCTGGAAAACCTGTGCCAGGGCCTCCCCACCCTCACAGGGAAGAATTCCTTCCTCATATCCAATCTAAACCTGCTCTCTGTCAGTGTGAAGCCATTGCCCTTTGTCCTGTCACTCCAGGCCCTTGTCAAGAGTCTCTCTCCATCTTTCCTGTGGGCTCCCTTCAGGCACTGCAAGGCCACAATGAGGTCCCCCCAAAGCCTTCTCTTCTCCAGGCTGAACAATCCCAGTTCCCTCAGCCTTTCCTCACAGGAGAGCTGCTCCATCCCTCTCCTCCCCTTGGTGTCCCTGCTCTGGAGTGGCTCCAGAAGCTCCCCGTCCTTCCTGTGCTGAGCCCAGGGCTGGAGGCAGAATCCCTTTCCTCACCCTGGTTCTATAACTGTATCTGATTTAAACATCATGTATTAGTTTGGGGGTTTTGTCCCTGCTGGTCTGCAAATTAATTTATTCCCAATTCTAGGGTAAAACCATGTCAGCTGTCATTTGTAATTTACTGTTTGTGAATGTGAATATTGTGCCCCCTTCCACCTGATACCATATCCAAACCCCCAGCTCTTTAGCATGGTTAAGTGTCTAATTGTCAGTATTTTCAATGGGGTTTAGATGCCTGTGCACTTTGGGACTGATTCAGTCATCTTCTAAAATTCAGTACTGAAATAAATATCCTGATGGGCCTCATGCAACTGTGATGTCTGAGCACATGGGACTTGGGACTTATTGTACAAAAGCCTTTGTAAAACAAGGAGTTTCAATCGAGTTTATAGGGAAAACCTGTGGAAACCTCTGTGTACATGACACACAACCTCCAAACAATTTTCCGGTGACTTGTGTTGAGGAATGTTATGTACTGATATTTCTCACTGTATTTACTTTTCAAGTTCTTCATGTCGTAGCAAGTAACATGCACACACACACACACTCACAAGGTCTTTGCAAATATCTGTGGGGACACCAAATATGCAAATTGTAGCCACAACAAATTCTTCATAAACAGCCAAGAAGCTGAAACAGATTTTCATAAAACCTTTGTTAAATGATGAAAATATCAGCAGTCACTGAAGCCCTTATAGTCTGCATGTATCCCCAGAAGGGCTGCATCCTATGGAGAGTTCCAGTGCCCATCAGGACATCCTCTACAGCCCCATAGGCTCCTCTTCCTTCTTTGTAAGACTCTTGTAAGCAAAAAGTGTGGCAGAATTGAATAATATGTAGATATTTGCAAGGGCATCCATCAGACATTGGGCACATTCAGGAATGTTTATGAATTCCATTGCTCCCATATCCAAGCGTTTCCCAGCTGATTATGCATTGCTTCTTCCTTAAGCTCCATGTAACAGGGATCTATCCATCCCATTTTCCAGGTCCAGCACCTGAGCACAGCTGGGACAGTTCGTAATGCCAACGTTCTGCAAGAGCATAAAGGGGCAGAGGGACATCTAGTGGGATCTCTACTCTCTCTGCATTTGCAGGCCACCAGAAATCTCACAGGGTTCACCTCACCTGTGACACATCTTCAGAGCAGCACCCAGATCCTTCACTTCATAAGGATGCTGTGGCTTGACTGTGGTTCAGGCTGTGGATCTTGTGTTTACATTTTCTGAAGATTCACAGCCTGCTGTGAGTAAAGGTAAGAGGAGTGACTAATCTGATTTCTGTCAGAGAGCTCACCTTGACAGACTTCCAGCAGCGGTTGAGTTGAAGGCATTTTGAAGGTTATCTTCATAAAAAAAGGACTGGCAACTTACACTGGAAAAAACTAAAAGTGTGATTAGCAACTTCTTTCTTGACGTGACTGATGGCTGAGTGATTACAATGCACTGTATTGCCCTTCTCAGCTGGTGCAGAGCAACAGTTTCATCCACTGAAGGCAAAAGGCTACGAGAATTTACATCAGCCAGGGGTCTGTGACTAAACTATTGTGTCCATGCATCCAGTTTGCAAGTTCTTCATTCTCTGTAACTGTCCTCAAGTTCTTTGTGCCAAAAGAGCAGGATTTCTCACTGGCCAACATATGAAACCCTCCTAGTCACTGAACTTGTCTTTGTGGCATCATGGAAACTGGCTTTTTTAGGGAAGCAATACCTGAACCAGAGGAGAATTCAGCCAAGTTTCAGGAACAGTGCAGCATGGCTCTGAAAGCCCAGGACATATTCAACATCCTACAGGGACCATCATTTGTTTACATGGCAGTTGGACACCAAGGATGGACAAGGGGTACGTGTTATGGAATCACAAAATCATGGATTGGGTTGGAAGTGATCTTCAAGATCACCCAGTTCCAACCCCCTGCCATGGACAGGGACACCTGCAAGTATCCCAGGTTGCTCAGAGCCCCATCCAGCCTAGCCTTGGATGCTGCCAGGGATGGGGCAGCCACAGCTGCTCTGGGCAACCTGTGCCAGGGCCTCAGCACCCTCATAGGGAACAATTTCTTCCCAATATCCCATCTAAGCCTACTCTCTGTCAGTTTAAATCCATTACGCCTTGTCCTGTCAGTACATGCCCATGCAAAAAGTCTCTTCCCACCTTTCTTGCAGAATCCCTTCAGTTACAGGAAGGCTTTGGAAGAAGGCAGACCTGCATCCTGCCATCTCATTAATGCTGCACATTACTGGCAGTGGATTCAACTGACAGAGGCCTGCCTGTCACAGCCATGTGGCAATGAAATGACATAAAGATTTCCAGTGCCCCTATTCAGTTCTGAATGAACAGCTCTTCCACAGCAATGGGGGAGTGGAGGTTTCTGGATGCTCCTCACGCAGAGACACAGAAGGGGACTGGAAGATGCTCTACTCTGCTTTTGCCCTTACCCTGCTGCTCCTTCTTGAGTGACTGAAAACCTGACAAGACACAGGGTAACCAAATGAATAAGTGTTTGCAGGATTAGCTCTTTACTTTCTCCAGGCATCATTATTGGAACTTACACTTTTCAGTGTATTCACTATTCATCAATATTTGCGCATATGATATTTGGTGTGGTCAGAGATGACGTAGAATCCAAGGATAGGGTGGAGTATTTCTGCATGTTCCTTATAGAGGGCTTTCCTCATTAAAAGTGGCCTGCAAAGAAAACTGAGCATCCTTTGCTTTGCACCATGTTTAATCAAAGACCTGGCCAAAATATGCTAAAATTTAGATGTATTTTCCTTTCAGTCGGATTATCCTTTGAAACTGTGAGCAAACCCTGCCTGACAACACAAAGGAATTTTCCCATGGATCAGCTAAAGCTGACTCACATGAAAGACTTGCCCAAAGTGGTCATGCCCTCTGAGCAAATACCACAGGCATGAGGATCTCTGCTCTTGGCCTAACAGCACTGTTAGGATTCCAGGGACCCAGCCTTGGAAGGCAGCTTTTATTGGAGGAGGGGAGGTCTCCTACCTATGACCCAGCCAATCTGCTCTGCTATTTATCTATGTTGCTAACTTGCAGGGGAGGTGAATGTTTTGCTCTGTCACTGCACCATTGCAAGAAATTTCCTGCCTAGCCCCCAAAGTTCACCAAATAGCACTGGCTGTTTGCTTAAGCAGGTACAGCACACAGCAAAAGGCACTGCTGTGACTCAAAGGAAGAAAGAAACAAATTCATCTGATCATGAAAGCTTTCAGCACCAGGTTTTAGTGCTGGAGTGAAAACCTAACGGAAGCTGTGCACCCTTCTAAGATAAATATTTCCTCTTCTGGAGTTGCTGAGTGTATCACAGATCAACAGCCAGGAAGGCTTTGCTTACTCATCCCTGCCACATGTTTCTGGAGTGGTTTTCTGCTCTTTTAGTATTACCAAGGAGTGCATCCTCTGGCTGCCCTGGCTTGTTAGAAAGGCAAGTGCGTGCTGAGCAAAGCGTCAGAACAACCCACAAAGCACTGATGCAAATAGAGACAGAATTTTGCACCACTCAGAAAGACAGAGAGAGTTAAAGCTTCAGGCCAATGTGTTGCTGAAATTTTAAAGCTAAAAGGATTTTGAACCAACCTTTGCATTTTCTCCCTGAACTTTTTGTTTACTCTCTGCTCTTTTGCTCAGTGAAAGTAAAGCAGGCAAGACAACATCACTTGCTGTTTCCAACTGGCTTCTGCTTTGTTTCTAATACTCCTCTGAAAGAGTTCTGTCGTACAACTCACAGCATTTCAAGAAAACATTTTATTAATTGGGTATCTGTCCCTCACTTTCCATTTTCTTGTCTCTTTTCTTTTTATTTTGCCCTCAAATAATATTTGGGTTTAAGTTATTTGTTGTTTTCCCTTTGTATTTAATCTGGTCCATTTCTGTGTTTGAATTTGAGTTTTCAGTAAGCTCACACATGATCTGTGCCAAAATAGAGGCAAAGTCTCTCCTCACATTCCTAAAATACATGGCACTGGGATGTGCAATCTCAAAATTATGTGGCAGCTTCTTTTAAACAGGAAAACTCCAGTGGGTTTCACTCAGCTGTATATAAAAACCAATAGTATACTTGGTGGTAGTCCCCATCTTATTTGTTTTAAATTATGTTCCATTCCATATTCTCTGCACATTCTCTGTTTCTAATATCCAGCAGATTTTTGTATGGACAAATGTGTGACTTTTACAGGAGGTTGTTGTGGAGAAAACCTGTGGTTCTTCTGTATGGGCTGAGCATAGTTGTGGCTTCTGACCCTGGGGAGAGCTGCTTGAGTTTGGGATTATCCTGTTAGATGGATGCTTCTAGTAAAACTCCCAGCAGCGAGATAGCTTATCTGTGTTACCACTACGCAGTTCCAGAGCCAACATTCCCCTGAGCATGAAGGGGCTGAATCCTGAGTGTCATTATTCGTTTCGAGTGTGCTGTGGGCTCAGGTTGTAGCTGAGCTTCCACAGTGACTGCAGCTGATCTGAACCAGGGCTGCCTTGCCCTTTCTCACTCCCTTCCTATAATCCACAAGGTAAATCCATCCTGCTAAACCTGCAGCAAACCCTTCTAAAAAGCAATCAAAGAGTTTTCTGTTGTCTTAGCAAGATGTTCTGTGTGGTTTCTTATGGTTCCAGAACAAACTACTGATGGGAGATGGCCAGGTAACAGAAACTACACCAGAGGAGAACTGTGACAGTTTGAATAAGGGAGCACTGTTTTTTGGAAACTGCTGGAAACACTCATCTCCCCTTCCTTTGGGCTGAAACTGTGAGTGTCCTGCTGCCCTCACTCTGCACCTCCTCTTTGTTTTCCCCTTGTTGTGATTTATTGGGTTGGGTTCTGTGGCTGCTTCTTGGCTGACTGCAGCTAAGGTATGTAAATTGCTTTTTAACAGCTAATATGCACCCACACTCCTGAAAAGAAAAAAAAAAGGGCAAAATAATATTGTCAGCAGTGAGTTATAGGAGATCAAGAAAGCATCTAGAGGTGAAAGTCAGTGGCTGGTTAGCCAAGTCCTGCGTAATGTCACGGCTGTGTTCAGAATAATCTGAGTGGAGAGCAAGTTGGGTAGTTTCAAATTAGGATTTTAAAGGAAAGAACTGCCTCTGTGGCTGCAATACATCCTGTGTGAACTGGACTTTTCTGAACCAAGCATATTTTCTTTTTATAGAAATTTCAAACTCAGAATACAGTGTTTCATCCTCCAGTGACATCTCACTACTTGTCCTGACGTGGTCCACTTTAAATAAAGGACAATGACCACAGCTCTGCTGAGACCCCCCTGCAGGCTGCATCCAGCCCTGGGCCCAGCACGGGAAGGACAGGGAGCTGCTGGAGCCACTCCAGAGCAGGGACACCAAGGGGAGCAGAGGGATGGAGCAGCTCTGCTGTGAGGAAAGGCTGAGGGAACTGGGATTGTTCAGCCTGGAGAAGAGAAGGCTTTGGGGTGACCTCATTGTGGCCTTGCAGTGCCTGAAGGGAGCCCATAGGAAAGATGGAGAGAGACTCTTGACAAGGGCCTGGAGTGACAGGACAAGGAGGAATGGCTTCACACTGACAGAGAGCAGGTTTAGATTGGGTATGAGGAAGGAACTCTTCCCTGTGAGGGTGGTGAGGTTCTGGTACATGTTGCCCAGAGAAGCTGTGGCTGCCCCATCCCTGGCAGTGTCCAAGGCTGGGTTGGATGGGGCTCTGAGCAACCTGGGATGGTGGAAGGTGTCCCTGCCCATGGCAGGTGGGTTGGAATGAAATGATCTTTGTGGTCCTTTCTAACTCACATTATTTCATGATTCTGTGGTTTCTACAACCATCTGGAAAGCCACAGCTAACAGGGTTAAATTTATCCTTGTTCTCAGAGATTTTCCTAGGACTTTTCCACACCTTGTGGATCCTGATGGAGAATGAAAGTTGCCCAGGGCTGGAACTGCATCCTCCAGCATGTCTGTGAAGGTGCCAGGGTGCTTTTACGGTTGCTAAGACATTACAAATAAACACAGTGAGTGAGCCCCATCTTGCCATTCAGACTGTGAGCTGCAGAAAGCCACCAACCTCCCCAAAGCTCTTCTGGTAAAGCAATGTAAAATCAAAAGCAAACAAATATGGATAATCATGCTTCTGGCTAAGATGTGTTACCAATATACCAAAAAATTACAAACCTCAAAATGGGATGATTCATCCAGGCACCCAAAAAGCACTTACAAGAAACCACCTGACCAATCATGCTGGAGCTCAGGGACAGTCCTGTGCAGTTGACACACATAATTATATATTTCACAAAAACCAACTCTTGTCTTCTCAAGGTAAATAATATCTGCTGTGCTAATGGTATTATTGAGCTAATGGTATGAATTGCTTGGAAGAACAAACTTCTCCTCCTTGGGCTCCTTCTCCTACTCATGTATTCTTTGCCCAGAACCCAGCAAAATAGTTACACAAGAAACAAAAAAAACCCAAACAGCACAAACCAAAAAGTGAAAGGCCCAAATTGCCCCCTGACCATGCTGATTTTTTTGTGGTGGCATTTCATGTGGGGGACTTCAGCCACGCTACACACACAAAGACAAAAGGAGACCCTGTCTTCCAAGCTGAAATTTAGTGATACAACCCAGATTAGTGGGTTGGGAATCTGGGCAGGGGAGGCTGACAAGCCTCCATGGATCTGTAAGTGATGTCCCTGGAAAGGAGGTGAAAGGTTGTGACCCCATCTCTCATGGTGAGGTAGTGCTTCTCCTGTCAGTTGAAATACGGCTTTGAAAGCATTGAGATGTTCCCAATATGGTGGGGAGAAAATCATGTCTAAATTTGAATGCGTTTGATGATACTGTAAGACATATAAAGCTACATGGTAATTATTACAGGAAACTGCTATTTCGATTATTTCAGCAAAATTTCAGCACCTGTGTACATTTGAAGGCCTGGAACAAAGCAACTGGGTTTTGACTTTCACAGTTTACCTAACATGGCATTGATGGTGAACTGTATGGTGATGTAAAGGACAGAGCTATATTTGTTTAAGGAACCTTCAGGGCGAATTTCTAGCTTTGTGAGTGCTGAGAGAGAGGAAAGAGGGAAGTTCAGAGGAAAACAAATGCTTCCTGAACTTTGAGTTTCTTTGCTTTTATATATCACCAGATTTTTCTGTGATGTGACCAGCCGTGCTTTATAAACTTTGCTTTATCTCTGTGACATTTTGCGTCTAGGAAATGATTAAGCTGTCATATTTGGGGACTGAAAAGAGCAAAGGGCTGCAAGAGTTTGTTCTACCTGTCAAGTTACCCAGTTACAGCTGAGTCCCTTTGCAGACATGCATTTCCACCGACCTACACACACACACACCATGAGCTGGCCCTCGCCTGCTCCTCACGCTGTGGGAGCTGTAGATATCCAAATAATGTATATAAATCTATATGGATGAAAAATGTACCACCTGATGAGGAGGCTCGCGGGACTCAGCAAAGCTCCCTATTACTTATTAGCTAGCTAGTGGTCTGGCCTGTCTGTCCCTGTCCTTGGCAATAAAACGAAGATGAAAGGTAGCCGCTGACTTGGAGCCTCGCCTGAAAGTACAGTAGCTATCTCAGTCCTCGCCTTATCAAAGGCTGGGACAGCAATAACCGTGCTGAGGGAGCAACAAGGACGTGGTAGGCTGGGCTGACAAACAGTTACACCTCGTGGGCAAACAGCAGTTTCACATCCCCGTGGGCACCCAAACAGCGCTGGCAGCTGAGGAGAGGCTGCAGCAGATGGTGCCCATCCGTGGTGCCAGCCCCTTCTCCAGGACAAGCTGGGCAGGGCAGTGCCTCCCCAGCTAGGGGACCTTCCCAGGAGCTACCTGCTGAAGGCTCCTAGGCAGAACATGTGCCTCAGGCCACCAGAGGAAGCTCAGCTGTCACCAGCCTGGCTCTACCAGACTGGGAAAATCATTTTGAGACCAAGAGTCTCACAGATCAGCCCCTACTCAGGCCGAAAGAGAATGGCAGTGAGGACAGTCCTCTTTATGGGTGTTTAAACAGTCATCTCAAGTGGTGACAGAAAAGTGGGGCTTGGGAACAGAGTCATACTTGTGTTTTAGCAGCACTGGATCATCCTTTCAGAGGTGACCATTTCAAACTTCAAGCTTCCTCAAGCATGGTGTTGAAGCCATAAAGTTTCCAGATGATTCGAGTGGAGAACTCCCACACATAGAATTGACTTGAATCAATAACTTGGACAAAAAAACAGTCCCTCTCTTGAGAAGAAACAGACTGAGGTATTGAATCACTGCAGCTTTTGTTGGCTGCATGAAATGGGTTTTTTCCACCTCACTAAATTTGTCGATACATGTCTCCAAAGCACTAGGGCTACATGTACCTGACAAATTGTCTTACACAATACAGCAAACATGGCTTCGGATTGGGCTCTATCACAGAATTACTCAGAGAAGGCCAGAAAGACAATATTGTTTTGGGTAGGTAAGTCAACCAAATCCTTGGAGTTGGGAGTACACTGTTGGTGCTGGAGTTCCTCTCCACAGATCAGGTTTTCAGTTAGAGGAAGGAAGAGATCCACAAAGATGCTGAAGACACAACATACACAACAGAAGATATTGAACTGGCAATAGTAGCATAAAAATATATCTGCCCTGGGTCACAAGGACTTAATCAGGAGAGGATGCAAGATCCAACATGGTCTTAAATACCAAGTTCTGTAGCAAACTTACCATTCCACTGCAAAGTAACCATGATGTGCTGGATGAATGTACATAGGAAGGATATGGAAATGCTGGAGCAAGTCCAGAGGAGGCCACAAAATTGATAAAGGGACTAGAGCACCCTCCCTATGGAGATAGGCTTGGAGACTTGGGGCTGTTCAGCCTGGGAAGGAGAAGGTTGTGGGGAGACCTCAGAGCCCCTTCCAGTATCTGAAGGGGCTATAGGGAAGCTGGAGAGGGACTTTTCATCAGGAACTGTAGTAACAGGACAAGGGGGAATGTATTTAAACTGACAGAGAGTAGATTTAGATGGGATATTGGGAAGAAATTGTTCTCTGTGAGGGTGGGGAGGCGCTGGCACAGGTTGCCCAGAGAAGCTGTGGCTGCCCCACCCCTGGAAGTGTCCAAGGCCAGGCTGGATGGGGCTCTGAGCAACCTGGGATAGTGGAAGGTGTCCCTGCCCATTGCAGGGGGTTGGAACTGGGTGATCTTTACAGTCCTTTCCAACCCAGACCATTCTATGATTCTATGCAAAAAGTAGCTTGACAAGTTTTAAGGAACTTTTAATACATTAATTGAACACAGAATTCCTGGTGAGCAATTTTCCAAGTCTGTGAGTGAAGCTTGAGGTAGCAAAAACTGGGGGTAGCAGGTTGCAAAAGACCCCTCAGGAAAAAAAAAAACAACCCACTTTTAATGCATTTTCTAAATGTGTGTGTGAGTCTCACCTAATACAGCCCATCTGTATTGCACAGCTGGTATTTCTGGCAGCCTTAAGAGTTGCTGGAACCAGGCTCCACAGCATTATGTAATTTGCTTCATTTTAATCCTGATAAAAAAATTCTTGGAAGTCACTTAAAAAACAGTAACTATGGTGCTGATCTGTTTCATTTTGCTGCAATGAAGCAGAGTCCTGAAGGCAGCCAACATGATGGCAGAGATGATGCCCAGTGGGAGATCCTTCCTGTATGTTTTCCCATTCCTTAGGGTAAACTAAGTTTTGAAAAGTTAAGCTTCGAGCATTTTTTTTACTCATATCTGTTATGCCAATGGTCAGCATTAATATTAAAGGCTAAAGCTTTAAATCACATGTTTAACCTGAAAAAGTCATATACCTGCTGAGATTTTTTCCCCAGGCTAAAAAAAAGCTAAATAAGCCACTTTCTGTTGTGTTTTTAGTGTAAGATCACTTGTTCCATTTGTCTTAATTTCCTTTGATAGAACTAACTCTTTTCAGCTTTTGAAAATTATCACCTTGGGATGGTTGTAACATTTAGGACCTACTTCTTCTTGATAATTTTGAACATTTTGCTATTTTTTCTCCCATCCTTTGCAGCCACTCCTTGTACACCTTCATTGAAATCCTTTTTGCAGCTCCTCTAGTCTGGGTTCATCAGTATTGGACTTGAGTGACCTAAGATGCATGCAGCATGCAAGAGTGCCTGCTATGGAAAATATCCCTTATTTGCAACCAGTGACCTACCAGTTTAATATAAATAATCTCTAAAGGCATGGTCAGAGACCTCACACCAAATTAGTGTGTCATTTTGGAGCCAGCAAATGGAGAAAGGCTAGGAGCAATACAAGCTGGGCCTATGTTAGCCTCATCTCCTGTAGATAAAATAAAAACAGAGATGCTTGACTGTGTTTCCCATGGATAAATGGCAAGTGTATTTCTATTTCTGAAAACAGTTTTGCCCCTAGTGACCACCCTCTGGGTGAAAACAAACTAGATGAAAATCGCCTCCAAGATTTTCTTTACCCTCTCTTCAACAGCAGAAAGACCGAGAGCCCTCTCACTGGAGTGGCAGGAGCTGCTGGTTAAAACTGCGAGTGGAGCCCAGCCACCAGTCCCTCATCGTGACTTAGACGGATAATTAGTCAGGTAACAATTCCGCTGTTGAAAAGCCTGTGAGGCTGGGATCAAACCAACTCAGCACTGCAGGCAACTGTCATGAGATAAAAAGATAAGACGAATGAGCTTGTATTGCACTTGGAATGCACAGAGCCCAATATAGATGTAAAATATTACTAAATGCGCTGAGGGCCCTATCGTAATGAGACTTCCTGCAAAAGCAACTGAATGGAGAAACTCCAGAGACCTGGATGGGTCACGGAGATAAATCATGTCAGTAAAGCAGTATTGGTTCCTGGGCTGCACCCTGCTCTCCTGTAACAATGTCCCCTGGGCAAGGTTTATACCTGTGTGCCGTGGCCATAGCAACACCAGTGATGACAAATACAAGAGCTCCCTTGTGCCAAGTCGGTGAAGCTCGGAGAAGCAGTCTCTGGGTTTCCATCACAGCAGGGAACTGCTGGTGCCGGGTTGTGATCTTCCTGGCAGTGCCAGAGAGCTTGGGGGCTGACCAGCAGAGAGGTTCAGGGCAGTCAGTGGGGTGAGAGAGGTGCTGGACCCATTGGGACTCCAAACACTCAACTGCACAGCAGAAGGAGATACATGTGTCCACCAAAACATTCCAGAGCCCTTTGGTGGCCCATTTCTTGCATGGTGCCCTCTTGCCCCTCGGAGGGCTGCTTTGCTTTGGTCAGCAAGGTGAAGCGGGTGCTGGAGCAGATCCATGGATCCAGGATCCAACCTGCTCCGAGGCTGAACACCCACTCGTGGGCAGCGTGCTACGCCCAGCACTTTGCTGGCTGAGTCGCTGTGTGTACAAACTTTCCCAGGATCATCTGGACAGCTTTTCTCATCCCCTCGAGCACAAAGCTTGCAAGTGGGAACAGTGCCACGAGGACAAATTTCTGCTCTGGCGACTTATTCACATTTAGCACTGCAGTTGTCTGTTCTGAGAGAGCCATTGCAGGTTCTCTCCCAGGGCAAGTTTAGCTGATGATTCAGGCGTGTAAAGGCAGAAGCAAAAGGATTACTTATGGATGATGCTGGGATCAATCACATATCCAAAGTGCAATTCAGAATTCAGCTTTGTTAAGGAATGAGTCCAGAGGAGGCAAACCAAGGTGATCAGAGGGATGGAGCAGCTTTGCTGTGCGGAAACGCTGAGAGAATCGGGATTGTTCAGCCTCAGGGTGACCCAATTGTGGCCTTCCAGTACCTGAAGGGAACCTACAGGAAAGATGGAGAGAGACTCTTGACAAGGGCCTGGAGTGACAGGACAGGGGGGAATGGCTTCACACTGACAGAGAGGAGATTCAGTTGGCATATGAGGAAGAAATTGTTACCTGTGAAGGTGGGAAGGCCCTGGCACAGGTTGCCCAGAGAAGCTGTGGCTGCCCCATCCCTGGAAGTGTTCAAGACCAGGTTGGATGGGGCTCTGAGCAACCTGGGATAGTGGAAGGTGTCCCTGTACATGGCAGGAGGTTGGAACTGGATGAGCTTTTAAGGTCCCTTTCAACCCAGCCCATTCCACGATGCTATGATTCTTTTACATTGTGCTTTTAGAGTTCACTTTCTTCCACATCATGATCCTGTGCCATGAGAAGTTCTCGCCAGAATATCTGACCCCTCATACTTCTCTTCCAAGATGCAGAAAGAAAAAGAAAGGCTGGCTGGCAGCTACCATAAAGTCACTGGTGTGGGTTTTTAATGCCAGGCAGGCTCCTTTGTAACCCTTTGACACACCCTGTTGCTGTGCTGCTGCAAATGAGTACCAGGCTAATTGAGAACACAGGCCTAAAAATAGATGTGTCTGGGAAGTGATGATTTTCCCACAGAAACATCAGGTTTTCATAAAAAACTCTAAAAATGTGGAAGTTTAAAGTATAATGCAGAAAGGTTTTGGGTTACCAAGCTTAGATTTTATGTTCTTCTTTGTGACCAATGCTGAAGATTTTTGTTGGGAACTCCTTTTAACAAAAAATATTGGTTCCCCAAAGAAAACCACAGCTACTGACAAAATAATTTTAAAAAATCATTAAGATGTTAGGCTCACCTTACACTTTTTCCCCTGTTGCTCTGCTTTCCTTCTTCTTTCATTTTTCTATTTTCTGCCCTCTCCTTCTCATGTGCAGCCCACTGGGTGGCACTTACATGGTAACCAGTCCTACGAAGGGAAACCAGTGCTTTCACCTTCATTAGTTCTTCCCTCACTGGTTTTTCTATTTGTCCATATTTGTTACTGTTCTTTTTCTGTCCATTTATCTTTATGAAAAGTTATCTTTCCCTTATCTTTTCCATATCATGTTCATCCCCTCCCTTTTTTGTCCAGCAGTTAGATATCTCTAATAATCTTTGTTCCTTCCTGCTTCCATCTTTAATTCTTTCTGGCACCTTTAATACCTGTGCTTTCATTTCCTTGCCTTCTCTCTGGATATTAATGTATATTGGCAATCTTTCCCACATATATCTCTGAATAGCACATACTCCATAGGGCTTTAAAAAGAATAAGCAATTTCATTGTAATACTACAAGAGCTCAAAAAGTAAATATAATTCTATTAATTTTATATGTGAGAAAAACTAAAGGCAGAAATATTGATTAATTCTTCAATAGATCTGATGTTTCTTTCATCCTATCCTGTGGTCAGACTCTTTTGTTCCTTCTACTGCTGTGATACTCTATTTCAAACTGGCCTGGAATCTCTTAGACTCGGGATTTCTGCAGGCTTCAACCCTACTTTATTCTTCATCTTCCATCACTTGAAACTTGTCCCACAAACTTTCTCATGTGGAGATCACCAGGCAGCAGCAGCAGAAGCATTAGGCCTGAGGGGAGTTGTGTAAGAAAGCACCACTTGCAGCATCTGAGGTCACTGCTTGTGGCCATACAGTGAGAAATACAAAAAGAATAGTTGTGAAGATCAAGGAAACTTCATTCCACCGAATCACAGGATGGATCAGGTTGGAAGGTACAGAATCCTGCATTTGCCCTTGTTGAACTTCAGACACATTCCTCTTTGGAGACATGGAAAGATACAGGTTATACAGGTTCAAGTGTATGGGTCATTGTACCTGCAAAAACTTCATAAATGGCAGGATGAGCTGGGCTGCTGGGACAACAAGCAGCCTGCCCCTGAGAAGAGAAACAAAGAATGGGTTAACAGACACACAACGTTTTCATTTGGGTTGCTTAGGCTGAGTTTCAGATTCACTAACCTGGGTGTTTTTCACATGAGTTTGGGTTTCAGAATGAAAGCTGGCATAATGGTAGCAGGCCTGTGAGAAGAGATGAGGAATTTGCCCCTGCTTCAGGGTGGGAAGGGTTAGTACTTGAAGACTTCAAATTACTTACGTGTGCATGGTGTGTGTCAGTGGAGGATTTTTTTAATCATAAAACTAAAGTATGTATCTGGGTCCAGTCTGTTGGGCATGCAAGTACAACAGATCTAGGAAGTTCTGTTTCTGCAGATGAGAGAAATCTGATAAGACTTGGAGTGCACTTCCAAGCAAAGTTTACTAACTTTGAGAGGCCTCTGCGATTCTATTTTGTGTTAGGACCATGTGTTAATTATAGATCTTCTATTTCTAGTGCAAGCTCCCTTCTCACCACCCCAAAATGAGTTCAGTGTAGTTGCAAGGAAGAGATAGGCTAAGCACAGTCCAGATCAAACATAGCGTGGGTTTTGTGCTTTTTCTCATCTTTTCTGGGAAGCTCAGACATTTCCAGAGGACGTGGGTGGGAGACAGTAACATTCCTCAGGCTGTTCAGTCCTGCCCTTGCAGGGCACAAGCTTGGGCTCAGCAATCTGTCCAAAGCACCCAGGCCATGTTTGTGGAGGCTCCAGAGAGCAGAGTGAACATGCAGAGTGAGCTCTCCTTGAGGTGACCGTGGTGTCCATCCCATATTTCCCACAGCAGACCCCCTAAATACGGCTCTCCTGTGGTCATCTGCATGTGTTGGCAGTGCCAAGGCTTTGTTCTGTGCCACCCATCCTGCTCGGGGCTCAGCCCTGTCAGCTCCCATCTGCTGCGCAGGTTTGGGCTTGAGTGGATCACCAGGAGAAGAAGGCAGAGCTGGAGGAGGCTGGGCTGGTGACTCAGTGGGCAGAATTCTTCCCTCTGAGTCAGGGCTGAGTCAAGGGGTTCTAAGGGGAGCTGTGCTGCTCCAGCTGCTGGGTTTGGGACACAACTGAGAAACCAAACTCCCAACCACTGATGGCTTCAGAAACGTCTGTGATCCTTCCTCAGCAGCAGTTGCATTTACCCACTATCTTGACCACATTCCAGTGTGGAAAATGTATTTCACTCACTTCCAGCTCCCCCTGTTACCCCAGTGAAACACTTCATTCTTCGCTCCTGCAGCACAATGCATCAGTAAGGATATGCACTATTTCATGTGACCTTTTGACTTTAATATTGGCCAAAATGGCTCACACACACACGGCAAAACCTTTTTTCATATGCCTCTTTTATGCATATCAAGGGATATCCTGGTTATCCTGCTCACAAATGCACAGGACTTCCACAACTGTTAATCAGGAATCTGCATAGGTAAAGAGAGCATCACATGCCTCACAGCCCAGTTTATCTCAGGGCAAATAATACAAGGGAGTAGCTCTTTGTTTCATCACGCAAAGTCCTTTTCCACCATCAGTTCACAGTGAAGTGCAAGTATTAGTGTCACTGAGGCAGCAGCCTTCAGCACAGGTGGCTTCTACTGATCTCAGAAGGTTCAAACTCTTCACCATGTCCTCTTGCTCTTCCATCCACAGCAACAGCCATTTCTGAAGGCAACCAACTCTGAAAAGTTTGTGCTTGAGCTCACTTCAGAATCACAGAATATCCATAACTGGAAGGGACTCTCAAGGATCATTCAGTCCAACTCCTGCCCTGCACAGACACCCCAACAATTCTCCCCTGTGCCAGAGAGCCATGTCCAAGTGCTCTTGGAGCTCTGGCAGCCTTGGGGCTGTGACCATTCCCTGGGGAGCCTGTTCAGTGCGCCACCACCCTCTTGGGGAAGAACCTTTTCCTGATATCCACCCTAACCCTATCCTGACACAGCTCCAGCCCTTCCCTGGGTTCTGTCCCTGGCCACAGAGAGCAGAGATCAGGGCCTGACCCTCCTCTTCCCCTCACGAGGAAGCTGCAGAACTGCTGTGAGCTCTGACCTCAGTCTGCTCTTCTCCAGCTGAACAGACCGAGTGCCCTCAGCCGCTCCTCGTGTGGCTTCATCTCCAGACCCTTCATCATCTCGTAGCCGTCTCTTGGACACTCTCTAATAACTTTGTATTTTTCTTATATTGAGGTGCCCCAAACTGCCCCAGGACTCACTTTGTCCCAGCTTTGCTTGCTTGCCATGGCTGACATGCCTCAGTTCATGCCTCCCAGCAATGGAGGCTGTGTGCCAGCATTGAGACACACATGCTGTCCGATACTTGCTTCGTTTGATATGTGATGACAGCTCTTTATAGGTGTCTGAGAAAAACAAATGAATGAAGAAGCAGTTCCTGGTGGCCTCTGCCAGCTGTTGACAATACCAAATAATTTGCTTTTCCTGAAACAGACCTGATGCCTCTTGTGGATGATGTGGCGCGTAGGTGTCGTGTCAATCAATAAAAATTAAAAGTTGCTGAAGGGCAGGAACAGCAGCTGTGAGATTTCTTACTGCTATTCGTTCACAGGGAAATGGTATCAGACTGCTTAGTGCCTTGTGTGGTTTACTGTCACATTTATCTCACATGCTTCAGCAAGGACTTGCACAAGCAGGTTGATTTTAGACCCCAGCTTTTAAAGGTGGAAGACAAACGGTTCATTCATAAAAACTTATTTTTGAAACCTTGTTTAGCATCTAAGCTTTCCAGAGCAGCTGGTATGGACCCCTTTACATGCAGGAAGCAGTGTACACCAACCATGGGATGCCCCAGGTGCCTCTACAGAAATGCCTCTTAGAAAACACCTCTGGTGCTAAGCAAGCAAGGAGAGACTAAAGGGACATTCCCCAACTTCAATGTTCCTGTGTCAGACACATCAGCAATGCCCTTGTGCCTGAAGACAACCAAATAGATATGATTAGGTATTACTAGGATTAAAAAAAAGAGAGTTTCTTTTTTGTTTGAAACCTCTTTACCACGAGGTCTGATCAAAATGTTTCTATTGAAATTGTTCTTCAGCAGGAAAAGCTATTTCGGACAGAGCAGATCTCACAGAACTGTGGATTCACTGAGGAAGATTTTCCTGCTACAGAGTGTTTAGACATTTCACTGGAAAGCAGAAATGCCTCTGACAAAAGGATAGATGCTGTGCCGTGTGTTAACCCAATGCTACACACAAGGAATTCTGCCGGAGAGCCTGGAGGTTACACCCCAATGTGTCTGGCATTGCCCTGTTGCTTTGTCTTTACAGTAAGTTCTGTAAAGCCTCCGTGTGTCACCAGCCTAATGTGAATCCACAAGCAGCACAGGGTGGAGGACGGGCACATGAGGCACCCAGAATTACACTCCCATAATGTGGCATATCCATTTCATTCCATATTTCATTTATTGGGCAATGTAGCTGAGGTTTTGGCTTTCAGTCAAAAACAAGGATTTTCCCAAGAAGAGAAATTGGATGAGGAATTAAAGAAACCCCACCAAGTGACCAAAACACCTCCCAAGCACCATTTTCCACTATTCATATTTGGAAGAATTAAATGCGGTTTTAGTGCAAGGAATAACTGTACGCTAGCCCTAGGGTTATGAACTGGATAAGCTATTAGGAATTTTCCATTTCTGTCTGATTGTGATCTCTCATCAGTGTAACTCTGCTCACTTCAGTGGAATTACTTCAGAATTGCTCTGATAGGAAAGCAGAACAAGGTCCCAAGATTCTATAACTATTTCTACTAAGCTGTTCGCATATGCCTGAGAGAAGCAGCTTTTAAGAAAATATAGTAGAATTTAGAGCCCGTTTTTCATCAGTTCAGTTGATCAGTTTACTTTGGTCTATTGATCACTTCTGCTGCTTTGCATGTGATGGTACTTATAAGTGAGGTCAGTTTCATAGGGAAGGAAAATACCCTTTATAAGCCCAGATGGTATCATTAGAAGAAACAGACAAGTTGGGCACCTCTAAAGTTTTGGGGTATTTTTCATCTTTCTGAAGACAAAGTTTTACCAGTAATTAAGGATTTACTGTTCTATGTTATAGTTTATAAGAAATGACAGGTTGTTATTTTAAGACCCTAAGATCTTGATTTCTTTTGCTTCTGTCAATAGGAAATTACTGCTGACCTCTCTGGCACAACAACTCATCCTTGAAGGTTTGTAGAAACACCCCAAGATCCTCGTTTACAACATGACATATGGTTCCCATCCAACTAGAATGATAGAAACATAGAATATCCTGAGTTGGAAGTGACTCAAGGATCATCAAGTCCAACTCCAGGAGAATAAGAATAGCAACATGCCAGTGTTTTATGAAGGAGCACCTTGAGTTCCCTGTCCTGGAAGAGGATCACAAAATGCAGAGCTGTTCAACAGGGAAGTGGATTTCAGTGCTTACTTGGCTACACTGTAAGCCCTAGGAGACTGGGCAGAAAGAGTGGGAAGGGCTGAAGGTCCTGCTGACCACCTCCTTCCTGCATGGAATATCCAGCATATACATGAATAGCAGGATCTGAGCCTTAAATTCAGAAAGTGACAGAATAATTGAGGTCCACAGACATCTGTGAAGTCCAAAGCCTCACTGAGAGCTGAGCTAATTTCTGTCTTAAAAAAAATTTTCAGGGTCTTCTCTAGCCAAGTTCTGAATATCTCAATATTGATATGTATTGATGTGTCTATTTCAAACTGATGGAGAGTAGGTTTAGATGGAATATTAGGAAGAAATTGCTCCCTGTGAGGGTGCCGAGGCCCTGGCACAGGTTGCCCGGAGAAGCTGTGGCTGCCCCGTCTCTGGACGGGGCCAGGTTGGACGGGGCTCTGAGACACCTGGGATAGTGGAAGGTGTCCCTGCCCATGGCAGTGGGGTGGGAACTGGATAATCTTTAAGGTCCCTTCCAACCCAGGCTATTCTGTGATTCTACAATATGCCTGTAGGCACAGGACCAGTCATCTATAATGTATCAAAATAGAGATGGGTTTGAGAGCTGGGATCAGATGTATTTCAGGGCTGGAATAAGACTTCAAGTGGATTTAAGCTTCAGGGATTTTGGAGAGGAACAGTTTAACCAACCTAATTCCATAGGGCTGAATCCAGCAGTCATCAATATCCCCAGAGGAAAAGAAGTAGCTTCTGTAGTCTTTTGACTAACTGAGCATAAAATGAGCCTTCCTCCCCTTACTGTTTTAATTAGATATGAATGAACCAGTTCAAACCACATAAAAATTGACTCCTGACTCCTCTGCATGTAAATTAACCACTAGGTCACAGTTTTATTTTTTTCCCTGAGAAAACCAATTTTCCCAGAAGGCAGGACGGCATTTAGAAGTACTCCCACTATATCTTCTTCCATCCCAGAGCTTTCCTACACATGCCTGTTCAAGTGACAGGAGGATTAAAGCCAGGTTAGATGGGGCTCTGAGCAACTTGGTCTAGTGGAAGGTGTCCCTGCCCATGGCAGGGTGTTGGAATCGTTAAGGTCCTTTCCAAACCAGGCCATTCCATGATGTTGTGATTGTACAACCAGGAGCCATGACCCCAGCTGGTGGTCAGCAGGCGCTGGCAGATGTCGATGCTTGGGTGGTCGAGATTACGGCTGCAAAGGGAAGGAGAGCAGGTTTACACATGCGGGCTGTTTGCCAGCCTAGAGGCAATGCAGGGTGTTTTTTGGGGGGGTTAGTGTGGCAGAAAGCCGCGGGTCGGGCGGCTGCGGTAGCGCGGGCACCGCTGCCCTCTGCTGGGTACCGTCCCGCCGGGCACTGCCTCCCGCAGCATCCGCACGAACGGCAGGAACCGGCACCGTCCCCGGTCCCTGAGCTCTGCCACAGCCTCAGCCAGTCGGACATTGCTTTGTGTGCCTCCAGTCCAGGGGCAGAGCAACGGAGGAACAGCTCCTGCAGGGATAGAAGGGCTTATCTAGAGGGTGGAGCGTGAGCTTCCATCACACCCGGCTACAATCAGCTGTGTCCTGCTGTTATCCCAGGGCACCCTCTGGGATGGCAATGCAGTTTTGCTTCTTCCTCACGGACTGAAGAAAGCGTGGATGTGTGTATTTGATGGGGAGGTGCAGTTGCACTGCAAACTTAATCCATCCCATGGACATCCATCCTAGAGCTCTGTCTCAGATGAAAAGGACCTGGGGGTTCTCAACAACAGCGGCTCATCATGAGCCCGCTATGCCCAGGTGGCCAAGAGGTCAGTGACACCTGGCTTGGATCAGCAGTGGTGTGGCCAGCAGGACCAGGGCAGTGACCATCCCCCAGCCGTGGGCACTGGTGAGGCCACATTTCAAATCCCATCTCCTGTTCTGGGCCATTCATGACAAGGATATTGAGGGGCTGGAGTGTGTCCAGAGAAGGGAATGGAGCTGGGGAAGGGTCTGGAGAATCAGTCATATGAGGAGCAGCTGAGGGAGCTGGGGGGGCTCAGCCTGGAGAAAAGGAGGCTCAGGGGGGACCTGCTGGCTCTCCACAACCCCTGACAAGAGGGTGCAGATGGGGGCAGGTCAGGCTCTGCTCCTAGGGAACAAGGGACAGGACGAGGGGGAATGGTTTCAACCTGTGCCAGGGGAGGTTCAGGCTGGATATCAGGAAGAATTTCTTCACTGAAAGGGTTGTCAAGCATGGGAACAGGCTGCCCAGGGAGGTGGTGGAGTCACCATCCCTGGAGGTATTCAAGACTCAGTGCTCTGGTCTGGTTGACACGGTAGTGATCGGTCACAGGTTGGACTCGATCTTGGGAAATCTTTTCCAGCCTGAATGATTCTGTGATTCTGTGAACACTCTCTCTGTCTCTCTGCCTCTTGCAGTGAAACCAGCCCCTCTGCATTTTGGCTAGCTATAGGAAACTCTGTGTGGGCCTATTTCTCCTTTGACAAATCCCAAAGAAAGCCTCACCCATGAGCTTTAAAATCATGCAAAACTCATAATCAAAGGACAATTTTCAATGCCTCAGACTTTTAGGTAAACCTGTCCAAGCCTGTTCACTTAATTAATGAACAAAGATGCAGGAGAGGCAGAGCCTTGAAATGAAATGTGAAAACTAAATTCAGCCTAGCTGAGAAGTCAGATATGTAGAGGGAACTGAATGTTGCTGTGCAAGGGGTAGTTCTGAGAGTGTACAGGAGTCTGATAGAGGTCAGAGTTGGACTGCTGTTAAAATTGGTTTTATCTGTATCTGTAAAGAGGTGGGGGGGGAGGAATAAACAGTACTACAAGGCTCTTATGGTACAGAATGGAGATAGAGGGACAGATTGAGCTGCTGAAACACCTGCAAGTAATTGCTAGCTGACATGAGTAAGAAGATCAAAATGTTGGCATATTATACAACTGTGCAGTGGTGGGGATGGACAGACAGTACAGAGGGAACTGGAAATACTGTTCAGCAAAAATAAGGTTCCCAAACATCTGGGAGAAAATACTCAGAAATTGAACTACTCAGCAGGAGGGTGGAATTTGGAAAGCGTTCAATGCTGAGACACTCCAGGGTGATAAAGGCGAAATAGGTACAGAGTCATAGAATCATAGAATGGTTTGAGTTGGAAGTAACCTTAAAGATTGTCCAGTCCCAGGCCCCTGCCACGGGCAGGGACACCTTCACTATCCCAGGTTCCCCCAAGCCCCATCCAACCTGGCCTTGGACACTTCCAAGGATGGGGCAGCCACAGCTTCTCTGGGCAGCCTGTGCCAGGGCCTCCCCACCCTCACAGGGAACAATTTCTTCTTTATATCTAAAGTCGATCTACTTTGAATGAAGCCACTCCCCCTTGTCCTGTCACTCCAAGCCCTTGTCAAGAGTCTCTCTCCATCTTTCCTGTGGGTTCCCTTCAGGCACCGGAAGGCCACAATGAGGTCACCCCAAAGCCTTCTCCTCTCTGGGCTGAACAATCCCAATCCTCTCAGCCTTTCCTCACAGCTGAGCTGCTCCATCCCTCATGTGGGTCTTTCATAGCCCATAGGATAGCAGCCAGCTTATGTATGGATCACTTGCAGCCTTCAGAGGCATCTGAAGGCCTGCCCTGGCATGGGATACCAAAAAGACATGGGATACTACATCTCAGTTCATCCAGAGGGAAAATAAGGCATGGAAAGGTTAAGTGACTTGCTTTGTGTTGCGCAACTAGGAATGGAAATAGCTCTCAGCTCTTTTATTCTTAACAGCAGCCAGCCAAGGGAACCTCGACTTGGATCTCCAAGGATTTCCTCCTCCGGCAAAGGCTTTCATTTCCAGTAAAAGCGGGGAGGCCGGGTGGGAACAACCCGAGGGATGCCGTGCATTGTTCACATGCTTGCAGCAGTGTGGAATGCAAAGGCTGAGGAGCAGGAGGCAGCAGTGTCTGGCCAGGAGAGCAGGAGCAGTTCAGGTGGCCCTGGCAGGGATCCACACAGCAAGCCAAGGGTGACTCAACAACCAGGAGGGACTCAGCCACGCTGTGCTGGACCTTTCAGCCAACTGGTGGAGAGCAGTGCCATGTCCCGAGGTCACCTCAGTGTGGCTGAGCAAAGAGCAGACACGGCTGCTTGAATCCTAAACCTCCCCAAATGCATGGCAGGAAACCTGAAACCCAGCTCAGCAAACCAGTGACTTTTGTGCATAGGGCAAGCCCTATATCAGCTGCATTTGAACTACAGTTTGGGGCTCAGCCACACTAAAGGCATGGGGGCAGAAAGGCTAATTAAGATGTTTAATTAAGGTGGTGCTTGGTGAGTTTTGGGAACGAATTTTAGGACGTGTTTTCTGGGATTTCAATGAGCAAATTTAAGTGTCCAAGAGATCCCTATCTGTCTTAAGTACTGTGGGTCTGCAGCAGTCATTTAACCCTACTCGGTGTCACTTTTCTTAACTACAAAATGTGCAAAATGAACCTTTAGAAACTATTTTGAGTGGTGAAGGGCAAAACTAGGTTTGGGCCAAGGAATTAAGCAGTGGAACTGTTAAGGAAAGGGTCAGGGAATTCTTCCTAGCAATGAGGTCTGAAAGTTTAGCTGGATCTTAAGGGAGACATGAACCCGTGTCACTTGGTTGAGTGAGGAGTGCATGGTCCTTTCCTGCCCTCTTCCCAAGGGAGTGGAGTTTGTCTCCTCAATCTAAAGAAGCCTTTCCATCTCTAATTTCCCTTTCCTTTGTTTGAATAGGTTATCTGATATAATTACACAACATTCAAGTGCAGGAGTGCAGGAAGAAGTGATAAAATCAAGAACAGCTTTAATGAGGCCAGAAAAGGAAGAAAAACAGAGTCAACTCAGGGAAACTTCAAGGTCCTTTTGGTGCTATTCAAGCAAAGAAATGGGAATACTGCTAAGACAGAAGAAGCTGGGTGGAGTCAGAAGGTTGGTCTGGAACTAGCAAAGCATTCAGTGGTTTCAGGGTCCAGAAAGAAGCAGGGAGCCTTCAGATTAGATGGTGTCAGGAACACATGGAGGAATTTGGGTAAGCAAACATCCTGTTGTGCAGACCTCCACCTCTGCCTGCTGTAGAGTGATGTATCTGTTGCAGGGGGTGGGACTGAGGGGAGTGACACAGGTAAGGAGGGATGGATGGCCACAGAGGAGCGGCCACATCCACACTGAGGTCTGGCCAAGGCTGATGCTGGCCAGGGAGGGCTCAGGAACACATTTGTACAGAAAGCATCAATTTCCTGCATTCACTTGTATTAACTTACCAGTTAAAATTAAACCAGATACAAAGATGGGAAAGAAGGGGAATTTCATCTCCTATGAAGAGTGTATGTTAAGATCCAGTTATTCCAGAGGAAGGTGAAGGATGCCATTGCCTGCTAGACAGAAATTTCGATTTACACAGTAGTTCAAGGGCACTGGACACAGCAATTCAGTTTCCAACACAAAATAATGCAATCAGGCCCACTCAAGATACCCCCAAGCCTAATGGGAAAACAGCACAACCAAACATGTTGTCACCACAGCTCCTAAATTAATGGGGAGATAATTAATGTTCTCAGGTGTTCATAAGGGCTGGGCTGGGGGGAAACAGGGTGTCTAACACTGGTGGATGTTCTTGCAGTCTATTTATGACATCATTTACTGAGATGTATCACAGCTGTATTCACAGCTGGGTATTATTCTCACACAAATGTCCCCCCGAAGTCTAGATATACTTCTCATTCAGCATTTGGGTGATGATAAGGAAGCCTAGACCTTTCCTGCAGAGATAAATGCTGCAATTCCATTCTGGATGTTCCCATTGCTCTATTCCTGCCTCACACTTTTACCTGCCTTTACCAGGATAAGTAACAAGAGCAGCAGGTTAGGAGTCAGCACCAGCACCTGAATTCTGGCTCCACAACTCACTTCTTGAGGTGAAATCACTTCCTTGTTCTTTTTTATCTCCCTGACTAAAACAGGAATATTTTTACATCGGGCTACAGAGCTCATGGTCCTTCCTTTATTTTTCTCAGGTATTTCTATTAATCTAAATTGTTGTTGCAGCTTAGACCTCACAGATGAGTTACTGGTATCTCCAGCCAGAATAAACAAAAATAAGGAAAAAAGAAAATAAATATGTATAACTTTTACATCTATAGAGTATCAGGGCAAGCATCTGTTTCAAAAGCAAGGACAGTGTTTAATTTAGAGTGAGCACATGGACAGCAGAGTTCTGCCTAACTACTGTCAAAATAGGTGTTAAACAAAGATTTTTCCTCACCAATATTTTCCCTGTGACTAGAAAATAAGTAAAGGATAATATCCATGGAATAAACCCCAGTTATCACAGTTGCACAGTTTTCCTCTGTTCAGCACCTACAATATTTTTGCTCAGAGTTTTTCTGTTCCAATTAAGAATATTTGGAACTATTCTTCTATAAACCTAAGAAAGGTCTAACTAAGCCACTGTCATTCCCTGCTATCCTACATAACAGGCTAGGTGTAAATTTCTTTATTAGTATTTTGGTTCTGGAACTAACTTTGCAAAATAGCAGCCAAAGTTCTTGGAAATATTATGAAAGCTTGGGGAAAAAGGAAAGCATTTGGCTCACATCACTATTAGTGACAATAATCAATGCCCAGACAAGCATGGCTTCAAAAAATGTGTCAAGAACTCACTTTATATTTTAAACAGACCATGAAGACATTCAAATTCTTCATCTGGAAGAGAAAAAAGAGGAGGGGGAGATGGCGGGAGGGAGAGATTTCCTTCCACCAGGCAACGAGAGATCACTTCACGCTTCCCTTTGGTAGGTTAGAGGGGAATTGTAAAGCCATCCCATGTGAACAGATGGAGGCAAAGGATCTCAGCTTTCACGGGAGCGGGTTAAAGATCCGACGCCTGGGACGGTGGGCGAGACAGGGCCCAGCAGCAGGGGCTTTCTGCCCCCTGACAGTCAGACGTCTCCAGGGCCCGCTGGGGTGGCAGCAATCCTTGGGGAGCACCTCGGCAGGTTCTCAGCAGCCCGGCACCAGCTAAGCCCCAGACTTGTATAGGCACTTCACATTTAGGAGCATGTCTAATCCAATCAGGGGCAGATTGGAAGCTATCCGTGTACCTCCCAGATAGCATATTCTTGTCGGCTTGAAAGCAACCCTGTCCTCCTCAGCCTTCCCCCCTGTCTCCCTATCAGTCTGTGCAAGCAGCAGCCTCCCCCCTTGGGCACACGGAGCTAATCCTATTTACTCAGCCCATCAATTTAACAGCTTTAATATTCGCATGGGTTCGATGCATGCAGCTGAAAGGTTTGCAGCAGCCAGGGAGGGGGGAGAGGCTGTGGTGAGCAGTGGGAGGCAGCCTTCCCATGCTGGCCAAAGCAGAAAGAAGTCATTCAAAACCATGAAGGTTGAGGCATGTCTCATACCCACTCACACACACAAAGCAGACAACATATGTGCAGCCCATTACACACCCCAGCAGTGTCACTTTGGCACACCGCAGCCCCAGGTTCTGCTGCCTGGTCATTTCTCTGGCCCCTCTCGCAGTGTTGGTGCTGGGGTTGGCAGGAGTGCCATGGTCCGTTGGGATTGCGCCTGTGTTAGCCTGTGGGGTCTCTCTTCCTTGAACTGCAAGGTGTGCATGGAAGGATGGATACAAGAACAAACACAGAGGGTGTCAAGCACCCCCTAATGAGAGTGGTGCCCCTGTGAGCCTCCTGCTCACACAAGGGCAGTTGCAGAGGAGCTCAGTCTGATTCCGCTTTATGCTTAACTCTGTTTCTCAGCTCTCTGTTTACAAATTCCTGAACTGAAATTCCTCCCTCTACCTGTCCTGAGCATCCTTTAGCATCCTTTAGCTATACCTCCCATGCTCTGGCTATAGATTAGAGCAATCCTGAGGAGGCAAGTCTTTTTAGGAGGATTCAAGAATGCAGTTAAGGAAGCTGTTCAGTGCTCCCAGCCTCTAGTCACTGCTCCAAGTGATCGTGGACTTCAGAAAGAACCAGCACCCACCTCTGAAACCCCTGTGGAGCCTGTGTGCCTCTCCTCTAGCACTTGGGTCTTTACTAATCACTTTATTCCAAGTGCGGAACAGCTCTTGGTTTGTGGTTTAACTCCTCTGCATGAGTCACACCTGAATTCCTCTCCTCACTACGAGGTTAAATAGAATTGGGGTGGCTGTTGCCTTTCAGGGTATTGCAGTCTTTGACGTGTAGTGTAAAGGACATAGACCTGTCTGATATTTCGACCTGGCACATTTTTTACATTTAATCTGCTCTTTATTTATCTGTTTAGTTCTCTAACTAAATGTGGTTTTGGTTGTGGTTTTTTTTTTTTTTCAATTTGCTCTTGCTGCTTGTGCTAGAGATCATGTGTGCTAACAAAACTCTCAAAGAGTTTTCCAGTGCCAGCAGGCAGCCAATTTGAGGATTTTCTGTGAGTATCCAGACTTGGGCTCTGCTCTTAAGTCAGGCAGACACATTTCCATCATTCTGAATTAAGGCTGGAATGGAATAAAAAGAGGAAGAGCAGTGAATGCCTCCTTCAGCCATTCCTGTTCTCAAGACCTGGAGGTACTCCTCTAAAAGAGATTCCAGTGTTTTGATCTAGTGGACAACACCCTTTTTCCCCAGGCTGAGAGCCCTTTGGGCAGTGACTTTACAATTCAAGAGGGATATTCCAATAGCACTACAGAGTAAGGCAGATGAAGTGAAGGTCCTTTATTTGTCCAATTAGCAATGGGAGGTTGTGGCAAAGGAGAGCACTCAGAGTGTGCACTTTCCAGCTGCTGGCATGCTGTGAGCCTGACACATCCCAAGGAATCCAGAAAAAATACTTGAAGCATGAGAATCATTTTTCCCCTGGTTCTGCCTCCCCTCTTCCTCCAGGAGGGAGTTCCCATGTGCTGTTTAGGGAAACATCTTGATTTCCTCATTGCCCTTCTCAGCAATATATGTCATCCCTGGATTTTGATGGAAACACAGACACTGTTTTTGCAGCAGATCTGTGTTCAGTCCAATATCCTGGGGTTTGGGTGGGTTTTTTTAATCTTACCCTCCTGTTTAATTTCTTGGCATTAATTGCTCATACTGTCCTCCTGCTTGGTGCAATAGGACCAAGTATTCTCTTGTTCTAAAAGCATGGGGATGTTTTTGATAGAAGTGCAGCTTCAATTAATTGTGTCAGCTGTGGTGATAATCAACCATCAGGGAGCAATACACTGGGGAAAGGCTGAGAGCTGCACATCAGAGGATCTGAGGTGAGGAGGCAGAAGACCCAGACCTGGGGGAGAGTGATGTGTCTAGCACAGCTGGATGGGAGAGGACAGATGGGACTGCGTGGAAAGTGGCAGCAGGATTCAGGACTCAGAATATTCAGAATGAAGGCAATAGCAAGGATGTGGTTTTCTCAGCCAAGGTAAAATGACTTTTAGCTGGGAAGCCATTAAAAGTGATGGCCCTCTCCTTTCTTCCTTTGCTCTGGCTGCTTGTGCCCACTATGCTGTAGCTCTGTGAGATTTCAGGCTGTGACAGGGTCAGCTGAATGGGGGAGCTAACCTGGCTGAAAACAAATAATTTACTATCCCGGGTTTATCTGTCAGTGGATTGGGTCCCAGATCTGACACCCACACAACTTTTCAAGCAAGGGTGCTGGCACAGGGGAGGGGATGTCATCAGCCAGAGAGACGGGGAGATCCACATCATTTCCAGCACTCCCGCCCTGAAAATATCAGGCCAAAACAGCTGATGGATCAGCACGAGGAGGCTGGCACCCACCCTGCTGCATGTGCTTAAAGAGGCTACAAACAAGCAAAACATACTTTAAAGCCTGAGCAGGCCTGGGCAAAACTGAGCAGTCACTTCTCTCCCTCAAGCTGCTGCTCTTCAGAGGCCGTGGGTTGCACAAGTCACAGCAGAGCCCACGAGGAGGTCACACAGGCAGCCCGGGCAGAAGGAACTGCAAAAGGTTGTCCACAGAGTCCAATCTCCTCATTTCTGCTCTGGGTATCAACAGTCTGCACTCCCCCCAGCAGCTTGTCGACAGGGAGCAGCACTAGTGCAAGTACACGTGTTCCTGACTGGATATAACTAAATTGGGCAGGGGAAAAAAAAAGGGAAAAAAAAGAAAAAGAAAGGATTAGCAGCTTCCAGCTTTAAACTGTGATAGAGAGTGATAGAGAGATACATCCCAGCAGGCAAGACTAGCGAGATGGATAGACAGATTACAGGCAGAGAGATTTCATCAAAAAAGGGAAAACTCCTCAGGGTATTCTTTTCCAAATACTGGCTATATGGCTTTACTGAATGGATACCACAGGAGGTGAGCCAAACCCTCACCTGGAGAAATGGGAAAGCTCTCCCACCAATGGGGCTAAGGACTCATCCCAGCTGAGACTCCACCTGGGTCTTGCTGATGGCAAGAGACAAACTTGACATGTGTGTTCTGCTGCTGCTGCTTCTGTCTGAGCCCACAACCAACCCCTGTGCCGGGAGAGGTCAGGGGGCCGTGGACCTCTGAGGCCACACAAAGATTTCATCAGAAGTTCAACGCCAAGACATCTTCCCTAAGCTGCATTCAGTCCCCCCTGCCCTGACCAGCTGCCTTTTGTTAGAGGTGCCGGCTCTCCTTGGAGAGGCACTGTCACACCGGTGAATTGCCCTCCCTTTTTCACAGGATGCTGGTTTTTTTTCTCAGGAGCTTTGATGTGGAGAGGTAACGACCAAATGTCCCACACCCGCCCTATCGCCCATCAGCTGCCGCTGCGGGTTTCAGCACCTTGTGGGGTTTCACCTCCTCCAGCGGAGTTAATCCCTCTTCACTTCCATTTCCTTCCACCCCGACTTGCTCTTCTCCGTGAGTTTAGCTGGAGCCAGATCACACACACCCCCCTCCGGGCTCCCCTTCCCTGGAAGCAGGAACTGGATGACCCCGGCAAGCCCCAGGAGAAGAGAGACAATCAGAGAGCCCCCGGCGGCCGCCGTGGTTCTGCTGTCGCTGTGCGCCAGCACAAGCAGCAAATTCCAAGAAGATGCGATCATCAGCAGCTCTGTGAAGACAGGAAAGTGGTTACAAATGCTCTCTGCCTCAAAGAGAGAGAAGAAACCACAGTCTGGCTGCAGCTGCACCTCGTGCTTTCTGATTAATCTGCTGTTTAGAAACATTCGCTGTGGTACCCGTGCATAGGTAGAGGTGAAAACAAACACACCGATGGATGCAAAGGGACTGTTTTATCTCCAGCCAACACAAACAGAGCCTACTTCCAGCGTGGATACAAAGTCCTCCTAAAAAAGGGAACAGAGATAGAAGTTTCTTCCTCAGAGCTGTCTACATTGCACATTCAGGGAGAGAAAAATTTGCTAGGGCATATGGCATGACCATCCACGTGTGGGATCTAGGGTTTTAAATGTTAAAGTCCTTGGTGCTTCAAATACAGCATCTTCTTTAAACACTGATGCTACTCAGCACACAAATATGTCTCATCATCATCAGATTTTCAGTCTTCTGACCAAAATTGTCTCTGTTTTGATAACAAGCTGCATATGCATGTTTGCCCAAAGAGGAGGGAGCAAGTGTTCACAAGCAGCCCTATCATGACAGTAAATAGCAGAATGAACAAAGCTAAAAGTTTTCTGAAATATTTAATTAGCAGTTCAATGGCCAGATTCTCCATACAGCCCAATGTCCAGTTGCAAGTTATTGGGTCAGTTGAAGTGCAAAGAGATGCAAAAAGAAAATATTACTCATAAATCATAGAATGGTTTGGGTTGGAAGGAGCTTTAAAGATCATCTCCTTCCAGCTCCCTGCCATGGGCAGGGACACCTTCCACTATTCCAGGTTGCTCAGAGCCCCACCCAACCTGTCTGTGAACACTTATTGATGCCTCCCTAGCCAGTCTGAGCCAGCCTTCCATGCTGTTTTACCAGCTAGAGCTATGTGTTCCCAGCACATCTCCATATCTCCCTGGTGAGTCCCTTGTTCCAGGTGCTATAGGGGAGGGCACATCCCTGAGCTTCTCTCAGGAAGAAGCTGCAAAGCTGAATGGATCCTTTTCTGCCTCAGTCTGAAAAGGCCACCACAAAACACAGAATCTGGTCTCATTATTGATATCTGACATTCCTTATTTTCATTATCAAAAGATTTTATTGAAGCCTTGAATTTGCCACAGTGGGTATCCTTTCAAAATCTGCCAAGTTTGCTGTAGAAAAAACAAATAACATTACCTTGGTATTTGCGGTATTCCATGTGCTGCTCTTCCCACTTCAGCGGAAGACTGCTGAGGATGTTTAGGGAAAGGCTAAGATAAATGTTCCTCAATATCAAAATAAACAATAGAGGCTAATGTGCAGCTTGTGTTTTTCATGCTCATATTGGATTCCAGTTTGAGTTTAAAGGGAGCTGCCCCAGAGCTTTCAGGCTGTGGCTCCCAAGTCCAGAAGGATCAAGGGGCAGAAGTGAGGGCATATTCCTGTATATGTGCACGTGCAGATAAAGAAGTTTCCCTGCATAAAGTCTCTTTCAGCATGGAAGCATGTTGCCAACACTCAGCAAATAATAAATAATAGCAATAGTACAAGAATTCTTCCACAGAATAATTCACCAGCCACAAAAATTACCATAACTATCCACCAGCCTCTGGTCTGGCAGGGTAAAAGGCAGAAGCTTAACTTGCTGCACAAGAGGAAAAGAGAAATTCTCCAGGGCAGTCCTTTAGTGGTCCAAAGGGATCGTGGTTTTCCTGCTTTGAACTGTGTGCAAAGGAAAGAGTGAAGTCCAGAGCCAACCCACTGAGTATTCAGGCCTAGCATCTGAAAAGGCCAGACACTGAAACTTTGATGTTTAGTCCCTCATGCCAGGCTCTTGCTCCCACGCAAGCTGGCAGTGTCCAAGGTTGGATGGGGCTCTGAGCAACCTGGTCTAGTGGAAGGTGTCCCTGCCCACGGCAGAGAGTTTGAAATAGATGATTTTTGAGGTCCCTTCCAACCCAAACCACTCCGTGATTTGATCTGTTGCATCAGGAGATGATGAGTATAATATACCATCCTAGCAAAAACCACTTGGAGTGTGGCAGTCTAGGAGAACACGATTAAGGCAAATGATGGGTATTTCAAGCCAAAATTCACCATTTCATAGCTAAGTGAACAGACGAAACATAAAATGCTCTTTGTCCTTCTGAACATATAACATGACCTGCTCTATGGCCTAATCCTGGAACTCCCACAGGATGCAATTTGATGCCTCAATTATCCTGCTCCTATTGAAAGGGCTTCTAAGAAGCACCTGATGCGAGACACTCTTGGTACAATCTGGAGCAAAAACAAAGAAGAAAGAGCTGTACCATTCTGGAGGCAGTGGTGCAAAACACAGCCGTGCAAAACAGATTCTCATTTGATCTCTTTCTCAGAAGGCATTATCTCAGAAACATCTCGGTATGTTAATGCACTGCCTCGATGGCTTGTTACTACTGCAGTGCCTGAAAGACTGAGTTGCTGGAGCCTTCTTTAAGACATGTTTCATTCTGCTGTCAAATCTAAGTATGTGGGTTCAGTTTCAGCTGTTGCCCCTGCAATGTCACCTGTGGTCCTGCAGAAAAAGCAGGAGACAACAGTGTTGGTGGTGGTGCCTCAGCTCCACAGGACAAAACACTGACTGGTTTCTCCTCTCACTTACACGGAAATAACCCCACTGCTTTCAATGGAGTAGCCCTGTCATCTCCAAATCGGGTCTGTTGACCTTGCTGGGTCTGTCTTACGCTGGTGTTGTTCCTGAGGTTACAGGATGGAGCAATGATGACCCCTACCTGTGCTTTCCTCTATTATGGCGGACTTTTGAAACGTATCCAAGGCAAGTTTTGACATGGGAAGACCTGTGGTCTCCTAAGAAACTCCAGATAGATTTAGCTGCTGAAATCACTTAAAAATCCTTTTGCTCTTTCCCTGTGATTGTCAGGAAAATTTCCACAATACCACTGGACACAGACACTTGAGGACCCCTGTAACAGTATGAAATGTCACTTCAGACCAGTGTTCCTTTGGGAACAACTGCTGGTAGCTTCTTACAGAGGCACCTGGCCTTTTTTTCATCTCAGGCCCACTGACGTTGCATGAAGAAACCATTCCTGAGCTCCCAGGATTTCTTCTGAGACTTAACACAGGCCTGAAGACAAAGCCCTAGCGATGCATGTTGCAGTCCTAGGTATTCTGGGTGAAAAACTCTTCCCTGGTGAGGTTGATGAGTAGGAGGATTCTGACATAACAGTTCTTGTAGGGTTTTACCTCTAAATAAATCTGAGAGAAACAGGCATGAAACCAGGCCTGCTGAACTGGCACAGCCATGTATCTAAAAGTGAGGAAGTGACACATCCTGATTGTCCAAGCCATGGAAATGGGGATAAAGGGAGGGCAGGGAATTTAATATTTTCCTAGATGAGGCAGAGTCCATCCCCTTTCCTGCCTGGCAGATGAGTTTGCCCACTTTTTTTTTACTGCTGGACCACAGTGTTACAGATAATCAGAGTGTAAACAGCATTCTTTTAGTGCAGCTTTTGTCTCTTTTCTGTAGGATGGGAAGTCTCCTTGTGAAATCAGCCTCTGTCATGCCAGGCACTGAAGAAAACACGTGTTGAAAAAAGTGCCTGTTCCCAGGTTTTCAGTCTAAACAACACCAGACCAAAGGTGAGGGGGAAGCAGAAGACTGGATGAGGGATTTGATGAAGTCCCTGGAGCAAGTCCATGTCCAGGGTGGAACTGAGTCCAAACATCTCACACTTTGCTTGTAACAATCAGGGTGAAGCTGCTCCCCAGCCCACTGATCAGGTTATGATTTTCCTGCCTGTTGCTATAACACACAATAAGGTTTGTAAGATGTGAAAATTATGGCTTCCTACTTAATATGATCCAATTTCTATTTGCTGACCACCTGATCTCTTTTGCACATTCAGGATTACCAGGATTCAGGATAACCTAAGGAGAACTGCACATGCTCATTTTGCCTCACTTCTGAAGTCCTGGGTGTGTTTATCCTTAACCATAATTCTTTCCCCAGCCTTGCTCCTACTCCCAGCCCTGACCTTATCTTAGGCTGTCAGAATAAGAGTTTAAAAACAAAGGTGCAGCCAGTTTTCTTTTCTTTTTAATACAGCTTGACAGGGTTAAAATGCACAACACAGACCTCCCAGTTTTCACAAAGTGCTATGATTGCCTTGTCTATTTTGTACTGTTTTATGCTAAAATCCACAGAGCCATTCTAATTTCAGAGGGAAAAGGGAGCTGCCTTCCATTCCACAGCAGGAGTGGTAAAAAGTAGGCTGATACTTATGCACAACCTTCAGATATAGGGTTGTTGTTATAATTTATGGTAATGGCTGTGTTGCAAGTTCAGAGCTGATGGAACAACACCTGTGGTAATTACTACACAATTATGGTGGGGATGAGTCTTTGACAAGCTCAGGGTGAGAAGGACTAGGAACAAAGGTGTAAATGAGCTGCACTTTGGCTGTCCCATGAGCTGCCAACAGCCACAGAGCCTTAACTGAGGAGCAGAGCACACAAACTTTCAAAAGCAGCCACCTGACTGTGCAGCTGAGGTACCAATTTCACATATGACCTGGGCATTTAGGCGCCTCTATCCCACGGACTTCATGGGGACTGCGACTGTTCAGAAGCAAAAGACAAAAGCAGTTTTGCTCCTCTCTTCAAAACGAAGAGAATCTGGCCCTATCTGCAATCAGTTCAGAGATGCTGGTGGAGCAGAAAACTAGGAAGTAGAGAAACCCCAGGCCTGTACCCTCTGTGTAGGGATCTGTCCGTTGGATCCTGATGACATGAGTGAGGAACTGACTGGATGGGAGGAATTTCGGCTGCCTGTGGTTATGCTGCTTTCTCACACACTTGTGCTGGAATACGGAGTGAACACAATGCTGCTGTTTGCATTGCGTATGAGTGGACAGAAAAGCTGTGCCGAATATGTCTGAGGAAGTAAAGCTCGTCACAGCAGTTAAGAAGTCCTAAAGGCAGCTACGTTAGAAAGGATGGTTGAAGATTTTTCACCAGAACTATTTGTGTGGTTGAAAATTTTTTACCAGAAATATTTGTGCTAAAGACTCTTTTGAGGATTTTGTGCCATTGGAGGTTTTTTTGCCTACAAAGCTGAAGGTGGTGCTGGGGTTGATGTGTTGTTATTCTCAAGGATGTAATGAGGATGAGCAAAAGGAGTTTGAAGGTGACTCATATGCCATTTTCTTTACTGTATTTATCTTGTGCCAGTCACAGAATTCATGCTCTGCTGGCTGCCTGAGGACTAGGAAGAAACAGTCTTCACAGCTCCTATGATTTATCACCCACACCGCAAAGCTTAATTTCACTCTTGAAGTACCGGCGCTGCCCTGGCTGAAAAAAAAGGAGGCTGGACAAGCATGCTTATGCTTGTAGTGGTATTGGAAAATTTCTCAAGTACCTGTGGGCAGGTGTGGCTCACATACTTGGGTTAAACCAATCGCCAGATCTAGGGTCAGGAAGGAATTTTGCCCCAGGTCACATTGGCAGGGACGATTGTGTTGTTTTTGTTTCCCTTGCTTCGCTCTGTGGGTTGCGGTTGGCTTCCTAGATTATCTACTGCCATCTTAAGAAATGCTAATGACCCAGGCTTTAGGTTCACAGGTGGAATTGTAGATTCAACCCTAGAATCCAACCCTGCAGGTCTCAGGCCTGCCTCAGATAGTGACTGCAGCCACTTTGTGCCCCTGTGCAGAGACTCCAGCACAAGGCATTCTCAGGACTCTCAGCATCCTCCAGATTGCCCTGTGGTCTGGGCATCTCCACCTAATAGAATCCCTGTAAGTGTGCAATTTGGAAATCCAGCCATGCTGTTCCTCTCTCTTGGTTCTTTCCCTGTGGTGCAGCAGGTTTCCAGATTGTTTCGGGTGATGGAGCACCTTGTGATGAGGATATGGATGGGGTATGAATGCTCCCTGGAACTTGTCAGCCTGCAGGATGCTTATGATTGCGATGCCCTGGACTCGTGGATGTGGGTGACCTTTCCTGAGTGGCACAGCACTGTCATTTGGTTTCCTGTGTTGCTGGGGTGGGGCGGTGTTGGTACTGTTCACTTCTTTTAGTGGAACTGAATATACTAGAGAGTTTACATTTAACAATTACTGTTCCCATACCACTTACATAGGATGACTGAAATCATATTAGGGGCATGGTTGCACAATCCAAGAAAGCCAGAAAGTGAGAGCATCACTTTGGAGAGACGGCAGTCTCATAAGCAGGCACTCTTCCCTGTTAATGAAAGCACTTTGGCCATAATTGCACTTTTAATTCATTTCAGATATGTTGCTGCATCTGAATTTCCCAGCTAACCAGTGATTAAAACAAGTCGCTTGGGGAGTGGCTTGTGTGATCTTGGTATTAATAGGATGAAAATAACCAGAAAGTTAGGGGCATTCTTCTGAGGTACTGAAAACCCTTAATGAGGCCCTTAATTATGCAATAACTTCTTTGCAAGCAAACACATGCCTATTATCATTATTATTGTGCTGATAGTTGATATCCCACTGACATGAACAATTTAGAGAATTCCAAGTATTATGCAGCTCTCCTGCCAGCTCGGAATAGGCTGACACAGCTACAGCTACCTATTTAAGAAGATTAGCCTGATTTTATTTGCATAAGAATTTAAAGCGACAAAACCACTTGCCACACCCAGGAAACGATCATTAAAAATGAATTACTGCACATTCTTTTATTAGCTGTGTGGTTGACTTCTGAATGCTACAGTCAATGCCAAATCCAAAGAGATACACCCTGGAATATCTTTTCCAAGGTTTTCCAGGTTCTTAGAATCACAGAATATGCTGAGTTGGAAGGGACTCATCAGGACCATCGAGTGCAAGAATCACACCATGTGCCTTCCTTGGATGTGCAGTGAAAATGTCTCATTATCCAGTCTGGCAAAAAAAAAAACAACAAAAACAACCAACAACAACAGCAAATCACAAACAAACAAACAAACAAACAAAAACCAAAACGGCATCTCGAGTACAATGTACATAATTATTCTTGAGTGGGCATCCCCTAGGAATGATGACAAGCAAATCTTTGCATGCCTTGTGTTACTTCTACACAATTCCAGCAGTTCTGCACGCCTGTGTTGGCCATTACTCCGAGACATCAGGCTAAAGAAACCGTAAAACATGGGCTTCATTTTCAGTTGAGGTTCTCCTAGTCCCGAGAGGAGCCCTCCAGGAAAGGCAAGATACTTTATGCCGGCATCTTCTGCTGGACGGGGGGTGGTTGCAGGGGAGAATCCATCCCAGCAGCTCAAGCTTCAGCAGGTAAGTGAAAGAAGAGAAGGAGCAAAACCCGACGGGAAAGAGAACATAGAAAACTTGCCTTTTTAAAAGCCTCAGCCACGGGCTGTTGCTGGTTTTTGCTGCTAGAGCAGCAGCCCGGTGCCAGCGCCGGCTGCGGCGCTTTGGGATGCGGGGAATGGGATCCGCGGAATGGGATCCGCTCCGGCACCGCGGCCCGCGCGCGGCCCCTGCCGGCGCCGGCAGCACCTGCGCCCGGGGCCTGCTGGAAGAGTTGGGAAAATCCTGGAATCAAGGTATGGCCTGGGTGGGAAGGGACCTTAGAGAACACCCAGTTTAACCCCCCTGCCGTGGGCAGGGACACCCTCCTCTAGGAAAGGTTGCTCAGACCCCCATCCAGCCTGGCCTTGGACACTGCCAGGGATGAGGCCTAGTGGTCTTCTTTGAAAATACCCAGGACAGACACATAGTCGTTATTTTCTTTTCTCTTTTCCTCCAAAACTTAATTGCATGGCTGTTGAAATGACTGAAAAGAGTTTTATTTTAATAGTTTAAAAATTTTAAAAGTAGCTTCAGTAATTATTTGGCAGATATTTTCCAAAATATAAAAGGATGCCTGAAAGAGATTCGCCCCTCCCAGCCCAAGGGGGAGCAGCAGCGTTCCAGCCCAGCTCTTAGTAATGAGAGAGTGGGGAATGAAATGCAAAAGATCCTCCAAGAGAATTATAGAATGGTTTGATCTGGAAGGGATCTTAAATATCACCTCATTCCAACCCCTGCCATGGGCAGGGACACCTTCCACTATCCCAGGTTGCTCAGAGCCCCATCCAACCTGGCCTTGGACACTTCCAGGGATGGGGCAGCCACAGCTTCTCTGGGCAACCTGTGCCAGGGCCTCCCCACCCTCACAGGAAGAATTTCTTCCTAATATCCAACTTAAACCTACATTCTGTCAGTTTGAAGCCATTGCCCCGTGTCCTGTCACTCCAGGCCTTTGCAGATAAACAGCAGTGGTGACAACCCCTTTCTAAATTGCCTGTATGGCACTTCCATGGCTGTGTCAGAGGAACCAGGCTGAAAAGCACCTACAAATGAAATTGCACCCGAAGTAGCCCCTGATCACAGTGATGGCACTGTCTGGACCAATGTCCAAAATGCATCTTTGAGGTGATTGTACCTCAGGAGTTTCCAGCCTCCCCCAGCCAGGAACTGCACATCAAAATCTGCTCGTGCCTGAAAACCATACCTTGGAGAGCCAGGGAAGAGGTGCCCTGGGGCACAATCAGACACAGAGGTACAGAAGGGATCCCTGAGGGTCCCTGCTCCATCATGGACTGAGGCAGCTCTGGCTGGGCCTATGACTTGTTCCCAGGGTGACATGGAGATTGTTGCTCTCCTATCCTTCCTTGCCTCTTCCCAGAGCAAGGGCTTCAGATTGTTCAGCTGCCCCTGTGCAATCACATCCTTGCTGCTGGTCATGCTGTGAAGCCACGTGCTTGCAGAGCTTGTGAACCAAAGGTTGTTTTTGGTTCGCGATCTCAGGCAGTGGCAGGGACTGGCTGTGGGACTCACACAGTCTGGTTCCCAGGATACTACCAGGTACATCACCAGCCTGCCCATGTGTTCAGCATCTGTTCTTGACACTCACATGGCAGTTAGGGGACCTAAAAGTAATCAAGTATCTGACCTGAACTGGTTTCCAGGAGAGCAGAGCACCAGCATTTGTCTAAATTCTTCAAAAACATATGTCTGAATGTTCCCTGAAAAGGGAAAGTAGAACTGTGCTATTGTACAGAGAGTGCTTCCATTCCAAGCCCAGGAATTGGCAGGTTCATGCAAGGAACATTTGTACTTCTGTTTCCATGTCTAAACCTCTTGTGTGTGGCTAAATATTTACTTCCAAGGTTGTCAAGTTTGTCATTTATATGGAATCTAATTTCACTTCCTTGTCAGCCTAAATCTCTCAGTCTAGGGAATGAGAATGGGAAGACACTCCACAGTAGTAGGAAGAGTGACACTGGGAGACCATGGTGTGTCCTTTTATCACTGAAGCCCTCAGTGCTCTTCTTGTCAGTGGCGTGGCACAGGGTTCAACATTCAGGAATTTAGGGCTCCCTACTTGTCTTGCCAGAACATTCTGCCATGAATTTAAGGAAATCACTAAACATGAAATCTTGTCCTCACAGTAGCTCATGGGAGTCTTGCCATGGAATTCAGTCCTTTAATAAAGAAAAATGTAAAATGTCTCCTGTTTAATATCAGAGAGGAAACACTTAGGGGCAAGATTGTCTCTTGCTTTGATAGTTGGTGGACCTTTACTCCATCATGGAACAAAAATACAATTGAATGAGAGAGAGAATTTAAGGCTCTGATTATGGGAAAAGAAAAATTGTTTACCTTTGCAAAGACAACTGGCACACACCTTACAAGCTCTCCACAGAGCATGAGCCAGAAGAGAGAAACAGGAGTGCAGAGCCCTGCAAACCAAGGAGCCAGATTGGTGGCAGATAGGGCAGACTGATTTAATGTTGCACGGAGGTCAAAACAGAAACTTTAGCATCAAAGAAAGAGGAGTGCTGCAAAAGCCCAGTGCTCAGAAGTAGCACTTACCAGAGGTATCATATAAACTTAACCCTGCTGTCGTTATTCCTGTTGGAAAGAAAGGAGGTGAAGGCCACGACCTGTGAAGCAGAGGTCAGATGTTACAGACCATCAGACAAAGGAAGTGACAATGGGGAAAGGTTCTTCTCTGAAGCACTACCAGATGGTGGCTAATCTCAGTCAGGGGAGAAGGCATGGCCACCAAATCTACACCGGCTCCCTGAACCTGACACTCAGGCATTATCAAGGGAAAAGACTGTTCTTCCAACTGTTACAAGACAGACTATGCAGTGCAACCCATTCAGTTAATCACGGTGCTGTGCTGGTTTGGGACAGAATTTTCCAGGATCAGACATACAACATGTATTTGCTTGTGAATTGTTTCTGCACAAAAGCTGGAATATGAAATACTCTGAAAATTTCTACCTTGGTAGAAATTTTTCCTCCTGCCTCTCTGATTATTTGTGAAAATATCTTTGTCTTCTCACGTAGAAGAAAGCGCAGACAGTTGGATGGTGTGAACTGGCAGAGCTCTGTGATCTGCACTGGGGTCTGTCCTGGAGACTTATTTTATGATAGTAGTGGTGGAAATATTGTCTTTGCATTCAGTTGCAAATCTGCTCACAGATTTACTAAGGAATTTCTGCCAGCTGAGCTCAAATAGGACTCCAGCATTTCCATGTCTGTCCTGGGGGCGATGAAAACACAAATGGAGACAGAGGTGGAGGTGAGCTCCAGAGTCCCAGAGAGGAATCTACTCGAGGCAGTAGGGCACGGACCCGAGAATGGAAACCTAAATGCTTTTCGTGGGATTCATCACTACATCGGTTGCATTTAATCTTGTCTCAGTAGCTTATGTTTTCACCATGCTTCTGTTTCCCTGCCTGGGCCAGAAGGAAGAGAGGCCCCATTGTTGTGAGCAGCTGCCCTGAGAGCCGCGTGCAGAATGCAGAGCTGGGATGTTGCTGTGCCCAGAGAGAGCCTCGCATGACAATCACAGCCACTGGGCTTGTGTCCCTTCCAGCCATTTCTCTATACAGCAACAGTGGGATTGTGCTCTTGTTGTCTCTGTTCTGAACACCTCAGTGGTGTACTTTGAGCCCCTCCATTTGGCAGAGTGATCCAGAGGTCTGAAAAAATAATCCAGTCAGCAGAAAGCAATTAAGGACCTTCATGAAATTCAGTGTGTGCTTAAGTGCTAAGCTGGGTCTTTCCTTGCTGCTATGGTCAGATCTCCTCAGCTTTATGTAGGTAAGCAGTATCACACACTTTTTTTTTCCCCACAAGGTAAAAAAAAAAGAGCATCATACTCTACATGCCTGTCACTCATTACCTTAATCACAGGTATTAACCTGGTATTACAGCAGATACAACCAAGGTCCTCACTTCTTCTGGACTGCTTGGAAATAGGGTGCATAGGAACACACTTCTTCAAATGATCCACTGTGCAATGCCTGTGTGTTGGTACCTACCAGGAACAGCATCCTGTGCGCTGCCATATGGGATGTGCATTTCTGAACCATGGAAGTGAGAGTTGCAACACAGTTCAGGGAGGTGCAGCCAGGAAGTAACGAAACCTTCCTGAGCCAGCTGTCGTACACACCCAAGTGATCCTGCCATGTCCTGGGAGATGTCTTCCCAACCATTTTCTGGGCATCTCAGCCACCCTGTCATGAAGCAAGGTTAGGAATACAGCAGAAAATACAGGCTTAACCCATGGTATGAGCTGTGAAACCCCTCTGAATTCATGCTGCTTTTGCTGTTGGTACCTTTTTGGTACCTTTTAGAAGTCCTGCTTCATCTTTCCAGTTGACATATCAGTGTTTTTCCTGTGCTAAATGTGCACAGCTGGCCATGACAGGAAACAGAATAAACTCTGCTTGCAAAGAGCCTTCTCTGTCTGTTGACAAACTTGAAATGCCCATCAAAATTTGGGTCTCTTGAAGCTGGGGCATCATTCTGATTTCTTTTAGGCATCTTGTTATTATTGTGTGAGATGGACTCTGCAGGGTAAGCAATCCTTTTAACGAGAAAAGGCTGTTTTCCCCCCAGACTGGCAGCTTGTTTATTAGGAAATGGCCACAAAGTGACATTTTTTTAGAACTGCAGCAATAGGACAGAGCTGGCTGGAACTCAGAGCTTCAGTGAAAACCTTCAGCATGGTTTCAGATTTTGTTTGACAACAGAATAGGAGATTTTGACTGAAATGTTTCCGAAAATAGCACAACCGTCACACACTCAGAGAGCTGAATGTGAAACCTCAAATTTTGATGGGGAGAAAAAAGAGCGATGACATTTTCCTTCCAGATTTGGATCAGTCCCAACAATAAACTTCACTTTTTATAGGAACCAAATAGTCATAATAGGAATTAAACTGCACATAGATCAGAAATAGAAAATACAAGAGACTAATAAAAGTATCAGATACACACAAGGCAGAAAGTTGAAAAGAGCAGAGAAGAAAATTAGATAGAGGGGGAAGGTGTAGCTTGTATGTGGAAAAATTAGACCAGAGTAGAGATGGAGGAACAGATGTGAGTGCTCATGGGGCAGGGCAGAAATGCTCCCACCCCAGCCATGGAGAACTGCAGTCATGAACAAGGCAAGGAGTGCAAGGCATGGATTCTGGAGCAAGTCTAGGGGAGGGAGACCAAGCTGATCAGAGGGATGGAGCAGCTTTGCCGTGACGAAAGGCTGAAGGAATTGGGACTGTTCAGCCTGGAGAAGAGAAGGCTTTGGGGTGACCTCATTGTGGCCTTGCAGTGCCTGAAGGGAGCCCACAGGAAACATGGAGAGACACTCTTGACAAGGGCCTGGAGTTACAGGACAAGGGAATGGCTTCACACTGACAGAGAGCAGGTTTAGATTGGATATGAGGAAGGAATTGTTGCCTGTGAGGGTGGTGAGGCTCTGGCACAGGTTTTCCAGAGAAACTCTGGCTGCCCCATCCCTGGCAGTGTCCAACATCAGCTTGGATGGGGCTATGAACAACCTGGGACAGTTGAAGGTGTCCCTGCCCATGGCAGGGGATGGAATGAGACGATCTTTAAGGTCCCTTCCAAACCAAACCATGCTATGACTCTGTGATTCTGTGATGCTATGATTCTGTGATTCTCTGATTCTATGAATCCATGACTTTGTGATTCTCCACTCTATACCCACCAGGCCTGAGGCCTTGGAAGGTGCTAACTGGGAGCAGCAGCCATCCACTGGAGAGGCAGGAGATGTTTCAGGAGAAACCAGTGATACCTTTGACCAAAGGAGCTGGCTGGGACCTACAAGCCAGAGGTTTTCTGGCTTACTTTGGTGTCACTGACCCAGTTCTTGCTTCTCTGACTGCAAAATGGAAACAACAAATATCATCCCCCTCTTGTTTATCTACTGAACCCCTTTGGAAGCAGTTCACGGTTTGCCCTGGGTTTTGCTCCCTGTGTCTCCACGCTCCATGCCGGGGATCCCGGGGTCACCGCCGCAGGACAAAACAGTGGGAACAACAATAACTGTGCAGTCCTGGCACAGGAGGGGGGACGATTGTTTTCAGCCTTCGCAGCCCACGACTGTTGGTACAAATGACAGATACAATCAGGCCTCAGTGTTTTCCTTACATTTTTATGTCTGGGGAAGGGTGTCAGCCGCTGTTCTCAGCCATTCTGGGGAACTGAAGCTAAAGATTTGGGCAGGTGGGGAAAGAGAGAGAGAAATGCATTGAATTGCCATCGAAAGAAACATGCATAATTCCTAGAAATGCTTTGTGTCAGTTTCAAAGATCCTACTGGGAATGCAGCTTATTTTCTGGCCAAGACGTTTCCTTTGCAAAAGGCACAACTGGTGTATTTTGGGATTGTTTTTAGTCTCCAGCAGCAGTCAGTACCTATGCTTTCTTCAACTGACATGCCTGTAAGTTCAGTCAGCTGAAATGGTTTACGTGCTGTAAGGGATGGGGCAAGTTCACATGGCACTCTGAGAGGACCTTAAGACAAACTGTAGTCTCACTGATGTAACTGGAGGTTCTGTTTCAGATCTCTGCTGATCTGAGAAGGGTGAAGCAGGAGAAAAGGAAATACTTAACCCTCCTGGTAGAAAACACCATGGGAAGCAGAGAAAGTAGTGTAACATTCCTCTAAAGCCCCATTGTAGAGTTGTGGTTAAATGTGAATAAAGTTCTTATCCTCCCACTGCCTTTACAAGAGTATAAAAACGGTACCTCTGAAGTTTTTCTGGTGTTGGACTTGACAAAAAACAAACAAACAAACCCCTGCAATAGTTAAGCACTGTTACTTAATAGAGCTTTAAATGATAACCAACTTCTAGTGTAAAAGTATCAACTTTAAACCCACCTTTTTTTTCAGCCATGGTTAAGTCTAAGGTTTAACCTCAACCAGTGATTTTTTTTTTTTTTGCCTAAACCTTGATGTGTTTATGGCACACTGCTTGTAGTGACAATCCTACTTTCAGTAGCAATATCTCTGCTTCAAAGCCAGGTCTGTCATCTCCTTTCACTGAACTCAGCAGTTTCCTGAGAAAAATTCTGTGGATTAAAAAAAAAAAAAAAAAAGAAACTGTTTCAAAAACAGCCCAAACCCAAACATATTTCTGAAATTATTTAAATTTTTAAAAAGAATGTATCTTTCTTGTTTTACCCTGCCATTATATGTACCAATGTCATCACTGCATGGCTTCTACTGAACCAGACAGACCACAAAGCCTAAAGCCTTTATCCACTTTCTCTTTGATGAACACTCAGTGCCTTGTTTTGGAATTTTGTTTAATTTCTTTCACTGAAGGAAGTGCTGGCACCATCTGCTGGGACTTTTGTCACTGCAACCACTAAACAGAATCAGAGAATCACAGTATGGGTTGAGTTGGAAGGGATCTTAAAGACCATCTCATTCCACCCCCTGCCATGGGCGAGGACACTTTCCACTATCCCAAGGGTGCTCCAAGGTGATAGCCCAAGGTTTTAAACTGAAAGAAGGTGAATTCAGACTAGATATAAGAAAGACAATTTTTTATGGTGAGGGTAGTGAAACACTAGAATGGATTGTCCAGAGAGGTGACAGATGCCCATCCCTGGAAATACTTAGGGGCAGGTTGGAGGAGGCTCTGAGCAACCTGGTCTGTTGAAGATGTCCCTGTTCACTGCAGGGGGATTGGACTAGATGACCTTTGGAGGTCTCTTTCAAACCAAACGATCCTATGGTTTTTTGATTCTATGATTCTATCGACTCGAGTCCTCTTGTCCAGGTTCTATAGAAATGGATTTTATTTGTGAAGGAGGCCACTGAGTTTAAATGGAGAAGACTGAGATGAAAAACAGCCTCAAAGGAAGACTGAAGCATTTCCTTAACTTGTGTAAGATTCAGCAAACAGGGATCAGTCTGTGACAATATAACCAAACTCTTTTTCCGCAGATCTCAGAGCAAGATTTTAATAAGCTGAGAACCACAGGAATAGGGGGTCAAACTGGCAAAGATGTTTTTATAATATTTTCAGTCTTAAATATAACCTTGTAACTGGAAATTATTGTGGTCAATAAATCTGGGAATTACTATAGAAATTAGATTCACAAGATGCTTGGGAATGTAAAACTAGGAGAATGTATAAAGTACCATTTATATTTGTGTCATATCCCTCATAAGTTTTAAATGGTTATTAAAAATGCATACAAGAATATGCATATTTTATATGTATATAATATATAGTATGTATAATACATAATTTGTGTATTATATATATTTTGTGTATTTATAGATACTATATATGTATAATATAATCACATGGAATTGTCAAAGCTTTAACTCCCAAACATCATAACATATATATTTCTTAGTAATTTAAAAATTTTACCAGCTACGTTTACTCTGTATTTTATGCCTTGTCATAAATTAAGAGATATTTAAATCCTTCTGATAGGTGATTCACGCATTAAACTTTAAATATATATAAACCTGTTATATTTTGAGGACAGTTTCCCATTTGAATCACCAGCTTTACCAAGGATTTCTTTTTTTTCTATGGATCCAGAATGAAATTACCCAACTTCAGGGTTCAAAAGCAGTTTTTAAGGTGGTACAGTGGAAACATCAGAACAAAATTAATCTTATGAGAGTCACTCTGGGGTGACAAAGTCACTGACCTGTGATTGCACATGTCATCTAAACCAGATGAGCAGAAACGTTGTACTGGAAGTTACAATGTTGCAATTCTCTCTGATGCCCTGTACTGACTTGAACACTGGTGATGGCCAATCCCTGCAGAGAATTGCCATTTTGGGGCATTTTCAGGAACTCCTAAAAAGAGGAATAATAGTGGTGTGGTTGAAAAGGTATATGAGGTCTTGTTTTGAAGCTGAATTTCATCTTTGATACAAGCATGCACCCACATTTGGAAAACTTGAAACTGAGCAATTCCCAGTCAAACTTTGCTTTCTTGCAGATTTTGTTAATTTTTCAAATGTTGGTTTGGCAGATTTTAAAGCACCAAAAAAACCTGATAACAGTTGACGTAATTTGGCATTAATAATTTGAAGCAGGTGCCAGACCTACCTGCACGATGCACTCTGAATAGGGCTGTTGGGGGCAATAGTGGCAGCACCTGCCAGTTTTTAGGAAAACAGTTTGACGTTCCATTTGTAGGCCCATTTCTTCATTTCAGTCTGAGACACTGCTCAGTGCTTCATCCAGCCTCATCCCCAATAGACTGTGGAGCACATTGTCCTGAGGAATCCGAGGGCTCTGGGCAGATGGAGCGGTGATGTCATCCAACTTTTCCATTTCTACTTCCTATGAACATTTGCCTTATTCTTAGATGCCAGCTCTTTCTCGGCATGTTTTAGACTAGAAACATTTTTCTTTTCTGGGCGTAGAGAAGGAATCAGTTCTTTTTGATTTCAGACAAGATCTGGCAAGTGAGGTCTTGTTGCTAGTCAAAGAAAAAGCCTTAAAAAAATTAACACAGAATCTGTGTTTAGCAAAGTGATTTGCATAAGCTGTACACTTGGTTCTTAGAGTTGGAACAGTTCTAACCTATGACAAATTCCTCTGTCTGGGCTGTCTTCCAAAATCATTTTCATCTACCCTGGCAAAAGAACTGAAGTCTGCGTTCTGCACTAATTAAAGGCCTTCAGGAGAAGGGCCCCAGTTGAAATGCTGACACACTTTGTACACGCTTTATTTGTGAAAGAGGATACTGAGCCCATTTGATGGCGCCTCCTGCTCTGTCAGGCCCTGCAAAATTTTAAGTGGGGAAACAAAATGGGCACAGTTATGTCTTGTTAAGGTTCTGAGTTACTAAAACACTGCAGTTTTCTCCATTAAAAAGCATGATATGGAGATTTTTTGATCTTTGATTAACATTAATAAGCAGTAAAAAGGCTAAAACCCATGGCAGTTCCTTAGTGAATATAGCCTGACACTCCCAATTTTTATGAAGTACTATGGCTTAATAGAGCTGAGTCTCTGTCTCCCTAAATATCTTCATTTTGGAAACAGCAGAATATACACCCAACATCCCTTTTACATAAAACTGGAAACTGCTGAAAAGGGAAGGCAGGGAGAACAGCTGTCCCAATACCTCTGTGGAGTTCTTCCAGCAGGGCTACTACTCCAGTGAGGATGCTTTCCGTGCTAGATCCATGACAGGCTTCTCAGCTTTTTAGTATTCCCAAAGTATTCAATGGAAATCAGAGTCCTTGAATGAGGAAGGCACCCAGAAAGTCTCTTTTTCTGAAGTTGTTGTCCTGAGTATTCACCACCTGCTTTGGAACACATGTGCTTGGGCTGAAGAGAGATTTTAACTATTCTGGATGTTAACTACTGCATCCAAGTGCCCAGCAGGAGGCAAGGAAAGAAACTGCTCCTCTGTGGGGAGCCTCACCTAGTAGGAAGTGTGCTCTGAAAACATGGATTAGACTCAACTCTGCAGCTGAACTACACGGAGAGCTCCTGCAGAGACTAACAGAGCTTAACCAGGGTTCAGTGCACTCACCCTGGCCAGGGAGAGGAGGGAAGTACATCTATCCAGCAGCAGATGTTCGGATGCTTAGTGACCTGTGGGAAAACACTTGGGAGAGGCAAGGGCACTTAGGCAGCTGCATGGCGTTTGTGGAATTTAAGGAATCCCAGCCCATGTCCTGGGCTTTTCTCCTTGCTCCTTTCCAATGAGTGCAGAAAAAAAAAAAAAAAAAAAAGGAGGAACAGGAGGATTTCTCCCTCAGATATTCTTGCAGCATTCCTCAGGCTTCACCCTGCTTGTCTGCTGCAGCCCTCACTAAAGAATTTTATTGTAAAGCAGCAATGCAATGATTCCATAGCCTCTGAGACAGATTCAGGATTTTTGCTAGCAAATAAACTCACAAACATAACCAACATTCTTTACGAATCCTCATCATTTCCTTAGGAGGAGGAATTTCTGGCCAGTTTTCTGTGAACCTTAGATGCAAAGTTTCCACAAGTGCAAATGCTCCAGTATTTCACTGCCTTCTTGGGCACAGGGGACAATCCTGTCTTGTTTTTGTCCCTAAAAGTCTTGACTGTATTAGACACTGGGCACGTGCTTTCAAAAGAAAAGCACCATGAATGCTTGCATGTCCCTGTATTATCAGCCACGTGCTCCATCCCTGGGAGACAAACGGGCCACTGAAATGCGGCTGGCCTGGACGTCCCACATACCAAGCAGATGCAAGCAGAATGCCATAGGGAAATAAGAAACACATTGTATGTGATTTAAAAGGCTTACGGCTATGGAATATCCCTCTGAAAGCCTAATGAACATCTCCAACACATAGACAATCAAAGTCCAAAACGCACCCTGCATCAGGATACAAAACCACGGAACTGGAGATAATCTCAGAAGAGACTCACAAAATGAATCTACTGACAGCAGCACCTATAAATCATACAACTCCAGCACTTGGCTTGTCAAAATGTCTCCAAGCTCAGGATTTTCTGTGGAGAGGAAGCTGTCCACACAGATCCTTTCTTAATTTTATGCCTTCTGTTTGCCTCTCGAGTGAGCTCGTGTCCGTGGTTTGGGGTTTGTCTTTGTTTTGCTTTCTTAGATGCTAATATGGCCCAGACTGACTTTGACAAATGTAGTGATTAGAAATTCAGCTTTCTTACCACAAGGCTGGAAAAAAAAATTATACAAACACTGAAAATACAGGCTTTTTTTTTACCTGGTGACTGTCAGAGTGATTGGATCATTATTTGCATATAGTGGGGAGAATATCTAGGAAAAAGGAAGGGGGAGAGGGGAAAATCTCTCAGGATTAGTCTTCTGGGGGTACTTTTTTTGCATGGACCTCCCTACTTATGACACCTATGAGCTCTTGGAAGTACATCTGCAGAGTTGCCACCAAAAGCTGAGCTGGCAAAGGTGGCAAATGTGGCAAGGGCAAGGTGAAGGAAGTTAACAAGATAGTTTCATCCCTCATTCTCAAAGGGAAACACAGCTCTGAAGCAATTCCTTCTAGAAATGTGTTAATTCCCGAGTTTCCCAGCTGCTGTAACGAGTGAAGGAACAGCTGGTGTTAAACCTGTATTGTGAGGTGAGATGCAGCATTAAGCAGGCCAAGCTTGGTGGCTTTCTATCCACAAGATTAATTGTAACAAGAGCTTAGATTGTCTGCTCTGTGGTTTGAACCAGTGTATGTAAATAGCCTTGGTTGTGTTATTCCTGTTTCTCCCTGTGTCCCATGCCTTGCACAAAGGAGCTCTGACACACCTTAAGGAGCAGAAACTATTCCAACTCTGCTCCTCCACAGAGTGCTGAAAGCTTGTAAGACTTGGGAGCACACACAGCATAACGTTTTTGTATGCAAATCCTGGAGGGTGTCTCAACTTTGAGGACAAAACTCTGGGAAAACAACACTGTAAAAACAGCACAAAACCACCGACATTCCCCAGGTTGGTCCTGCACGGACAGATGATCAAGACTGCCAGGAACAAATTATGCACTTTCACACACAAAAGAGGAAGAATGATGACAGATAGACAGGGACTAGGCTGAGACTCAGGAGACCAGGATGAGAGACTTCAGCACTAACACTTGCTCCACCACTGAACTGCTGCAGGACCTGGGAAACTCAATTTGCTCCTGCTTTCTTGCCCATTCATAGTATAAACTCCTGAGGGTGATGACTGTACCTGGCTGTACATTTAAACTGCACAATTGGAACTCAGTTCAGGAGTTGCTGCTACTGCAGTTGAAATAATAACACGTAAATAACTTACACAAACCAACGAAATCAGCTGGTGGAAGAGTGCAGATGGGCACAAACAGAGATGCGGGTGAAAGAATGTGAAGGAGCAGAAAAGATGGGGGGAAGAATAGCCTGAAATGTAAAAAAACCCAAACAAACAAAAAAACAAAAACAAAACCAAACCAAACCAAAACAACAACCAAAAAACCCCAAAAAAAACCCCCCAAAAAAACCCCCAAAAAACCAAACAAAAAACGAGAAAAGGGAGTTAACAAATGGCAGAAGACAACTGAGCAGAGACAGAACATGGTTATTCCAAAATCAGCTGATGCCTGCTGTTCCCCACTGTCCAGAGGGAGATTTGAAAGTGGTTTAAACAGAGAAATAGGTGAACAGGGAAGCCATCCTGCCCTTCACCAGCCCTCTGCTAACCCTGGTTCCCAGTTCATGAACTCCTAAAAAACATTCAGTAATCTGAACCTGTAAAACAACTGGTTTAAGGCAGTGGAATATCTCCTTCAGGACCCAGCACAACCATATCCCCAGCACACCACTCTGCCAGCATTTATTAGTCCTCCAGGGGTCATCTTTGACCTGTGCAAATGTAATCCTGCTAAAACCTTCTGGCTGTCTGGGGCCTGGCTGTCTTCAGCAACACACCGGCATGAAATATTTATGGATTAAAATAAAATTAAAAGGCAATTTTCAAGCATTTTGAGAGGACGCCTTTAGCTCTACTTGTGGCTAAGTGATAGACTCTGGAAGGTTGCAAGTAACAGCTAAGAGGCTCAGAATACTGAGATAGAAGGTGAAGTCCATGGAGAGGGCCCAAGCTAATGCTTTTTCAAGTCAATGGAAAGATTTCTCTGTCTAAGTGTTGAATTGGTCTGTGAGGGACTGGATGAGATCCAATTGAGGCCCATAGTTACCAGAAGTTGCTACCAACCAACGAGTGTTCAGAGGGTCACATTAAGCAAAAAGATGGTTGCAGTAACATGTTTAGTGACCAGTGGCTGCAGACACAAAATATTTTTCAATCTTCACAGTGGTCTGGGGTCAGAAGACCGGGGAGAAAAGGGCATGAAGGCAATAACAATGAATTTATCAGTCCACATCTGCCCCTACTGAGGGATCTGGAGGAACAGTGAGACGTAAACCCCACTCTGTTTCCCAAAAGATCCAGGGAGCTGCAGGCTGGAGTCCCTGTGCTGGTCAGGCTGACTCCCTTTACCGGCAATGAACTGCTGCTTTAAAATAAAAATCCAAGAATTGACCTATAACTACTACACTGCCAAACACAACTGAGATTTCTTAGAATCTGCTCTCACTGTGAGTTTTGTGTAAAATGTTTCCCAAGATGTCTTTGTGTGGCTATTAGTTATTGCAGTTTATATGCTGTGAAAGATTTTAAATGCCAAGTCAGAGTGTTTCCTTGAGAACTCTTCTGTTATAGACATCTCTTAAGTTGAACCGGGAAAACAGAACAACAATAACAAAAAGCAATAATGAGACTGTAAAGGAATTGGAAATATTCCTGGTTTCCACCCTCACTGGTAATTAGTCAGAAACACAGACTTCAGGTTCAACCTGAAGGAAGACCCTGGAATGAAAACTGCTTAAGACAAAGGATCAAAGTGATTCTTCAGCCATTGTAAATCTTTCAGGAGAAAGCTAAACTAAATGCTGCAACACTTTTTCAGAAAAAAATTGTCTAGAGAAATAATAGAATTTTTAATTTTGGAGAATTCTAAGCAAAGACCAGGGTAATGCTTGCTAGGAACAATTTAGGTAGTGCTGATGCTATGGTGGAGCAGGGAAATAGACCAGGAGACCTCTTAAGGTCTCCTGTAAATTTATCTTCTTGGATTCTGTGCCTACAAACAGGAATGTTAGCCAAGAAAATGCTAAACTTGGGAAGGTGTGCAGTAATGTTTTAAATCCATTTATATACAAACTAAAGTTTAAGAAAATACACATATGAGATGAGGAACTGCAAATGAAAGATGACAGAGAAATGACATGCAGGCATTTGAAATGTGGGCCGAAAATAAAACAGGATTCAGCCCGGAAAATGTATGCTAACATACTTGGGGAAATATAATCCTAAATAATATCCTCAGTGGAAAAGCAAAACCTGGAAATCATTTATTTTACAAAGGAATCTTCTGGCTGATTGAGGACAGTGAATCAGTTAGATGTGTTTTAAGCACCACTGTAACAGCTGGAGCTCAGCTGGGACTTCCAAATTCAGGTTTGTTGCTGCTGCAACCTGAGGCACACAGATAAATCCCCCAGCACTCATGGTAAGAGCCTACCAGCTGATTTATACCTTAATTGAAAATGTGAGTCTCTGAAGCTTCACCTGGAGACCATCAGCTGTGCCCAGAGATACGGCCTGATGACAATCAGGCTGAACACTGTTTCCAACAGAACAAGGAAGCAGGCACCCTTCCACCCCTCCCCAATTTACATGTAGTAAGGCAGTTTGAGCAAGGTCTTGACTCCCTAACATTAGTAAAGATGAAAATTCCTCTTGCTGGCTTCTAGTGGCACAGAATTGTACCAATACTGGATATTCAAAATTTTTGAGATTAGTTGGAAGAAAACACTAGGCAAATAAGTGGAAAAGAATTCAGGTGATGAGAAATCACAGAAAGGAGCATGAAGAACTGGCAGAAAACCCCACCACATACACAGATATTGACAAGAACTCTTGCAAATTATTAGACATAGTCTCTTTTACCTGCCTTGGATACTGACTCTGTTCCCTACCTGTCTGTTCACAAGGAAATCCAAGGCCATTGAGGAAAATTCCTTCACCACCCGATAAGAGCAATCAATTCCAAGGCCCTTGCAAGGAACCTTAAAATCTGGCTAGACAGAGATGACAGAAATCGTACACCTCACCTGCTATATGGGTGGCAGCACTTTTTTACCCAGTTACAGAGAAAAACAGCAGTCTAATTTCAGAGACTTATTTCCAGAGTCCAGGAGCAATAATTTTGGTGTAGGTGTTTTTCTTTAACACAGTTTTCCATTCTGTCAGTGGCACACTCAGCAGCTCCTGCCATAAGCACAAGTCCAAGCAGCTGGTGGCAGCGAGGGGAAAGTCTGTGTTTGCTCCCTGGGAGATCTCTGGACTCCCACAGTGAACGTTTGTACTTTAGTGCAGGAGTTCAATGCCCATTACCAGATATTCAAATAAGCTTGGTTCCCTCTGCCTCCAATACTCATTTTGTGGTTGTTGTGTTCTTTCCTAACCACTCCAATTGGATGTTCCCGAGGACTCTTGACAGCTCCTACCTATCCATGTGGCAGGAAACAGAAGGTGATGTTTCCAAAGGAACTGACCTACAATCTGACAAGTCTGTCTCCCTGCTCTGTTGACATGATAGCCATGGAGTAAAACAAGCCTTCCCCTTCTCCCTGCTCTTGATAATGTTTCTCCATCCAAATGGAGCTTTAATTAGATCTCCGTTTTAACTACATCATGAACTGAAATGAAGTAATTTGCTATACTCTGGCAAATGAGGGTGATGCATGTGGTCCTCCAGCTGTGCAGAGCGTTTTTCTCCACTAAACTTTTCCTGTTCCTGAGAGGAATTTCATTGTCTGATTTTTTTTTATTGCTAGTCCTGTATCTTACAAACCCTTATTGAAAGGGTTTCATGTTGGGCTTCACTAGATAAAGCACAGAGAAGCTGTGTTGGACAAAATCACTTACTGAATTCATTGCGCATGATCCTCTCTGAGGACCGTCGGTGGTGGAAAATACAGCACGACTGCTGGCATAAGCCGTGCCAGCTTCCTGCTCCTGCTGAGAAACATAGGATTGGCAAAATCTGCCCATGCAGGGAGCTGAGCCATCTAGGAGGATACAGCCCAGGCTTCTCAAGGCTCCTGCTGTCCCCCCACTACGGTCTCAGGGCTGTCACGGAGCAGAGGGTGCAGAGGGTCAGTCTGCTTACTGAACTCAACGGAGTCATAGTATCATAGAATGGCCTGCATTGGAAGGGACCTAAAAACTCCTCTTGTGCCATGGGCAGGGACCCCTTCCACTATCCCAAGTTGCTCCAAGCCCCATCCAGCCTGGCCTTGGACACTTCCAGGGATAGGACAGCCACAGCTTCTCTGGGCAGCCTGTGCCAGGGTTTCACCAGTATGATCAGAGGGATGGAGCACGTCTGCTACAAGGAAAAGCTGGGATAATTGGGATTGTTCAGCCTGAGGAGGAGAAGGGTTTGGGGTGACCCAGTTGAGGCTTTTCAGCACTTGAAAGGAGCCCACAGGAAAGATGGAGAGAGACTCTTGACAAGGACCTGGAGTGACAGGACAAGGGGCAATGGCTTCACACTGACAGAGAGGATGTTTAGATTGGATGAGGAAGAAATTGTTCCCTGTGAGGGTGGAGAGTCATTCCAGGTTGAATGCTAGTGGAAACATGCTCAAACAGGGGCAAATACACATTCAATAGGCTGTAAGGAACAGAGAGGTGTGAGTTCTCAATTCACTGGCCTTCTTTGTAACCTTCATGTTTGTCTACTGGCTGTGCAAGTGTTCATAAAACAACACAAATGACTGGCCAGGATCAGCTACAAAGCACACAGATATAAATCTTGATGAAGGGGAACGCTTACCTACTGGCGTTTATTTTACCTCTGTTATTTTAGTTATGCTTCCTAGTGCATTTCTAAGTAAATTCCCTTCTTGCTTCAATATTTAAAGATCTCTTGCACAAGCAGACAGCATTTTATATGTCTATTCATATGAAATCTTGTAGCCTCTAGATATATTTCTTCATTCAAAAAAATCACATCCTGTAGACCTCTATCATGTCTTCTAAATTCATTGTTTCAGTATTTCTGGTAAAGTAGTTTCTTACACTAGATTTACTGTTCAAGGAGCAATCTTTGTGATTCTATGAATCTATGAGTTGGGTATTTGGAACCCGTAGCAAATCAGCAACATGGGTAAAAATGTTTGTGAACAAGTGATAATAGTTATAATGTAAATATTTCTTCGTTACATGGCACTGCTGTTAGAATGTTTCAGAAACATTTCTGAACATAAACATCTTAATTAATGTAATAAATGTTAAAAGCAAATATATTTGTTACCTTTAAAATTAGACCCAGTGAATTTTTGGGGATACACCATATAAAATAATTTTCCACCACCTTTGTGCTGAGCTAAAGTGATGTATTTTTCTGTACATCTTTACTCCTGTTAGTTAGGGTGGGTATTAGGAAAACTGTACTGTAACAGGCTTCCCAGTGAAATGGTCACAGCCCCAAGGCTATCAGAGCTCAAGTGTTTGAACAATGCTCTCAGGCACAGGGTGGGGTTGTTGGAGTGTCTGTGCAGGGTCAGGTGTTGGACTTGATGATCCTGACAGGTCCCTTCCAGCTCAGGATATTCTATGATTCTATGATTCTTCACAGGATTACTCCATGTCTGAAAGGCCAATATGTCCTCTAGTGGGTTTTTGCCAGTATTTTGGTTTGTTTCATCAGCAACCTTTCCAGACCTGCTACTTCGCAAAGAAAAAAAACCTCTTCTATTTTCATTAACTTCCACAATAGCATTAATGCAGCACTGGACATGTCATTTTTGGGCTTCTGCCTTTCAGGTTCTGATTTATATGAATCTGGTTCTTCAGCTTTTTTTTGGTGGATAGTGACATCTTTTGGAAAATGTTTGGAAAGTGCTACCATGGGACGCCTGATAAGACAACCCAAAGGCAGTGGCTTTGCCAGCATTGCCACTTTCTGTTATTTCCTTGCTGGTATTCTTCTGCTAGATTAGTTGACAATCTATGGGCAATAATACAATCACAATTAAGCCCGTGAATCTAGTAACAATATGGCTACATCCCACATTTCTGAATTCCAGGGCACGTTCTTCGGTGATCTTTTTTCAGTTCCCTTCTTGTTTGTGATTTTGAGCACTGGATGCATTGCTTTTGGTGTTCAAACCCTTGATTAATAATGTAGCTACCCCTGCATCTGCACAACTCATTTTTTTTTCTTTTGGCAGCATTTCAGTCCTTGTTGCTGCAGACCTCAATGCTCAGCCTTTGCATAATTTCTTGAACCTGTTTTCACAGAGACATGTATTAGGTGCTATTTCCTTCAGGTTTTCGCTTGTATAATTTCTGCAGCCTTACAAGTGCCTGGGGGAAACAGAGTTTGCTTTGCTGAAGAAACAAAATCTGACTTACTCAAGAGCTTTTCTGCTATGTCACATACGTTTTTCGTACAGGAGTCTACAAAGTCTGAGACCACAGCCCTAGTAATGAATTTTCAGCACATTATAAACTATAATTGAGTCTTTCCTGACCTCATGGTCTTCCATGAGACCACTGTGAGTGAAACCACATTATTTGCATAACTTAGTATCTCTTTGTTTAAATTAGTTGCAAAATTTGTCTTGGCCAAAACATATTTGTGATGGCATTTTTCCTCCTCTTGTTGTCCTACCCTCCTCTTGTAGAAAAGCTCATTTTAATTGACAGACTGGTTTATTGCTTTATAAAAATGTCTTTTTGGAAGGCGGAGTCTCTTCATATTTAGTCTCTTTCATATTGACACAAGTAACATTTGCTGATGGACTATTTTTATCTTTATTTGTACCCATTCCAAAGGATTTATGACCAGGCTTTCCAAGAACAGCAAAACATGAGTCAGGGCCATCTGACTTTTCATTAGTCTCTTTATGTGCCATTGCAATGACAAGGTTACAGAGTCTCTCAGGATAAAAGAAAAACTCTTCTAACTCTCACTTGCCTTCAAGTAGTGGCCTCATCCTCTGTGCCCTTTGGCTCCTTTGGATTTGGAGTGGTTTCTGCATTCCAGTGAAAATCTGGTGGCACCCACACTAATATGTTCACCACAGACACTGAATCCTCCTGGTGATCTACTGCACGGTTGGAAACTCTGCCCCTCAGCAGATGGTTGTCCTGAATTTCCATCACCCATATACTTTTCAATGCTGAAGTAACACCTTCCAGGGTGTTTTTGAAAGCAGCTCAAGATTTCGAGTGTATCAGATTCCGGAATCAGTCTCAGGAAGAAAATAAAATGGAAATGTATAATTATTCCTTATCCACATCTTTGTGTCTTGGCACAAAGGCTCTTTCCACATTAAGAATTTCTGTGTGAGTACCAGGTGGGATTCTGATTGGTCTTGGATCAGTGAGATAATCATCTCAGAGATATGCTGTCAATTAGAGCAATTAGCCCCACCATAAATTACTTGAATACGAAAATGAATAAAGATCAGGTGGGTTCATCACCATGCCACTAAAGCTTGCCTTATTTTTCCCTGTTAAGGACTGATGTTACTTCATAAGTGATGGTTACTGCCACTTGATAGGCTCCATCAAGGAGCAGTAATCCAGGAATCCAGCAGGGGACGGAAGAGGATCATTTTCCATCCACCAGCTCTTGGTGAAATCCTAATAATGAAGGTCAAAGGAAATTATTAATTTGTTATTAGGTTTGGAATGAAAGGTGCTATTCCAGAGGGGAATATTCACCTGTTAAAATTCTCTTGGATAAAGGAAAAGAGGGAGGAAGCAGCTAGGGAATGAACAGGTGGATTTTTGGTGGATACAGGGAGAGACGTGGGAAGGGGCTCTTATGTACAATACACTTCACAGGTACCACCAGGAAAAGCCCCAACTGCCCTTCTTTCCAAGCTCTGACATTCCAGAGGGGTAACCAGTGGTTAGCACGTCCATTTCAATATTCCTTGGATACCCAGTGCTTTGTTGGGAAGAGAGAATATTTGGAAATGAACAAATCCAGGGATGTAATTCCTGATAGTAAAGCTCTGAAGGCCCAGGTTTTGATATTCTTCCAGCAACCAAACCAAACAGAGGGAATCCTGGAGGAGGTGGAAAATGCTGTCACTCCCTTGGTGGAATTCCTGGGAAATGGGAAGCAGCAGAAGCAGTAAGAACAGAGCTGGAACCAGACTCCAGCCAGGTAAGGCAGACACCAAATCCTTTGGAATTAGAACTGGGCAGGGGTGAGAAGAATTAATGGCTAAATTTGTACCCCATGGATTCCTGAGCAGGATCCCAGCAGAGAAGACTGCAGGGATACTCCAAGAGAAGATCCAGACTGGGGACTGTTCCCAGATGGGAGCAGTGAGCCTTGGAATTGTCTGAAGGGAAGAAAGAGGGATCTTTTCGGCACAAGGATCAGCTGTCAAATGTGGAGATGTTATCAGACAATTCCTCAGGAGTGTTTAGTTCCCAAGCCAAGTCAATCTCCTGCCTTGTGAAGCTCAGAAATCTGGGAAGACCCCAAGTAACGTAGGGAATGGGCTGGCAAATAAAACTGCTGGGGAATGGTAGGGAAAAACATTCTAATAGGGGGGCTCGTTTGGTACAGGAATTGTGCAAAAATTGTCCAAAAGAACAGGAATCAAATTGGATTGACATATTCCTTGAAGACCACAGTGCAGTGGGAGGGTTCAGAGAAGAAAACAAAGCCTAACAAGGCCACTGAGCCAAATCTGCCAAAACCCTCAAATGGCTACATTCCCTGGCATTGCTGAGGAATTCAGCCAAGCTCCAAGAAAAAGGTGAGCCCATAGGGAATCCTTGATGGGAGACCATATCCAACTGGGACTCTTCCTGGAGAAAGCCATGGGATAGGTTATCCCAGTTCCAGAGAATATATCATTTCCTTGGGAAAACCACTTTGATCATTGCATAACTTTATTGTTTGAGCCTCAGCAGTAACCTGGGATATCCAAGTCTATCCTCCCCAGCGGGGAGATTGGGAGTACGTCCAGACATGGAGAATTTCTGGGACAGCCCTGGAGAAGAAAGAAGGCTCCAGCTTTGAAGGTCTGTGTCATAATCCATCCTGTCAGCCAGTCCTGTTTGATCCCAGTAGATTTGTCCTCTTCGATTCAACCTCAGCAGCACTAATTGCTGGAAATTAAGCAGCCCTTGGGACTTCTTTTCCATGAAACCTCTCTATCCTGCCCTTCGATCGTGTTGTGCACAGAGGGAAAACCCAAAACTCCATTTTCTCCCCTCTCCCCTTCACTTTGCCTCCTCTTTTCCTGCAGGCCTTGGGCTATCCAGGCTTGGATGTGGATTAGGCAGAGCACCCTGGAAGCTCAACTTAAGGTGGGATTGGAGCAGTGTTGGGACCACCATTCTCCCAAGGTTTGGTCTGAGGAGCTGCATCTTGGGAGGGGCTGGGATTTTGTGCTGTTCTGGGGTTTTTTTCTTTTGCCTTTTGGGCCACCTCAGAGAAAAAGCTGGAAACCAAACCAGCTGAAGGGGATTCCCAAATTCCTTTCCAGACCTCCAGAGGAGGCCCAAATCCATGTGGAGCTGAGGAAGGGGATGTGAGGAGAATGGGAATAATTGAGCCTCAGGACTCTGCATTTCATTCTTTTAATGTGTTTGGAGGTGCAGGAAATGCCAAATCCCAAAGGAATTCTGCGTCTGTAACATCAAGTGCAACCTCTTTAAACCCAAGTCCTTGGAGCGGGGTTTTCCCAAGGGTAAATCCAGATGTGACATGGAAAAGCCTCAGTGAGGATTTCCAGCCTTGACTCCACAGCTTTTGGAAAAGCTTAGTAGCCAAACAGTATCAAATTAATATCAGATTTGTATCAAATGTGGTGTTTACATCTGGGACCACTCAGTTCCCTGGGTGTGAAAGTCCTTCAAGTAGCAAAGCTGAGCCGTTTTTGAGAATTCCAAGTATTGTGTCCTTAAGATTCTTAGTACAATATTTAAATAATTAATATTTAATTGAGACAATACAAAATGGATTTGTTAGAGTGGCAGAAATGTTTTTTCACCTGGAAGTGTGTTGGGATAATCAACATTCTTTATGTCAGAATTAATTGGTCTTCCTTCTTTTCCCTTTTTTTCTTTCTAGATTGTAGATAATTAGGGAGAATATTTGGGATAGAGAAATTAAATGCATGAAGGAAGCTTCATGTTCCCAAGGGAATTCTTTAGGGATGTGCAGCTTCTGAACTGCACAAATAAGTCAGGCTCCGACAGAAACCTTCCAAAGATGGAAGGGACAGGGAAGAAAATTCCAAGAGTGGTGGGAAGTGCTTTCTCTCAGGTCTGGACACCCCTGAGGTTGAAATTACTTTAAAATATTCCTTGTCCCTCTCCTGTTCCCAGACCAGGACTAAGTTGGTGTTTCCTGGGTGGCTGCAGTTCCCTGGATGTGGAGGGAGGAGGTCTCTGCTGGAGAGTGGGAGAAACGTCCCTGCTGGTTGCCGCATCCTTGGTGGGCAGAGAACTCTGATCTTGGCAAGATGGGTTTGTGAGTATTGAATCAATCCTACCTCCTTTCTAATGAGTTGTTTTAATGAGTCATCAGCAGGGATCACTTTTAGCTGGCTTTAGTTAAGTTTCTTTTTCACAGATTTTTATTGTTGTTTTGAGCATGAAATTGCGAAAACCTTAAGTTTGCTAAATTAACCCTTCAATGAACTTCCTTAAATTAAAGCTTCAATGAACAAATCCTGAGGAAACTGGGGATTGGATCTGGGATCTTATGGCCCGTCAGGGACATTTTGGGTTTAGCCACTGATTATGGTGCCAAGGAAAACTCCAAGTTAAGAATAACCAACATATGAACCAGTTCTCGTGAAACTCAGCTTTCCAAAACTTCATTTAGGATCAAAGAAGATGGGAATGCCTTTGGCAGAAAAGCACCTGTGAAGCAAAACAGAATTAAAATGCCTGTAAGAAGATTACAGAAAATCATCACGTGTATATATATATATATATATACACACATATATAGATAGATATAGACATACAATAGATATTTTATAGCAGTTGCAGGTAAACTGTCTGGGTTGCGTTTTGAATTTTTTTTAACTATAAAGTATTCTATAATTTTGCATATGATTTTTAACATTTACTATACAAGACTAAATCTCTTGCTGGTTTTAGAGTATTGCACTGAAAGTCTATGTGGTTTCTCTTCTTTCCCTGTTCCAGGATAGTTCTTAGGAAACTTCTGTTATCTGTAAGAAGGTTGTAACATCAGAACTGCCGATTTCAGTGCCTTTATCTGTACTTGATGTATTGTTATCTGTATTATTGTTTATATGCATTGTTTTAGACAGAACTCGGGGGCTGGAAGAGAAAATTGAAGGAAAAGGCTATAGAGAAGGGGCAGAGAAAGAATGTAGAGAACCTAATTTAGGGTTGAAATCTGTCAGTCTGCTGGTTCAGTCTCCTTGCAGGAAGTGGTGAAGGAGGTTGGTAAGGAACTTTCATATAAGCAGTAGTGTAGGTTTGCAGAGAGGTTTGACAGCACCTCTCCCATGACTGTTTGTGTTAGCAGAGGACTGAAGATGTCAGTCATGTGGAGGAGAGCACTGTTTTGTACAATTTGTTGCCAGCATCCAAGTGTGTCTTGGCCTGCAGAAGGTGCTGCAGCATTCCATGGCGCTGCGTCCCTCGGTGGCAGACAGGAAAGTGAGTCCTGCGTGTGTGGAGATCAGTTGGTGTTGAACGCTTGTGTTCCATGGGTTTGTCACAGCTAGACGAGGGCGTGGGGGACACTCTGCACCCCAGCCAGGGCAGGGAGGGCGAGACGCAAGACAGGTGCCTGCAAAGGTGTGTTGTACTCACGGAGATGGGCCCATTGTGTCAGTTTGCTGTGTACCCGAGACCCCTGGCACAGGTCTGTGTCTCATTTTGTAAAGGATGAGTGTTGCACAGAACAATCCATTGTAATACTGAATGATAATTTGGGATGTCATGTGCCGTGGGTTTTTGGGATGGTTTTTGTTTTGAATGGTTCACACTGGAAAGTTTCGTGTCTAGGTGGCTCTGATCTGCTGGGTTTTGAGCTGCTTGTCCCACGACAAGCTCTGAGCTAAGGAGGGACGTGGCAGCTCTCTCACTGAGCTGGCATCCTTGGCCTGAGCAGTCGTGGAAGCAGCAGGCAGGTTTCTTGCCTGCTGAACCACTCTTTGTGGTGTTAAGGCTGACATCCAGTGCTAAAGAAAACTCCTCTCTTTTTATGGGACAGCAGCACTGACAGGAGAGGGAAGGACTGGGGCAGAGTACTAAGGAACTCAGAATTTCAGGCATGACACAAAAGAAGGCTCAGAGTGCAAAAAGGGGAACGTGTGCCCAAATTGCCATGAGGCAGTTTTGCTGTCTGTTCTCGTGCAATTGTGTCTTCTGAAAATTAGACCATTTTATTCATTGTGCTCTGCAAAACTCTTCTCACTTCTCATAATGCCAGGAAACAGATGATATTCAAACTTGAAGGAACTTGGATGTGTGGAAACAAGCTCTTCTTTCTTCTCCAGTGCAAGGTGTTTGATGTTAGGAAATCCTGAAAAGCAAGGAAAAGGTTATAGTTGAGTTGGTCTCTCTTTATTTCTTATCCCCTTTTTTTTTTGAAACAGAGAAGTAACTGGGAGGGTTACAAGAAGTAAAGCTGGATGTAATAAATCCCTAAATCTTAATAACAAAAGAGGCTTAATGGAGAAGTTAACACTCCTGTGAGGGGATTGTTTTTGAACTCGGAGGAAGTACGCACTGCAGAACCATAAAATGCTACCTGCAGGAGCCTAAGTCAAATCAGACTTTTTGTCACTTCCTCATGTTGTTTTTCTTATTTTTAATCTCAAGGGCTGACACTGTCAGCCTTCCCCACGGTTTTGGCCTCCCCAGCACAGCACAGGGTGGATCCTTGTCTCTGCTGGAGGTGCAGCTTCACAGACCAGGGTAGGATTCACTGCTGGGGAAGGGGAGGCCAAAGCTGCCGTGCGTGAACTGGCAGAGGGACCGGCCTGATTTAAACAACTGAACACAGCAAAGTCACAAAGCGACTCTGCTGCTCTCCAAGCTCCTGCCAGGATTGTGGACACAGGTGGAAGTTAAGGGAAAGTGACCCAGATCAAGCTATTTTTTTGTGAAATTGTGGTTTTTAGGGAAAGAATATAAGGATGAGAAATCTTGGGCTGAATGGGTTTTTTCCATGAAATACTAAAAGCAATGTTGGGAAACTTACTGATTCTATTGGTATTGGCTATATACTTCTGCACTTATCCTATTAAGTTTCCTTTCAAATACTGGAAATTCAGAGACTGTTAAAATGGAATTGTCTCCTGTCCATGGTGTTTTCTTGGTTATTTTTCAAAACAAAAATACTTGGTCAGTAATAGCTAAAAACTCTTGAAATGCCTTTGTTCACGACCAATGAAAATGCTGTACGACAGCTGAGGAACACAGCCAGGAGCAGGTGATGCATTAATTCTTGCATGAAGATCAACCTGTTATCCATAGTGGGGAAACTTCTCTGCCCCTTCAGAGCACAGGGACTGAGTTTGGGTTGATTTGAACCAAGGTAGCCCAGGCTTTCCCTGCCTGTGGGCCAGTTTCAGGGCTGGCTCTGTATCCTGGGTGCCCACACACACGCCTTGACGGGCTGTGTGCACTGCAGGAACCGGCGGGAAAGGTTCCCGGTTTTCTCATGCTCCTCTTGCTCAATCTCAAAGTCAGTGTAGGATTTCCAAAGAACCTGCAACAGAGAAGCCTCTTATCATGTTCATTCAGAGCACACTGAGATACGGGGAGGGGAAGAGAATGGATAAAGGTGAAATTTTCCACAGAAAAGGTTCCGAGATCAGGGTTTTCACTGGTGGCACGGGCTAGGATTAGGGCTGAGCAACACCAAACCTGGTGTACATCATCCATTCAGCTTTCACCTCATGTTTTATCGGGGGGTTTATGGCCCTGCCAAGGCACAGATGTTAATTAATGAGTCCCAGGCTGAGCTGTGACAGTAACTGGTTCTGCTCGAGCTGGTGGTTTATTTAAATGTTTATCAGCCACACTCTCTAAGAAGTCCTGGGGTTTGTTTCTGATTTTCTTTCAGCCTTATATCTAGCTTTCCACCCCTTTTCTTCTCTCTGTCCAGTGTGTCTTTTGTGTTCCTTTCTTGTCTTGTGTGCTCCCCAGCCCATTCCCTTTCACTACCTCGCTCTCTCTTGTTCTTGTTTTTCTTTTAATAAGTAAATACTCAATATTTATTTAATAAATACTGCTCAAGTCCTCTCCCTGTTCTCTGTCCTACTTTTTGTCTCTCTCTGTCTCCCTCCCTGCCGGCATCTTTCTTTCCTTCTTTTTTTCTCT